>BFEA01000479.1:590856-607064 GCA_003427395.1 Chara braunii
GTATGTAACCAGCAACAAACAAACAACAGGCGGACGGCGAGGCCGCACCGGTGCTTTATCCCTCGTCAGAAAGTATGAACCTATACTGCAAAAACGGCCATGTTCATGCTTTCTAAGCACGAAGATAGTCCTTTTTAAGCACGAAGATAGTCCGTTCTTAGCACGTAGATAGTCTTTTCTTAGCACGAACATAGCATTTTTTTTTTTATTTTTTTATTTTTTTTCCAAGCATAGTAAAAAGTTAGGGGCAATCAGAAAAAAAAAAAAAAAAAAAAAAAGTTAGGGGCAATCAGTTAGGTAGGCCTGCCCCCTAACTGTAGCCTGTAGGCGCTTCGGAGGCGCCGGGGTCCTTACGGATATTACGTGAAGAAGAAGGGCCTCCCCTTCACTTAGTCTACCCAACAGACCATACAACTTTTAACTGTTTCTGGGGCTGCAAGTCTAGATACGTTCGAACATACCCAACAATTGAATGTATCGGGACTACGTGTTGGTCTATATACATTGAGAATGTTGTGCAGTGGAGCGAGGCCCGAAGCGGCGTAACTTGCTAGCGTATTGGCAGGTTAGTTCCGATCACCGTTGAGGGATATTTGTTCTCTGGAGGTTGGCATTACAGTCTTCCCCCGAATACAACGTACGGTCATTGTAGCTGAAATTGGTGGTATCTTTCTGTCTACATTCAGCTAGAACGACCATACGTTGTATTCGAGGGAAGACCGTAGCACGAGGCCGAAGCTGAATAGGCTGTTGGCGCCCAACTACATACTGGGACTATGGGCCTCGCTGCACTACTCTCGACATGCACAAAGGACAAAAATCATGGCGGTGCATCTTTCCATATTCTAGAGGAGATTCACTCTCGTTTTGCACATGTCGAGAGTAGTGCAGCGAGGCCCTATATGCTGGGTCTCGCTCCATTACTCTCGAAATGTGCAAAAGGAGAGTGAATCTTTCGCTAGAACATGGAAAGATACACGGCCATGGTAATTGTCTTTTGTGCATGTCGAGAGTAGTGGAGCGAGCGAGGCCCACTCCTATAGTCTTCCCCCGAATACAACGTATGGTCCTTATAGCTGAATTTGGTGTATCTTTCTGTCTAAATTCAGCTAGAATGACCCTACGTTGTATTCGGGGGAAGACTGTTACAGTAGACGCAATTGCGATGAAGTCACTGAAAAATGTTACATGCCCAGTTGGGCGATGTACATATAAAACCGAGGATCCGCAATGTGATGAAAAGGACTGAATGGACAATGCAGTGTAAGTGAAATCTCAATAAGCAGTGTACATCCTGATACATACAAACATGGTGCTTTATAGCGCAGGGGAAGACTTAGATACAAGTCCTGACCTGACCGGACTGACCTCTGTCACGTAGTGTAAGACAGCACAGCAGAATGCTAGAATACCAATGACTAGCCCAATCAATGTTGCAACGCAGACCAAACATACATCATCCTCATCACAAGGTGTGAAGAGACCTGGCGCTATACACAGGAAGAAGACGCCAGGCCCGAATCATGCACAGACGGAGAGGAGGGGAACAGACGAAGAAGAGGGGGAGAGATGGGAATGAATAAATCGTCAACACCAAGTCTTTGTCACAAGTCCCAAATAATCCTCGTCAAAATGTCTGAAGCTCAAATGTCAAGTCTGGATCCAAATGTCACCAAGCTCTCACTTTCTCTCGTAGTCTGCTGATGCAGTGAAGTCAGGTAGCGAGAGGGTGAGAGGGAGATGGTGGACCGAGAAGAGGAAGAAGAAGAACTCTCTCTCTCTCTCTCATATGCCAGGTACTAACCTGTGAAGATGGCGCTGTGCTGCAGGTACCTCGAAGACAAAGCTGGAGCTATGGGGCTGCAGGTAAGTATCCCTGGCCTCTGCCCAATCTCTCTCTCTCTAGCACTACTCTAGCTCCTATGGCGCCCAGCGCTGAAGACTACTGCTAACGCTGCTAGCGCCCAGCGCTGAAGACTACTGCCAGCGCTACAACTACTCCTGCAGCGCTCCTCCAGAGTGCTGCTGCCGATTCCTGAAGACTATCGCCTGCCTCCTGAACTGCACATGAAGTGCGTGGGAAGTACCTAGGAACTACCAACCGGCCTGCAGGGCGGGCCAGTCCTATACAGTGCTGGCCCGTCCAGGAGGCTGCTCTTGCCAATGCCGAAACGTGCCAGACCCTGGCGTTGAAGCTCAACCAGGGGTTGTCTTGAAAACAGGCCTGAAATGGCCTGTGCTAAAACCCTGGATTGTTGCCTGAGTTTCAGGGCGGGTCGGACTGATGAGGGCCTGGAAATGGCCCTCAGTTTCAGGCTGAAAATACTCAGGGCCGGAAAGGCCCTGATTCAGCCTGAAACGACACAGGGCCGGTAGGCCCTTGTTTTCAGGCTTTTGGCCTGAAAACGTCATGGGCCTGAAAGGGGGGCCGTGCAGCCTGTTGCAGGCGCAGCATGTAACAAAAATGTTGGGGCATATTTGTTCTCTGCCAAGTGGCAATATCATACCGCAGTGGTGGGGACCACACGAAACAATTAGCCGCTCCTTGCAATGGCTTGCATCACACTCTCTCTTTCAGTCTCCGCTTGTTTTTCCCCAGGGACCACGGTCTCCTTCCTCCTCCTGTGTTCCAGCCCCACCCCTTTTTTTTGCCTTTCCACCCCTACCCCTTTTTTTACATTACCGGCCCCGCCCCCTTTTTTCTTCCAGCCCCACCCGTTTTTTTTTTTTCCAGCCCCACCCCTTTTTTTCTTTTCCAGCCCCACCACCCCTGATCCTCTCCAGGCTCCCCTGCATTTCAGATTTGAATCCTTTCCTTTCTTCCCCCGAATACAACGCACGGTAATTATAGCTGTATCTAGACTGAAAGACGGCTCAAATACAGTTATAATGACTGTACTTTGTATTTGGGGGAAGAAGGTAAATTTCCATTTCCTTCTTTAAAGAAGCTGTAGTAGGTCCCTACTCTGTTCCCTCCTTCAGTGAGTTGTGCCATCCGCCGCATCCGTGCTGATTTCCATAATATGATCTCTGGTCCCAGTGGGTCGCAGATTTTTTCCAGTGCGTCGTTTCACTTGGCACCTCCCCAGGGTTTGGTCTTGGCGGGGGCCAAGTGTTTTTTTTTTTTTTTTTTTTTTTTTCAATCTAAAAAGCCCAGGTTGTGGTAGAGGCTGGATTACAGACATATGAGAGTCACCTTTAGCACTTGGCCATGTGGTAGAGGCCCCCTAATCCTATAGGACTCCCTCCCAACCTACCTCTTTCGTAATTTCCCCCGGCGCACTCCTACTCCCACTATCCTGCCTCAGTGTCTACCACTCACGATCGTCACCCTCCAGCCTTGGGGGTGACCTGACCGAACCGTGGTTGTAGGTACCAGGGCTAAGCTGAAGCCCACACACCCGACTCAGCCCTGATCGAATCATATTTGTGCGAGCCTTGTCGCCCAGGTACTTCAGGTGCTATGTACAGACGTTTCACTACAAGTCCCATAGGTGGACCTATTTTGCGTTCCTATCGTTGTGTACACAGCTGTTGGTACTGTTGTTTTGTTGTGAGGTTGTTCGCTGTGCACACTGTTGTCATTACTGCACATTTTTTTGTTGATAGTGAACCGAACGCAGGGGGCAGGCAACCCAACCAATCCTGTGGATAGCCCCACCGACACAAGAGCCCTACCAGCACCGGCCATAGAGTGTACTAAGTCTCACTCTCATCAACTGTTCCTTGTTCCCTGGGCGGTCTGTAGGGTCCTAGTTCAGACAGACATCGACTGTGGATTGTACTAAGTCTCACTCTCATCAACCGTTCCTGTTCCACGGGCAAGCTGTCCTAAGGGGATCCCTCATCCTAACCCCTCCCATGCCGAGTGGCTGACCCCCCCAGATCTCCAGCTAGCAACGGGTCCCCCTACTCTAATCTAGCCCCAAGAAACCTACCAACACCGACCACAGTCTGTACTAAGTCTCACTCTCATCAACCGTTCCTGAGTCTATGGGCGGTGTGTAGGTCTCTTGGTCCTGCCTCCCACTAGGTAAGCGAGTTTTGAACACACGACCTCATCCATGCAATCTTCTATCGAACCTACCGAGCTACTGTGGAAACTGAACGATTTGTACGCAATATCGGACTGGAAGACAAATGAACAATCATCCTCAAGTATGCAAGCCCGCAAAGAACCACTAGAACCAAGAGCATCAGGCAAACATCCCACAGCCCAAACCCAACATACAACAACGATGGACTTGCCCCTGGGTGGTGCGAAAGCAGTGTCTGTAATAGCTTACTTGCATCAGCCCAGGGGAGTGTGTCCAGCCGTGCGTCATTCTAATGCCCTGCCGGTGTTCATGCGCAAGGCTGCAGAGTTTTTGAACCCGCAACCTTAACCACAATGCCCATTTCCAACCGGTCCTCTAACCACTGAGCTACATCAACTGGACAGCCGGGGCCAAGTGTTAATCGGAATGGCTAGGCATAAAGGGCACAT
This sequence comes from Chara braunii, assembly GCA_003427395.1. Taxonomy (NCBI): domain Eukaryota; kingdom Viridiplantae; phylum Streptophyta; class Charophyceae; order Charales; family Characeae; genus Chara; species Chara braunii. Next base: position 595,343 of record BFEA01000479.1, read on the forward strand.
AGGCGGTGAATTAGGCCCTTCAAGTTCTATGCCCTTCTATGCGTTACCAGGTAGGCCACAGTCAGGGGTGTGAAGAGAGGGCCCACCGAGCTGCTGTTGGATACTTAGAGGGGTACCAGAATATGGGCCTTTTTTTTTCTTCTTTTCAAAAGTACAGCCCAAGTGAATGCTAGGGATGCTGGTAAGAGCGGACACTACTAGCACTCCCGTGAGGCTCTGTCTATTGGTGGGGACCAGCACCTGCTGGAAAGGTGGTCCAGCGTCTCTCTGAACGGTGTAGTTGTTCGTTTGATCAGACATGTCATTGCGATGACGACCAGCTGCAGGGGACACCTACAGGGTATGAAATTTGACGGGTAGAACTTGCTCAGTAGCCTGAGATGACAGCCTACATTAAGCCTAGATGAAGTGATAGCAGTACCAGAATCGGGGCTAAGATCCATCCACAAGGTTTTCTGACATGGCCCAGTCTCGTAGCAATGGTCTGTGTGGAGCAGGTTTTGGAAAAGAAGCTCACTGACCAGGTACCTGTGGTTCAAACAGTCACAAAGGAGAACCCCGCCAACCCCATTTGAAGATCATGAGACAGATATACTATAGTACCATTCATATGATCCCAACAGTGTTGATGTCACGAATCATAACTCAACTTCGGGTCATCGGAGTCAGTGCCATCATTGCCATGTGCATTTTCGAAAGGGCAAAAGGGACGCTGGACCCAGTTCCCAGCATGTGCCGCTCCCCACGAATAGATTGGCGGAAGGGGGGAGGTAAAGTGGGCAGACGGAGAGGGGGAGGGGCAAGGTCCTCAAGCCACCTCCAAGAGAGACTACCATCTCATGTTTAATGATTGGTTTGAATTACCAGGTGGAGCTTTTCTGCGATCTCTGGAGTGTTTTCCTGACCCGTTTCCCCCTTCGGAGCTGGGCTGTTGTAGAGTTGCAAAGGTTTTTTTTTTTTTTTTTTTTTTTTAAACACACCCCCTGCAGTGCTAGTGTTGCTGATAAGAGCAGGCATCACTAGCACCCGGGAGAGGCTCCATCTATTGGTGGGGAGCAGCACCTGCTGGAAAACGGGTCCAGCGTCCCTTATATAATACAGAGATTGCACCTGGGAAATTTGACCTATGACTGTGATGTGCGAGAGGGCTACTGCCTGCCAGCATTGATTGCCCTGGGTAACCAGGGGATTAACTTAGCAAGCGTACTAGACAGCTATCTGGAACTGATTTTTTTTTTTTACAGGGGCCCAGTGCCCAAGGCTTGTATTGAAATTTGAGAACATTGAGGCCGGGGTCCTCACAGTCTACCCAGAGTAACCAACATATAATGATGAGGATGATGATGATGATGCTAAAACTGATGATTTTCTGCTAATCCGAATCATGATCTTTGGGAGGTAGAAAAGATTGTAACTGGGATATGCAAGCTACTTTGTCTGTAATCCTCTGCGTATTCCATCGTAGCCTGTACAAGCCAGGCCGTGCCCAGGGGGGCATTGGGGCACGACCCTGCTATATTTTAATTCAGGATTTCAACAAGGGAGAGGGCATGAGGAGGGAAGGGGTCGGGAAAATCTGTGGGAGGATGAAGTGGGAAGGAAGGTTCAACGTTAGTCCAGTCCCTGAACACCATTGAAACAGTAATCCCTTAACTCTTCCAACTTCTGATCCCCATCCTGCTGTTCCCCACTCCATTCTACTTCTGCTACCCACCCCTCCCAACCATTCCTTGCAGAAATCAGTGATTGCCCTCTTCACATCCCCTGTCTGTTGGTACAGATCCAATTGGGCTTTTAAGGAGAGTCATCTACTTATCATTTCTAATTGGATCTGTTGTTTGATTTGCTCAGCGACCCCATTTTCCGCCATACGTGGTCCCACCATCTCCAAGTAAAGTGTGCAATCAGGCATTGCATAAAAATGTGCTCCATTGTTTCAGCTTTCTTGCTTGGTGGAAAATGCCGAAGACAGTGTTGACGCCATGGTGATGCCAGCCCCTTTTGCTCTAGATCAGTATGGTCTATCAACCAATCATTGGTCGGTAGACATCGATGTGTTATTTGCCATTGCAGTGAGGTCATCTTAGCCGGTTTGGACTTCTGCTTCTGAAACCACTTCATCGGTGTGAGTAGGTGGCGGTCTATGTCAAGGTGCTTGACCCATCGATCGATGATCACGTCTCTCAGATGTCGCTTGGGTCTCAGCATTCGGTATATGAATTTCACTGTCAGGCTGTGAAGGGTGACTCGCTGTGAAGGCGGGGTAGTGCGTCCCGGAGGGGCGTTCCACAACTTCCACTGCCATTCCAGTGGATCGAAGGCCAGCTCATGGATGCTCATTTGAGGTTGGAAGACCACCCATCCCCCCCCCTCCTCCAGCACCCTCACTCGGTATAGGCCATCTCGATCCAGCCAATCAAAAGGGGCTGGGCTGCCCCGCAGCCTGTTGGATCGGGGGATACTGTAATATTCTATCAAGGTCATTCGTGAGTCCACCATATGGACCTGGCCCACCTGTTCATGACTCCCTTTGACCACCACCCAATCTCCTTCCTTGAAGATTGGACCAGGTCCCCTCCGCAAAATTCTATACCAGTCTAGGGGAATTGATTCGATAATGTCTTCAATGTGCTTTTCAATATGATGGCAATACCGAAGTGACTCCCGCAACTGGCCCACTGTCTTCCAATCCTGTCTTCCACCATCCCATAGGTCCCCTACACGTAAGATCCCTTGCCTGACCCAACTCTTCCGTGGTGCAGTAGTGTTGTTCCTTACGCAACCATAAGAGTCTATGAGGAATCGGTTCCCAAAGAGGGGTTTCCTACAGACTTCCTCCCATCGGTCCAGGTGGGGTCTGTCTGGAATGGGTAACCTGCGCCAGTTCTTCAATAGGGACGGCGAAAAACTATCCGCTTGTTGATTATAACCTGCCTCCTCCTGTTGTATGCCAGCCCCCTCCTGCTGCATGCCACGGAGTCGCCTTGGGATGACCCAAAGCCGGTCCTCGAACCAGGTTGTTGGATGGATTTTGGGGAGGGTTTTTGGTGCTAGTCGGGCCAGATGCTCCAAGGCCACAGACACCCATGAACAGTTGGGGCCGAAGACCAGTTTTTTAATCCATTGTAGTTGCAGTGCCTGTACTTGGGTTGTTGGATCGATCAGTCCCAATCCCCCCCTTGCCTTCGGTTGTACAATCGAGTCCCATGCTACGCGACTGATCACGTTGCCTTTATCGCAATCCCCTCGCCAGAGGAAAGCCGCCACCTTGGATTTGAGTTTTCTTACTGCTGCTCAGAGGCCAAAGTAGAAATTTGTACCATAATGATGTGATATTACATTATTAATTGCTAAAACCCTACCAAAGAGAGACGTGGGCTTGTCCTTCCAAGCCGCTAGCTTGGTCAGGGCTGGCGCGCCCACCCACTCATCATTTGTTACGTAGAGTTGCAAAGGTATGGACCAGGTATGGAAAGAGTAGAAGGAAATTGAATTATCATTTCTGAATCGGCATTTAGGGGGGGTCTGTATGAGTCAGACCAGGTTTGGAAGTTTTAGCTGGCGGTCCCGAGGGACTGAAGAGGTCATGCATTCCTAGGGTAAGTCCAGAGGTATATTGGGGAGAGGGCAAGCTTAGGGTTTATTGATATGCTGTATGATGGTTCTGGGCTGCTGGGATGCGGACTGGATCCCAGCAGGTACTGTGTTACCAACTCAATGATGTATCTCAGGGTATGCTGGACCCTCTTTCCAGCAGGTGTAGCTTCCCACCAATAGACTAGGAGTGCATGCTCTTACCATCACTCCTATATGGTGACGCTAGTGTTTATTAAAAGAAAAAGAAAAAAAAAAGAAGAGTCAATGCCATGCATTGCAGCTCTAGAAGAAGAAGAACGACCTCAGGGAAGAAAAAAAATAAAGGACAGAAGAAGAAGAAGAAGAAGAAGAAGAAGAAGAAGAGGAAGAAGAAGAGGAAGAAGAAGAGGAAGAAGAAGACAAGCTGGAGCAAATGTCATCTCCCTGCTCTCGTCACCATCATATCCCCCTCATCATCACATCCAACACTTCATATCATAATGAATGGAGTCAATGGACAATCAATGTCTGAATGACCCCCCTTAGTACCCTTACAGCCAGTGAAGAAAGAACTCTCCTTAAGCTCACTTTCCTCTCCGCTCCACGTGGTATTGTGAGGGGAGGGGGGGGGGGGCTACTTGGGGCTGCTCGTATCACCCAGAGAAACATGGCCAGCAGATCTTGAGAAAAAAAAAAGAAAAAAAAAAGAAAGGGTTATGGTTACAGGCTTACAGCTATGGTGGCTCATCCATGTTTAGCATGGATATTCAAAGAACAGCCTGAGTGCGGCAACTACTCGCGTGTTTCCCCTCCCTACTACCACCGTGACCATAGCTACCGTTGGGATGAGGTCAGAGGTCAGCAGGGGCCTTCTTGATGCAGCGCCAACGAGGAAGATGCAGATGAAAGTCCACCATAACATCCAAAGGGACGCCTCCTCGTTGGTTCCCATCTCCTTCCTCCTTCCTGAACCTCTTCTCTCTTCCGTAGCCCAGCTGGAAGGTCTTATCCCTCCACCTCCACAGCCCAGGTGTCCCTTTCTTCCAACAGGCTACTGCTCCAGGACCTCAATAGCCATGGACGTCTTCTTCCTTTCCCTCAGCACCTCCTTCTCCCTCCAAGTATTCGGCCTCAGGGCATACTCACACGGGCACTTTCCTAAATGTATTTCACTGCAATTACAGCCGGACCTGGATGAATTTGACCGCAATCGCGTCCAGGCCAAAGTAGAAAACGTCCTGGTGCGAGTAATACACATCACTCTCCCTCCGGGCCAAGCAGCAGGATGAATGCAGGGTGAATGAGGGGACTACTCATTGCACAAAATGATATACTCTTGGATGCAGTGCCCAGCCTCCAGTACCTCATTGCTGGCCTCCATTTGGGGTGCTCTAGGCCAACCTTGCATGTTCCCTGCTCTTTAGTGGTAATGCAATGAATCACAGGTTTCAGCGGGCTGTAAACAAAGTGTTTGGAACTTTTCGCGGATCCGAGTCCTTTCAGGTTTGATCCCTCCACCTGTGTCTACCAGGGACTGCTCTAATGTGGACTGCATTTGAGGTCCACTAGTCTTGATCCCCCTTGCAGGGACGTTTTATTTTGTTGTAGGTCATTGTTTTCAATGTTTTGTCCTTTTCCCCTTTGAATTCACCTGTTTAGGTCTAGATACAGGGAACATCCAAGGTTGGAAAAGGACAAAGCAAGTAGCCTACGGACTCCCTGTATCTAGACTCTAGAGCTATTGAAAAAATAAATGAATGAGCTTTAGAGGAGAGAGAGTGATGGAAGAAGAAGAAGAAGAAGAAAGAAAGAAGAAGAAGACGATGTACACGAGCAAAGGCCAATGACGATTCCCCCTTCTCCTCGCCAACCAAACCCCTCCTCCTTTCTCCTGCCCTGTTATTCAAACAATAAATAATAATAATGAAGATGAATGGCAGAACCAGAACCAAAGTCCTAATCCCTCTTCTACTGCCAGCACAACTAGGGTCCACCATAGCCATGGCCACCATTCTCCTTCCTCTTCATGAGGCCGAGGCTATGGCGGACTACTACCTTCTTCTCCCGAACATAACACATACGCGTTGTATTCGAGTTTTCAAAAATTCAAAATATTTAAAATTTTTTGAATACAGCACATAAGCGTTGTATTCGAAACTTAGGGCTATTCGAATGGAACGTGGATGCGTTGTATTCGAATAGAACGCGGATGTGTTGTATTCGAATAGAACGCATCCTATGTGTTGTATTCGATTACAACATGTATGCGTTATGTTCGGGGGAAGAAGGTAGGGCCTTGCCCTGACATGCAAAAGACAACGCAAAGCAGCTATGGCCACTTCCACTCAGGCCGCCATGCCTCACTCTTCCTCAAAGCTTCTTGATGCAGCCCTACACCAACGGGGGCCTTCCAGATGCAGCGCCCACCAAGTTGACGGAGATGGCGTCCACCATAGCCAGGTAAGTACCCCTGGCGCTCCCCTCTCCTGGTCCCTTCTTTCTCCTCGTCCTGCCCAAGCTTCTCCACCATAGCCAAGGTGGAGAGCTGGGCACTCCTTCCCCACATCGCTGCTCCATACCAGCGCTGTTCCACCATGCGCTCCAGCAGCGTGTCGCCCAAACTTGCACGCAACAAATGAGGAAGAGATCCTGGCTCTTCCTGGAGATATAGCGAGGCAGCAGCCTCCTTGGGCGGTGACTTCCAGGCCGCAGGGCCTCCAAGCAACCGGTACCTCCTCCCTTTTGGAGGGAAACATCATTGCAGGCTCCGATATCGTTTGCAGAGGCCCTAGACTACAGGCTACTTGGACAGGTACCCGCCTAGACCTAGCCGACCGCTACTGGGCCTCTAAAAATGCCAAGTTTTGTCTTCTTCTGCTCAGCTTCCAGCCCCCGACACATCTACCGCTACTTTGGATGGTTCCAGCCCACCTGCTACTTGAGTGTTTTTCCCCACTGCTCTGAGTGTCGCAGCCCTACTCCCGCTACTCGAGTGTTTTCCCCGCTGCAACCATCAAAGTCACGGCCACAGGTAAGCACCAACCCTGCGGGGCCTCCCAAACAAACAAGTACCCTTGCGGGTCACACACACACTCAAGCCGATAAGCACTCAGCCAGGCACGCAGACCAGCAAGCACGCACACACAGAGACTTAAAAAATTCAGCTGCAGAAAGTGGGAAGCTCAGCAAGGCACTCATTCTAGCCGCTGCGGCAAAACTCAGAAATCAGCTGTGTTCTCAGTCCGAGTCCGTGTTTGGGCAGGTCCTTATAACTTAGCCTCCCAGCCTGAAAGGTAGACTCTGAGGTGGTTTAACAAAAAAAAAAAAAATTTAAAAAGTTTTAAACAGTTAAAAAAACGAAAAAACAATCAATGCCATACATAGTGTTGAGTAACATACAGGCTCATTGCACATGCAGGGCACACAAATGTGTCGTGCATGTACAGCATATGAAATTGTGAATGTGTTGTGGGCGTACGTGCCGCGGGGTGGGGGGGTTAACAAAAATAAGCGTGGGGCATGGGGTGGTACCACCCTCCTGCCCCGCCTAAAACTCAAATGCAAATCTGGTTTCAAATTTTCGAAACAGGCACAGTGACTGCCAGGCTCTTCCGAACAGCATCCAAACAGTTATTAAGAGACCGCAGGTCACATCCAGTGCTGGCCGCCACTCTCCCGTGCACTACCGTCTTCACCCGAATCGCTGCATCTGGACTGAAAGGTGGGCCAAATGCAGCTATAATGACCGGGCGTTCTATTCGGGTGAAGACGGTAGGGCCATGACAACTTTCACAAGCTTCGGGTGCAGCCACGCAAACACGGGCAACACCCACTTCCTCTGGCCGCCGCTTAGTACGCCGGGCGTACAAGGCCCAGAAAGTGTGGCAAGGGGTCAAAGGCAGAGATGATCGCGGTGATGGCTGCAGCAACAGAAGCAGAAGCAGCAACAAAACCAGCAGCAGGAACACCAGCAGTGGCAGCAGATGGGGTAGGGGCATCCATGAAAATTGCGGCGACACAGTGGACTGAGAGAAGATTGCTAGCATGGCCCTTGCGCAAGGATGACACGCATAAATCGTGAAATGATCCAAATTAACACACCAAAAAAAAGAGATGGGATGGGTGCCCGGGACCAGGGAAGTGACTGAGTGGTGCCATGGATGAGAGCACATTGGAAGGTGGCAGCTAATCTACAAATAGGAGCAGATCGTCATGGTTGGCCAACGAGGATGACTCTGTGGAAAAAAATGAGAGCATGCGCAGTGCTGATGATGACCACCATGCGATGCAACTGCAGCAGCACAGTGCTGCTGCTGCTGCTAGTAATGTGCTGTACCAGTTCTTTTTCTTGAATAAACAAGTGCAGACGCGGCAGGTTTCAAACTCGAAAGGGCAAAAAAAAGGCATGCCGGCGAAACAAATAGTCGCCGAACTCAGACGGGCACGTGTGGGCGAAATAGATGCGAGGATGCAATGCCCTCGGCAAGCTGCGAAGGACTGTATGTGCCCGCCCTAAGTGAACACGGGCCTGACAGTGTATTTTTCTGTCGGCCTACTTCCGACCAGGTCTGAGGCCGCAGGAACCCCGAGTCGATTGCTGGACGAGAAGGATCCAGGAGGGGCCCGTTGGGTGGTTGCAGCCTATTGGACAAGGCCACAGTAATAGGCTCTGGTACATAGGCTTTTCCCATAGGCTTTTCCCATAGGCTTTTCCCATAGGCTGTATTATGGAACAGCCTATGGGAACAACAGCAGCAGTACTGAATCTCTCTGAGCGGTTGAATTGAATTTCCCTCACGACTGCACCCAGATAGAGAGTCTTCTACCTGAGGGCCACTAGGGGAGGTGGCTCTTATCACCTCCCCTAGTAGTGTTTCCTCTATCGAAAGTAAAAAACACAAATTTGGATTCTCTTTTACTCGCTGAGTGGTCCAGTTGGACTTCCCGCTGAGTGCGCCATTCCCGCAAGGAGTTCCGTACCGCACCTCAGAGTCTGCCACCACCTCCCTTATCCCATCTCCATCTGCATACCAAGCACTGCCCTGTGCAGAGCAAAGACCCCCTCCTCTCACAAGAAATTCGCTCCTGCTATAGCACAGAGGCTTCGTTACAGCACCGTCAGAGGCCCTCCCTGAGAACAGACTCAAAAGAACTTTTGGAGAGAGTAGCAGTAGGCAGGGAATTCCACCAAGAAAGTCTTAGACTGAACAAAGATAACAAAGAAAATATTGGAGTCATGCCCAGTAGCAGTAGGGACGGGGTGCTTTTTTTTTTTTGTGTGTCGTTTTCCTTCCTTGCTTTTTTTTTTTTAAGAAAAGGTGACGGCCTTGTGATATCATCATTGAACTGACCAGCCCCAGGTAATTCATAATGATTTTATTCTGGTCTGTTAGGACCTGCCAAACAACGACTGAGACACACAGCTGATTTCCGAGTTTTGCCAATGGAATGTATGCCTTGCTGAGCTTCCCACTTGTTGCTGAGTTTTCTAAGTCTGAGTGTGTGCGTGCTTGCTGGTCTGCATGCCTGTCTGAGTGGCTGTGACATTGAGGGTTGCAGCGGGGGAAAACACTCAAGTGGCTGGGAAAGAGGTCCCCGACACTTGGAGCACTGGAAAAATACTCAAGTAGCACGTAGGCTGGTACCACACCAGGTAGAGGTAGATGTGCCGGGTACTCGAGGCCGAGCAGAAGAAGACAAAGTTGGCATTTTTAGAGGCCCAGTAGTTGTAGGCTAGGTCTAGGCGGGTACCAGTCCCACCAGTCTGAGTTTAGGGCCTGTACAGGCAACATCAGAGTCTGCAATGATGTTTCCCTCCGAATGGGAGGAGGTACCGGTTGCTTGGAGGCCGCACGGCCTTCGAAGTCACTCGCCAAGCCGCTATATCTCCAGGAGGAGTGAAGTGCCCCTCCTCATTGTCGGTGTGCAAGTTTGGCGACACACTGGTTGGAGCGCTGGCTGGAGCAGCGCTAGCATCAGAGCAGCACTGCTGGGGAAGGAGCAAGCACAGGAGGAGGAAGAAGACCAGGACTTGGAGGGAGGAGCGCCAGAGGTACTTACCTGGCTATGGTGGTTGCCATCTTCATCACCTTGGTCGGCGCTGCAGCAGGAAGGCCCCAGTGGGGTAGAGCTACACCAAGAAGCTTCGAGGTAGACTCAGGCATGGCGGCCTGAGCTGGAGCAGCCATAGCTGCTTTGTGTTGTCCTTTCCGCAGCAGGGCAATGCCTTGGTAGTCCGCTATAGACTCGGCCTTGGAGGAAGGAGGAAGAAGGGTGGCATGGCTATGGTGGACCTCATGTGATACCTGCAGTAGAAGAGGGATTCGGACATTGAGCCTGGTTCAGCCATTCAACATTATTATTATTATTATTTCTTGTTTGAATAAGAGGGGAGGAGATAAGGAGTGGTTGGCGAAGAAGAAGGGAATTATCATTGGTCTATGCTGGTGTACATCATCTTCTTCTTCTTTCTTTCTTCGTCTTCTTCTTTTTTCCCTCTCTCTCTACTTTGAAATTGGGCAGGATCATAACAGGTCATCTGATTGTATATCTGGATTCAAACTTTGGTCTGTATTTCAATAGTTCGTGGTTGTACCAACTGTCAGTGAGCTAGGGCCATTGGTAGGTGTTACAGACTTCCGGAGGACCCGGAGCCGGTCATCAAGGGGAGATGGGAAAAACTGTTAGGACATTGAACGGAACCGATCCCCTCAGTTCCCTGGGGAAAGTACAAAGCAATTCGCCCAATCAAGATCAGAAGTCTCCAATGGCTGATTACTTACAACGCACTCCCAGTGAACGCCTGGCTAGTACACATTCGTAGAAAAAAAAAGCGAACCGAATAGTTTGGAACAATGTGTAGCATGCTCAGACAAGGTACAAGACGACCAAATACATTGCCTAGTTAACCGTCAATTGGCTACTGACCTATGGCCGAGAGCCTCTGGGATCACACCTGTTCCCTTCTTCTCTACCTGAACACCCCATCCAGTTACTCCTGTGGACTAACCTCCCCTCTCAATTCAACAAGTTCGAGGCCTTTATCCCGGTCGCAGTAAGAGAACCACCGGAATTGAGGCTTTGCCTGTCAGGCTGCTCCATCTATTGGTGGGGAGCGTCACCTGGTGGAAACCGGGTCCAGCGTCCCTTTTTTTATTACATTATTTGCCTCAGAACCGAAATCTTGGGCTGGACGTTGGACCAAGTCCAAGCGCATCTGGTTCGGGATAATAAGAAAAGTGCCACTATGGGTCATATGGAAGGAGAGCTGCAGTCGGACCATCGACAACTCCAGCTTGCCATCGGAACAAGTGTGGGCAGCAATGAAACTCTTCATGGAGACTGACATGCGGTGCCAGTGGAAGAAGGTCAAGCTTCAAATTCAGGGGGACCCGGACAAACAACCAGAAACGATAGCTAAGTTCAGGAGGGTGTGGCTGGTCCAGGGAAAGATAGCGGAAATTCACGCCCTACAAATAAGATGGAAAGACTGGCACAATTCGGTTAGTACCCCTTACGGAACGAGGGGATCCCTTCTGAATGGACAACAAGATCTCAGGGCTATGCGAGACCCCCTGGGAACCACTCAGTGAGCGGCTGTCTGTCCTTCTCCACACCAAAGTGGGGCTCCAGAAGCATAAGAGGCGGATCAGGATCTAATCAGTAGTTTATCTCTGTCTTCCTTGCTTTATTTGTAGTATCTGGAAGGTTTCAATATGGAATCTGAGAGGGAACTCAGGGACAGGCAAGCTGACAGTCAATCCTCCTTCAAGGAGCAATCAATGCTGGTCAGGGGTTCTTCGGCCATAGTACGGAAGGAAGCGTGAGTGTGTATATCGATGTATCCATTCCTGACTTGCTGGTGGAATAGGAACCGGACTGATGCTCCCCAGAATGGAAAAGGATCCAGGGCCATGAGGACCTGTTTTTGGGGAATAATAATAATAATAATAATAAATCCAACAAATTATCATATTAAAAAGTTTCAGAGCTCCAGCCACCAGCGTTCATCAGCGCAGAGTTCAGCATCCTCATCCAAGGTAGGTGACTCTCTCACTCTCTCTGTCCCCTTGTCTCACTTCTCTCTCTCTCTCTCTCTCTCTCTCTCTCTCTCTCTCTCTCTCTCTCTCTCTCTCTCTCTCTCTCT
>BFEA01000479.1:607185-621129 GCA_003427395.1 Chara braunii
TGTGTGTGTATATATATATATATATATATATAGTTGAGGATCTTGACTCGGGATACATCCGCTACTGCTCAGCTCTACCTGCTACTACTAGCTATGCGGGTATGGCCGCCCTCCTTTCTCAGCACAACGTGGACTGCAGTGCTAGCCACTCGCAGATAGCGCACAAGCGCGAGCAGCAATTCCACACTCCTTGCGACTGAGCAATCTGTCTGAAATGTGTCTGGCCAGTCCTTATATTGACTTGGCCTGAGCCTTGACTCGTCACAGCCTCTGCTTCTCTTGGCTTGACTTGGACCCGGTACCGGCTGCCCACAGCCTGTTTGCTTCAGAATGTTGAGGTCCGGTACCTTCCCTGGTTTTCCTTGGTGTGCTGCTGCTTTGGGCCTGTGGGATGTGACCTTTGCCTGTTTGCCATGACCCTTGCCTGTGGAATATGACTTTTAACTGCGAGATGTGACTCTTGTTTGTGGGACACGACTTTCGACTGCAAGACGTGACCCTTGCCTATGGGATGTGACTGTTGATTGGGTACCTGTAGGACCTGACCTCTGGGGGTACCCGTCATAACCTTTCTGAAACAGGCCGACAAGGCCTCTTTTGGCCTGGGGACTTTGACCCTGAGATTCGAATTTGGGGTCTGCATCATGAAATGCCTTCCAGAATGATCGGGCTGCGCTATAGCCCACAGCAGGTCCCCAAACTGGCCGCTAAATCCCTCACAAGCGATCTACAGCAAGGGTATACAATATAGGGATGGAGGGGTCAGGCCTTCCAGGTGCTGACAAGAAACAAGATTAAGAGTCATGTTATGCAGAATGGTGACTCCAATGCCATCGGAACGGTCCTCCCACAGGACATACCGTTCCCAAATGGAGTGACCCCAGTCCTCCTGCTATCCCCGCACGCAGATCGCTCACCATGAGGACGTCCACCTGCAATGGATGACTAGACATCAGCTGCTGAACTTGCCTACGAACAGACTGCGACCGAATATCACTTGGAACGCATAGGAGCAGATCCTCTTCCTACGGATTCTTATTGAGGAGGACATGCTGGAGGCACACCAGCAGTGGGATGACCCACCATTCATCAAGTGCCTCCAGACTGGGATCTGAACTCCCCACAGGAACCTAGGTCCTAATAATTGGTGCTCCCTCCACACAGTTTTCTGGTCCAAACAGAATAGATACATCAGATTAGATGGATGACCAACACGTGGCAGGACAATTGGAGGTAGGGGGAACACCTATACAACAATCCCAGGCTCCTCCATACCAGGGCCAGCAAAGACAACCCCAGTGCCCTTGCCCCAGCCCCCCTCGCCCAGCTCCACTCGTGAGAGGAATACTGATATGGGCAAAGAAAATCGCAACCGCAGATTTTGGACATCAGGGCAATTACTGTGAACAGTCTGGCTCAGGCCAACGAACAAAAACGAAAGGCTATCTGGAATCAAATCACACAGGATACTGGTAGGGCATGGGCGGACATGGTGGTAGTCCAATAGACCCACCTCACTGATTCCCCCACTCACCAGGCTAAAGCCAAACAAATCTGGCCGCATACCTCCTTTGCGGCCCCGGCAAGGGCGGCAGCATCAACAGGTGTGCCCCTCTGGTTCCACCCTTTGTGTAGGCTTACCCCTGAACATGCGGAGTGGGACACAGAAGAAGGCAGATGGGTCTGCTTGAAAGCCTCATTGGGAACCAAAATATTGTACGTAGTTATCATATACGCACCCAATGACCCCGGACAAAGAGTCGCTTTCTACTCAATGCTCCGACATTTGCTCCCTCGCGATGCCCCTATCGTCATGGTGGAGGATTTCAACACGACACCTGCCCCAATGATTGATAGGCACTCCCCCACCCACAATTCCCAGAATACTCCGGTGCACTGTGGTTCCCACGTCGCAGCCCTGGGACATATGATGGCGGATCTGGGTCTCATAGACTCATATAAGCAACTCCATCCTACAAAAAAAGCTTTCACGTGCGTGAGGTCAAGGGAGGACAGTGGGATTGCGAACTCCAGGATTGATATGAGCCTTGTCTCAGAAGAGATCTCGAGACTCCTCACAGTAGCAGATATTTGCACCATCTCGCCGTGCAAGTCGTTCGACCACCGCATGATAGTGACTGGCCTATCCTTCCACTTACACATAAACAAAGGTTCGAGCTACTTCAAATTTAATAATACGCTCCTTAAACTCTCTGCTTTTGACACCATAGTTAAGGACTTCTGGGCGTACTGGTCTGCATACAAGCCCGAGGATGATAGGCTAGTCCGATGGTTCAATGATGGAGTTGCACAACTTCGGGAAAGGGTAAAGAAATACTCAATCCAATATGCGAGGGAGAGGAAGGAGAACCTCGAAAGACTCATGGCCCGCCTAGAAGGATGGGATGCCCATCTAATGGACCATCCCTTGGATGCGGATACCTACGACGCTCTCCAAAGGGCATGGGCTCAGCTACAAGAATACCTTGATAACAAGAACCAGAAATGGAGAATCCAAGCACGAATCAAGAAGAATGCAACTGAAGGACGGATGACAAAGATATTCTTTCGTAAAGCTAAGGCTAGAAATAGACAAAGCACGGTCGCGTCCTTGAGACACCCATTTGATAACAACCAACCACTCGCGACCAATGCCTACAAGATAGTCGAGTATGCAGCAACATACTACCAAAGACTTTTCACATCGGAAACCAACCATCATCCACCCCACACCCTGCAGACAGCCAGAGACACCCTCCTAAATGTCATCCCGTCTCTCCTAACTACTCAGCAACAAGAAGCTATGGAAAGACCCATTACACAGGAGGATATGTTGCAGGCCCTAAGGGATATGGACGATGAGAAGACCCCGGGGATTGATTCTTTCCCCAAAGAATTTTGGCTCCACTATTGGGACATATTTCAACACGATTTTTGCCAATATTTGAACGCAGTGTACAGAGAGGAGAGTCTGACGTTCGGGGACATGATTGGGAAAGGGATCACAACCCTCATTTACAAAAAGGGGGACAAGGAAGACATAAGGAACTATAGGCCCATCACTCTCCTCCCAGTCCCCTATAAAATTGTGGCAAAAATCTGGGCCAACATATTACGCCCCCATCTCTCACATCTCATCCACCGTGATCGGTCTGGCTTCATGCCCTACTGAAACATTCACGATAGCATACTCTTAATCAATAAAACCATCAGGTACGCAAGACAGCGTAAAGTCGATGTTGCCATCCTCTTTATTGACTTTGAGAAAGCGTATGATCATGTGGATTGGGATTTCCTGAAATTATGCCTAACATCAGGCTGACATTCTTGAAATGGGTAGACATACTCCACCGAACAGCAGCCACAAACATCATGATGAATGGACACCTTGGGCCACCTATTAGATTGCAGAGATCTGTGAGACAAGGAGACCCTATAGCCCGGATTCTATTCGTCCTGATGATGGAAGTATTGGCGTCGATGATAAGGGCCAACCCTAAGATACAACGAATCGCAGTACAAGAAATCCCGAATCATCTTGTCCCAGTCACATCCATCTTTGCAGAAGACCTCACTGTCCTCTTTCGAGATGACCCTGCCAGTTTTCAAGCATTGGCACGGACAATCCACCTCTTTGAGGTCGCGGCAGACATGAAAGTGAACTCGGGCACGAAGACAAAGGGATGGTGGCTCAGCGTAAATGACAACCCACCACGTGATGCACCAAGGGTTGACTGGAAACCTAGGGATGCTGCTATCAGAGTCCTAGGGGTAAACCTCACTGCTCTCGGCCCCCCTTATAACCAAGGTGACAGACTGGTGGACATAGCAATTCAACACATGAGTGCTTGGAAAACAACACACATCTCGTTGATTGGTAGAGCACTGGCGATCAATAACGTCATATTTGCGGCTTTATGGTACAAAATGGGCTTCTAACAATTAAGTCGGCGACAGTTAAAGTCATTAAAACGGGCTGCGTCCGCCTACCTCTGGCGAGGGGACCATGAATTCACCACGTGTATTAGGGGGGTGGCATGGGACATCATCACACAGCCACGAGCCAAGGGGGGGTTAGGCATAATAGACCCGGAGAATGAAACAAAAGCTTTGATTTTTAAGTTCCTGATAAGATGGTTGTTAGGCCATGATATCCCCTGGGCACCATATGCAGCCATTCAGATCTCCGCCCTGGCCCCATAGTGCACAAATAGCAACCGAGTCCATCCACTACAATGGCTAACTAACAATTACTGGTCGCCTCGGGACAGAAGGGATGGTACGCCCGCCTCCACTGCCAAATGGGATCTCAAGGCCGACCCTCTATGGATAGATATGCTAAGGTTGTGGAGAGAACGAGGTCCGACCCAGAAACCTGTCCTGCTTAGATGCGACGAAATATGGAGGCAACCCCTGTTTGGGAGCCCCTTCATATTAGATCATACAGGTAATCCCTTTTCGCTGCAAACGGGCTCAAGATGGCTCCCCCGGGTGAGAAAAGGGATATACACAATGACTGATCTGTGGAATATCCATGCAGGCACGTGGCTATCGGTCTAGGACCTTCGACATAAGTTGCACCACGTCAAAAAGTCGGAAGAAGGACTGCAAGAGATCCAAGAGGTTGTTCCTCTGCCATGGGTGCTGGAACTGAAAAGAGGCTCGAGGACTAGGTGGTGCGACCAGAGGACTGGCCGATCCCCATGGTGATATATATTGTAGAGGAGGTTAGCCCTCAAGAGGCGAGCCTTAGGGCATACACACCACGACTCCCAGGAGAAAAATGGTCCAAATTGGACCGACAAGACACCCTGGACCGTCAGACACCTGTTGCAGGACTCGTTAGAATATGCGTGATTACTGATTATGGCAAAGGATTCTTCATGTATGAGCCAACTGTACCCCGCTACCAACTGCCATTCGACCCACAAGAATGGGAATGGGACAGGGGGCACTCTCGTAAACTGCAGATATGGCAGTACACGGTAAAGGATGGGTACAGAACAGCAAGGAAACTGTCACATATATCCGAACCGATCAAACTGCGGTGGGCAAGGGACTCGCCTCTCAAAGAAGAAGACTTGGACACAATCAGATGCCATTGGGCCTCATACGCGGTCATACGACCTACGAACCTGCGGGCACTGCAGTGGCAGATCATCCACAGGTGTCTACCTACCCTAGACTGGATTGTGTCTAGAACAAGTTTGGAAGACCGAGGTGTGTTGTCTCCACTCTGCACCTATTGCAGTGGGATCTCCCCTAAGAAATGAGCTACACTCGAACATTGCCTGGTGGACTGCATCATGGTCACTTAACTCTGGCAATGGTGGGATGCAGCATGGCATCATCTAACCAGCAACCACCTCCCATGGGACCTCAAGATCATCCTTTTGGGGGAAATGCCCCCGCAAAGCACCAGGTGGGCACCATTTAATCTTAACCTGCTGGCAGTAACAAGACAACCAATGCTAATGGATGTGTGGCGAATGAGATGTGCGCATGAGCACATGCAGCGTACATATGGTTTCATGGAGGCTCGGGCCTCGATTCTAGAAACAATCATCGTCAACACACATGAGGTCTGGCAAGAGCTCGGAAATATGTTGCGGAAGGAGTCATATATAAACAAACGGAATGAACTCTCGAATAACTTTCGCTCTATCTGGGTGGACAGTGCAGAAAAACTTTGCAAATTGGATCAGGATAACCAACTGCGATGGAAACAGTGGATGTTGAGGGAACCACAATGGGAACGATTACCAAGATGCCATTTTCAGTTCCCATTCCAACCGACCAACTTCGTCCTTCTCCCGGCCTGATATCCCCCCTCACGGTTTCTAACCCGCTTTCTCTCTTGGACATTTCCAATCCCTCCCCCTAACCCTCCCTAATTCCTGCCCTCTTACCCTCCCTCCCCTCCCTTCCCGACCACACCCGCTTCCCAATCCCACCGCAGAAGGCCGGCCAAGCAAGGACTTCCCACGGGTGGTGCAGCAGAGGGGATTACTCCCCGGTGATAGAAGATGCACCTAGCCTCCACTATACATCGATTCTTGGACAATAGATTGTTCCTCACAGGTGGAAGGTTGCCAGAGCAGTGGAGGTAGACTCAGACAGTACTTGTGAATGGCAATACAACGACAACGCGACATTGTGAAGACACAATGACATGATGACACAATAACATGGGTTAATGGGAGGGTGGGAACAAGGGGCGGCTGAGGCCACCCCATACAAATCGACTGGTACGGGAGGGTGGAAACAAGGGATGTCCATAGAGATAATGGGTTTAATGGGTTTATCGGTGTGCTTGGATGGAGGACAGGTGTAAGGGGCTCGATTCACCATATCCCACTCATTATGTGCCAATATGGGACGAGAAGCACAACTAGGAACAAATTCAACTGCAACTCATGCATCACAGGGCTACTGTCAATAACAGACCCTTGTTATGAACATGATTGTCCGTTGAAATTTTATCAACGCTCACTCACAGAACTCCCGTACACACCCATACATGCACAAAAGGAAGGGGAGAGGTAGTGGAGTGTCACTCCGCCCAACAAAAGGAACGCAGCGGAAAAGTCAGAGGAGCGAAGTGACATAACACACCAAAACTGTGGATTCTCTCCACACATGTCCCAACAATCATTCGTAAAAGACAACCGAGTGATCACATGACAACTCAAACACAGTAATACAACTGTTTATTAAACTCAGAGCATCGTTTTCCTTGAATAACCTCAGAACCCAGTTGCGCTACCCTCAAAAAGGTAGCGCCTCAACCTCACACACACCGAGCAGCTAAAAATAGCACCAGAACCCCAGGTAACACCCAATGCCACCCTGCCATCCAACTCAGTGGCCTGCGCCAAGATGAAACAGGCTCCCAGGGCCAATTGCCACTCAGATGATGAGGAAGAAGCTCAGCACCAATAGTCCCTGATGAGGATGAAGTCCAGACGATGGCATCCTCTGAGAAGATGCAGCTATGGCTGCATCGCCACTGGGACCCTACTCCTGAGGAGGGTCAGCAGTGCACCACGTGCTCCAACGCATCAAACCTCTGATAGCCCAGACCGCTTTGACTCCCAGAGAGTCAGAACAGACAGCGTTGACCCCAGTCAGGTCTGCGCTCCGAAGGTCTGGCTACGTCCGCCGTCTCCCACACCGGAATCAGCAACCACGACCTGATATCGTGTGCGCAGCAACCTCCATCACGAAGTGTCAACTGCCAAAAAAGTCGAGGTCCGATGTCCCCATCCTATCTATACCCTACACTAGCCTAGACACGACCTAAGCCGGACTGACTGACCGACCAGTACCGTTTCTGTTTCGGCCTCTACGGCCTCTCCCTACCCGGCTATAGGCTATAGGACCGTCTATCAGCGTAGGCCCATTGGGCCTGTCTGTCCCAGGGGTACCCCGGGTCTGCTATTCACAGTTAGGGTAGCTGTGGGAAATTCGAGTTAGTACCGGGCCCATATTTCCTATATTTACAAATATGTCCCTCACAAATTTTCCTTACAGGTAGGTCTCTCGGTTAGCCCTCAGCCAAACAAAATTACGAATTTATCCCTACCTAGGATAGATCCTCGTCAGAGAGAGGCTACAGGCAACCTAGAACCAGCAAGTCATTGCAGACCTACCCTCCCCCGGAGCGAGGACCTCCGAGCTAGGGGCGTAGGCGTGCAGAGCGTCGAAGGGGCTCTCCCCTCTGCGCAGCCACATATTTGAGGATAACAGGCTTTGCTGTTTTCAGAAGCTCCTTGCGAGTATATCAGCGATCCTCATTATGGGGCTGGTAAAGAAACTTCACAAGGTACTCCTTATCCGGGCCTGTACCATACTCATCCTCGAACTGATTCCACCTCGTATCCCTTCCCAGGGATAGGGGGACCAAACTGAGGAGGCCTGTCTGGAAATGCAACAGCTGGGATAAATGGCAGCAGCTTGGATGCATGAAAGACAGGGTAGGTTCGTAGATGCAGTGGAACGTCCACGTGATAAGATGGCCCGAAAGGGTCAGCTCCCACTGTATCCAAAACCTGCCATGGGCCCATATAACGCGGCAACAGCTTGGGCGAAATGTCCTCCTCTCGCGATAGCTCAGAACTGAGTACCCAGACCCAGTCACCAGTGCGAATGGGGGATGGGCGACGATGCTTGTTCGCCTGTTGAATCATAGCCTTTTGGGCTTTGAGCAGGTTAACTCTAGCTCGTTCGATATCCCTCTCATACTGTCGGGTGAACGCTGCAGTCCCAGGCGTCAGTCTGGGGGTAGCCTTATCGATGATGTCATCGAGAGGCTGTCGTGGTTCACGTCCCCAGTGCAATCCATAAATGGTGATCCTTGTGGAGGAGTGTACAGACGTGTTGTACACTAGCTGTGCCTGTCGTAAGTGAAGATCCCAGTCCTGCTGATCAGGGTTGATCACAGGACGGAGCAACTGAAAGAGAATCTGGTTCATCACTTCAGCCTGCCCATTGGCTTCAGGATGACGACGAGATGTCATATTCAGTCTAGAATGAAGGTGGTCCTTATAATAGGACTGCCATTCATTGCTGCAAAAACGCGGATCTCTATCGCTGACAATAGAGGTGGGTGGTCCATGGTGTGTGACCCACCGGTCAGCAAAGGCCGCCTGGACGGCCGGGACTCTGGCTTCCTCGGGCAGTGGAATGAACTCTGCATATTTAGAAAACCTGTCCCCACATACCATGACCTGACGCATACCGCGAGGAGTAGTCCTCCCCAGGTCAGTGAAATCAATAGACACTAACTGTGCAGGTGCATCAGGGAGTGGCTGCAGTAGGCCAAGGGGAGGTCGACGCACAACCTTGTTCCTTTGGCACAACTCACAGGTTTCAACATAGTGCAGCAGGTCAGTCCTCATCTCTGGCCAGAAGAACCGCTGCGACAGGGCTGCCAACGACTTTAAGGCCCCAAAGTAGCTGCGCGCATCGTGACACTCAGACATCATAAGTGTTCTCAGCTGGCGGTCCTGGGGAATGCAAAGACGCTCCTCTCCCTGCCACAGGTGTACAGCAGACCTGAAACCAGTGAATATCCTAGTTCAGATGTAGGACCAGTCTGCAGATTCCTGACTATAGGGCCGAAAATCGGGTCCTGTGGCAACAACTGGGCGATGGTCTGACGGGTACTCTCCCCAAAAGCATGAGTAGAGGAGATTAGGTAGAGAGTGTCAGGCCTACGAGAAACGGCGTCTGCTACGCGATTGTAGCATCCCTTCTTGTGTTTCAGTTCAAAGTCAAAGAGATCAATGAACTGAATATAGCGTGCAAGCTTGTCATTCAGTTTCCCTTGGGTCTTCATCCACTATAGGGTGGAGTGATCTGAATAGATCTTCAAGCATTGGAAATGTTTCCAATGCTTGAGCGCTAACACAAGAGCATATAGCTCTTTCTCGTATGTAGATTCCTGCAACTTCTTCACTTTGATCTTCTTACTCATGTACTCAACAAGCTGCAGATCATGCCCACTGTCCTGCTGACCCCATACTGGCTAGCATCAGTAGTTAGTACGAAGGGCAAGGTAGGGTCAGGTAGCTTCAGAACAGGTGCACGCATCAAGGCCTCCTTGAGGCGTGTAAAAGCCTGTTGAAAGTCTGATGTGCAAAGAAAGTGGGTGTCTTTCTTTGTAAGGTCAGTCAGGGGTGCAGCAATAGCAGAGAAGTTCTTGACGAACTTTCTGTAGTAGGAGGCAAGACCCAAGAATGACCGAACATCACGCACTGTGGTAGGTTGTGGCCAGTCCTGAATCGCAGCAACCTGAGTTGCTTCAGGAGCCAGCCCTTCCCCAGAGATTACATGTCCCAAATAAGTCACAGAGGTCACTCCAAAGGACGACTTTTCCCTGTTGATCTTATACTGGGCGTCATGTAGTGCCTGAAGAACTAGAGCCAGATGTTGTGCATGCTCCTCGATAGATCGACTGGATACCAAGATGTCATCCAGGTACACAACTACAAATCTATCCAGATAAGGCCTGAGTATGCGATGCATCTCTATCTGGAATGTGTCAGGGGCATTGCAAAGACCGAAAGGCATGACTTGATACTCATAAGTATCGTACTTGGTCTTGAAGGCAGTCTTGTGGACATCGCCTTCAGCCATCTCAATCTGGTGGTAGCCAGATTTGAGGTCGATCTTGCTGAAGATCGTGCAACCCTGCACCATGTCCAACAGATCGTCGATCCTAGGAAGGGGCTTTGTTCCTAGTGATTTTGTTGAGACCCCGGTAGTCTATGCACATTCTGAATTCTCCATTTCCCTTTGGAACAAAGAGAGCCGGAGCCCCAAATTCAGAAGTGCTAGGTCTAATCCAGCCCTTGCTGGGCAGAGTCTCAAGGTGTCTTCTGAGCTCATCGAGTTCAGCAGGTGACATCCTGTAGATACGACCCTTAGGAGGGACTGTACTTGGTAGGAGCTCAATCCTGTGCTAGGTCTGTCGGTGGACAAGTCTAGTCGGCTCCTGCATCAGGCTTGGGAACCGGTCCAAAACCTGCTGAATCGGTAAGGGACAGGGAGCAATATCCACACCAGTCTGTTTCACATATGCGACAAACAGACGTGTGTGGGCAGTCTAGCGAGAGAGCTGCAAAAATTCATGTGCTCTCAGACAATAACAACTGCTGACTGGATGGTACTCATCAGCCAAGACACAAGGCTGATAGTCCCCTCTACAGTCAGGGAGCTCTACTCAGGGGATCTGCCAGTCGATCCTAGGGGTAGTGGCCTCAAGCCACTGCATGGAGAAGACAAGATCAAAAGGCACATTAGGGAAAACATAGAAGTTCAGGCGCTGCCTAACCTTCTCCTGCTTATCAAAGATAACCGGTAGGTTCTTGACAGCAGTAGTAATCCGGACTGTGGAAGAGTCCCCAATACGGACTTCCGGTGGCTGCCGCAACTTCACCAATCTCCCATCTAGGTGCAGCTTGCTGACAGCCTTGGGAGAGATGAAGTTCCGCGTGGCCCCACAGTCTAGTAAGCCTTTGATCCTGGCTCCCAGGATAGAGGGTCGCAGCAAGATGAGGTCTGATTTATACTTCTTCTTTTCCTGCAAAGACAGGAAAAGATCAGCAAAAGTCTGACAGTCATCTTCCTGCCACGTCTCATCCAGGTCAGGATCCACGTAAGTGAAGGAACCTGACGCAGCAACTCCAACAAAGTCAGTGAGGGTGGATGCAGAGTCAGACTCATCAGAATTTGAATCAGCACAAGTGGAGGGAGCTGCTAACACCACTTTCCTCAGCTGGTCTAGTTTTTTGAACTAGATCCAGGCTTGCGAGGCATATGGGGACAGTCTTTCAGAAAGTGGTCCCCCTCGCAACGAAAACAAACCTCACGGTCCTTCCTCCTCTGCCACTGCCCCTCCTGGATCCTGAGCGCTCTCCAGGGAAGGGTGGAAAGATCCATCGGTTTGACTGGCCAATGGACGTCTCGTGGTAAATGAGGTCTGTGGGCCTGAGGGGACGTGGCACGTCCCTTCCCTTTCCCCTTCTGACCAGCTGAGCCCTTGCTGCTGCTGTTGCCAGTCTTTCCCTTAAAGATGGCAGCAAGGTTTCTCAGTCAGGGCAAGAACGGCTGGCTCAACTGTTGATACTGATGCAGTCTCAGATGGAGGACTGCCACGCTGAGATGCATCAATATCAGACCCCGCATCAGCAGCCAACAGAGTACCCTTCTTCCTACGCTGTCCCCTGGAAGAGGGTCTCTTCCTTCCATCAGAAGGTTCTTGAACCTTGAGCCGAGACTCCAGGTCCAGGGCCGCTTTGCCAAAGGACCTCCAGTCCTTATAGCCCTGAGAATGAAGAGCAATGGAGTAGTCTGGAGGCGCTGCGCGCAGGAAGTGAGTGAGCTGGCCAGACTCACTCATCTCCAGACCGGGTGTAGTAGTCAAGCTCTCAAACAAACTGTAGAGCTTGGATAGGGAACCCTCAAACCTGCGTGAGCCCAACAACAGTATTTTATCTGCTGCTTTTCGGGCCTGTTCCCTGTCTGCAAACCGGTCTCGCAGGGCCTGCAGCAACCCCTCCACCTTCAACTGCTGTGCCCATTTGTCCATGGGCAGATTCTGTTTCGCTGCAGAGGATGTGCGCCATTTCAGCGCAGTCCTCTCCAGACGCCCCAGAATCGTTCCTCCCTTTGTCACCTCTGGACAAATGAAGCTGCCCAGGTACGCCTGCATAGCGGTGACCCAATCAGATACATCCACCTTGGGGTCTTCCCTAGAATACATCGGAGGTGGTGTCAGGTTGGGCTGCCGCTGATCAGATGTGCCAGAGGGGGCAGGGCTAGTGGACACATGAGAAGTAGCAGGTGAAGATGGTCGACTGTGAGATGGTGTAGAAGGCGCTGGGGAAGGTTGAAGAGGTTGGGGAGAAGGGACAGGTAGGTGCAGGTGCTGCAGAATGTTGTTCACACTCGCAGTCGGGGACGCAAGGGTTGCTGCTAGTTTATCAACCTTACGGTCGATGGCAGAACCTTGGGTCTCGAGCGCGAGTATCCGCTGGTCCAGCTAGAAAAGTAGGACCTGTTGACGGTGTCTGTTAACAGCACCAACTAAAGGATCTCGTCGCTCAACCAATTATGCTGCTCAAGCTAATGCTGAGAATGTAGCGCGTGCTCAGCAGTATCCTTGTTGTACTGACTGGAGGTACCACTCGTGACAACCTTTCCAACCTCTTTACGTAGTTTCCTCCTTCTCTCTTCATTCCTACTAGCCTCCTGAGCTTCCTCCATCTCCTTCATCAACCGCTGGATCTGGGCCTTGACTTTGAGGCGAGCTTGCTCAGCCTCAAGCAGAGCCTGCTCCAGGGGAGAGAGAGGAACCTGAGGAGGGTTAGTGGAAGTTTCTCCTCCCTCAATCTTCGTTTCAACGTCAACCATAATGAGCCACTCAACCAGTCAATAAATACAAACTCACAGAAATGAGGTCAGCAGAGATGAAGATTACACACACAACCACTGATGTAATCACTGCCACCTGATGAGAAGAGACGTGGTGAATTAGGCAGAAGAGCGCTCAGCCTCTGTAGGCCGCTAAGGGCTATTCTAGGTCAGTTTAGTGTAATTCCAGATAAAACCAGCTTGCGATTTTTCATTCACAGCCCAGAACCCTCATCTGAGTGCAATAGCCCCAGAATCGTTGTCATATAGTTAGACAGGATGCAACCTTGGACTGTAAGTAGAAGGGTTAGAATAGCGCAGAGAGTCAGTAGCGATGAGCACAACCCAGTAATCAATCAAGATGCAGCGGATGACTAATAAAGCTATTTTTAGACTCCTATTATTGACACTGACACTGTAGGACCTTGTATGCCCCACGATAGGTGAGGCGAAGTACAAATATCACTGTACCTGACTCAAACCATCAAATCCAGTAGAGCGCTTTCAGACACTGACTCAATATTGAATTGCGATTCAGGGTGATTGACAGACTGAAATTCTGACGGACACAACCTACGATATAACAAACCCTAGATGCCCCAAGCACTGGCTATGGCAGCGCAACATTCAGAATTTCATTATTACTAACATACGGACCTTGAACTACTCAATTCCCTATGTGTACTGAATCGCAATACTATAATACAGTCAGAGATGCAATTTGAGACAGAGAGGAGGTCAATGAAAATCTAGACAATAGTTTTACTATAAATTTAACTGATCACCGCGTCGATACTGTAAGTAAGCAGTCATTGAGAGGACTTCCCTAGTACGAGAGGACCGGGAAGGACGTACCGCTGATGTACCAGTTCGGTAGTCAAGTGCGGAGTGGATAACTGTTGAAAGCATCTAAGTAGGAAGTCCACCTTAAGATGAGTGCTCTTGCTTATTCAAGCATGTCCTTCCAATATCCCATAGGGAATAAATAGGGCATGGGTAAGGTCACGGCAAGACGAGCCGTTTTTC
>BFEA01000479.1:659836-683902 GCA_003427395.1 Chara braunii
CTACGGTGACCTACTTACCACTGGCTATCGTGCAGGTCACGGGTTCAACTCCAGGGAACTGTACAGATACTGTACACAGGTAAGCTGAGGTCAAGGGATCGACCCCTGGGATCTGCATCGGCTACTGCCAAAGGTGAAAACTGTTTCATATGTATATATATATAAATATGTATGTATATATATATATATATATATTTGGAATAAACAGGTCCTTATGGCCCCGGCTCCATTTCCATTCTGGGGAGCATCAGTCTGGTTCCTATTCCACCGGCAAGTCAGAATAAAACATTACATCATGAAACCCACTTACGCTTCCTTCCATCCGGCCAATGGATCCGTGACCAGCATTGATTACTCCAAAATTGTGCAGGATTGACTGTCAGCTTGCCTTACTTCCTCCTTTCCTCTCAGGTCTACTGCATGACCTGTCAGATAAATGATAAAAAGCAAGAAAGGTAAAAGAAGCCATTGAAAATGCAAAATCGGATTACGCCCTCCAACATTATGTGACCTGTGATGAAGCTAGTCCTTCTGCTGGCTGGAAACTCTGCCTTCTCCTCCCTACTTCGGAGTTGTGTCAGTCTTTCCACCGTATGCGAGAGTCGATTATCTCTGCTGCTTTGCCCCTTGCAAGCCACACCTCGGTGAAATTTGCCTTGATTCTCTTCTGTTGCTCTTCGTCATCTGGCATGGATTGTCTTCTCTTATGCCACTTGCAAAGAATCTCCGCCTGAATCAGTGTCCTTGTCTCCGCCCATACCTTCTCCCTAGGAGTTGAGAGTCCCTCAATGGTTCTGCAGCACCTTTCCTTCCAGATGGACCACAGCGTTGTCTTTCTTTCTTTCTTTCTTTCTTTCTTTTTTTTTTTTTTTTTTTTTTTTTTTTTTTTTAAACAGAGCTTCTCAGCTCTGGCTCCTACCATTCTGGGGAGCAACAGTCCGGTTCCTTTCCACCGGCAAGTTAATAATAAGTACATAAGAGACTCACACACGCTCCCCCCTCTTATGGTTGGGAGGCCCGAGTAGACGGCATTGATTACTTCCCTGAGGAAGGATATACCATCTCTCACCCCTGCCTAAGTTAGCCTGTGCTACTTTTGCATACCAATCCGATTAATCCCAGTTCTGCTCCGCTCAGCTGCGAAACTGTCAGGTATGTGTATTATGCGAGAACGTTTTGGGGCGCCTATATTCTTCTTTGCATTCTCTCACCTTATGCAACCTATTAACTTAATTTTCTTTTAAACCCTAGACCCTAAACCCTAAGGCCTATAACCCATTCTCTACATCCTCAGCTGTAAGCCTATCCTGTTCCCTTTTGTCTGACTCCCCCCTAATTTTATTATTCACTATAATTCTAAACCCTAAACCCTCCTTTTGAGTGTCCATTCCCCAACAATCCTTTGAGTCAACCTTGTTCCCATATTGTCTGCTTCCAGGAACCGTTTCTAAAATCAGGTCTCCTTGTATGCTGTTGAAGTCCTTGCTTATCTCTGAGTTTTGCCAATCCCTCCTGATCGCTCTGACATGTCCTACTCTGCCTCCCTGGCGCTGGGCCATCATTCCTTATCCAGTCACTTCCGGGTACCTGTGTTGCTATGCTTTGTCCTCGGGGGACCTTTTTCTCAGCTTTCGCTGTCTGCTTGGTTTTTCTCCCCGAAAGAGCATACCCGCTTCTCCCAGTAATTACCGTTTTTTGACATCTCCAGACCAAGAGAGAATACATGACGAGACTTTATTTGCACCGGTGCCTCTGCAGCATGGCCCGTGTTTCTGCAATCCGTGTTCCTTTTGAGATTGCGCTGAGTTTTCACCCCTGTGTTGTCACCTTCTCTTCCGGTTCTCGAACCCCCTACGTGTGCCTGTTTTCCTGTCTCCTTCCTCCGCGTACCCTTTTCTGAGATTCTCTCTTTCGTCTCCCCTTTGTTCCTACCCCTTGGGCTCCTGTCGAGCTACCCACTTTTGCTAGAAATCGAGACATGATTAAGCCAACCGACGAAGTCTGCTGCTGAAGGCCCCTTTCTGTTGCTTATTTGTATCGCCTTTTCCCTCATATACAAACCTCACATATCGCCACAAACTTGCCGTTTATTAACCACTTCCTGTGGAGCTTCGATCTTTCCTTCTCTCTCTGATCCTCATGTTCTGTCCAGGCTTGTTTGACCCTCCGCCAGCTGTAAAGAATCTCTGCTTGCATCATCATACTGGTTTCCATCCGCCCTTTTTTCATGGATTGGAGTTCCCTTCAATTGCTCTGCTGCCTCTCTCCTTCCATGTGACCCATGGGGTCATTTTCCTGGTAAGTTCAACACAGGTCTTTTTCTGCCTTCTCTGTCTGAATCGGGGATGTTAGTCTATAGGAGAATTTGAAAGGGTTGCTCGGGAGAGGAGGTTGGGAATAGCGAGTTCCAGATAGACGAGGCTCATACCCAGCGTTCTGTTGCGTTTTTACTGTGTAATATGCAGTGAGCTGTATCCCCTTCCGTGCTCTCGGTGCAGACTGTGCATGTTTCCGGACTGTTGTGTTCCGTATCTTTCCGTCTGATGTGTGGCCAAGGGTTCACCAGTATGGCTGCATAGACCTTTAACCGTTGCAGCCTTCTGTTTTTCAGGGGGAGAATGTGCTTTGGGCAGGCCTTTTTAACCTCTAATCCCGGTTTACGAAGCGTAAGCTCCCCCCTTCTATTTTTGCAATTTTGTCTCCCAAAAGCCAAGTTTTTTCGAATCTTTTCCGACTCGACTCCCTTTTGTCTGGTTGTATTATCCTCTGTTGTTCCTTTTGCTCTCTGGACCAGCGGGCTCTTATTTCCGTTTGTATTATTAGTTTTGTTTTTGTCCATCTCTCCTCTATGCTTGGTATTTGACCTTCTATGGTACCTTTGCATCTTGCCTTCCAATTTACCCAAAGCGCTGCTCTCCTCCATAGGTCGGCCACACTAGTTGATTCTTCGTCTACGTCTTCGCTTTTTAATCTACATGTTAGGAGGTATCACGGGCTGTTGGGGAAATCATGTCCTGTTAGTTTACTCCAGAGAATTCTAGTTATGTTCCGTATCTCTTGTGCTCGGTGGCAGGTTATTAAACAGTGGACCAAAGATTCTTCGACGCTGTCATCGCATACCATGCACAGTGAAGTTTGTTGTTGGGATTCTTCCTGTTTTCTCCTTTTGGCTAGCCATTGGTTGACTGGTAGTGCCCAGTAGAGTATCAGCCACTGTAGACTTCTGATTCTTGCCGGTCTAATGTTTGTGTATTGGCTCCATGGGATTTTATTAACCCATCCTGCGTTTTCGTTGAGGTTCTTTTTCCATCTTTCTGAAATTACTGATTGGGGGTCCTTTGTGCGGTTGCCTAGTTTGTAACCTATTTTGACTTCATACTCATGTATTGGGATAAGCTTTTTGGCTCGCCCCGAGCTACCAGGGACCATCCACCCCCATTCCGCTGGGTCCACCTCTAGGTCTTTAATGTCCAACTCTGGTCTGAATAGCCTAACTCTGTTTGGATCTGGTTGGCTGGGAGGGCTCTGTTTAAGACCAATCTTGAGTGTGCATGCGCGTACTCTTTTGAGGGTGTTAAGACTTTGTGTTGACCTTGCTTCTAATGTTTTAGCTGGTTTTACCCACGATTTGTGCACCTCCTCCAGCTCATACACAGCGAACTCGGCTTTCCCTTCTTCCGTATCTGTCACCTGGATCAATTTGTAAGCGACGGACGGGCAGTCTGTCCCCTTTTTAGTGGCCCAATCCCCCACTGACCACTTGGGCTTGCTTTTCAGTAGGAACACCCATTTGAGCGGGATGCTTTCTAGGAGTTTGTCTAGGTGTTCTTTTAGATTGTGAACCCCTTTGAGTTTGGATCTGAGTTCCTGCTCGGTGGTCCATCTGTTTTCGTCTGGGTTCCATATATGTTCTATTTTCCACGCTCCCTTGCTCATCCATTTTCTCCACTGTCTGCCTTTCGTGTTCAGGGCCCATATTCCGCCATTATGGTCTGTCAGCAGGGGATTCCCGAAAAGCGGCTGTATCAGGACTTCCTCTCTTATTCTTGGGGTTCTTGATTTTTGCGGAGGCAATTTCTCCAGTGCTTTATTAGTGTGGCCCAGTGTTCGCTCGGTGGGTCCTTGTCCTTCGATATTCCCCCCCTTTCCATCCTTCTTGGGTTCCATGAGGGATTGAGAATCCAATGGTATCCCTCTATGGAGGGATCGACTCTGAAAGGCACTAGGTTACGAATCTGATGGAGAGCCATTTCGTGCCATGGTAGAGAGAGAGAGAGAGAAAGAACAGGCGCGGGATTGCCATTTGTGAGTGTCCGTGTGTGTGTGTGTGTGTGTGTGTGGGGGGGGGGGGGGAAGGGGGGGGGGATCTCCCGCTAGAGAGAGAGAGAGAGAGAGAGAGAGAGAGAGAGAGAGAGAGAGAGAGAGAGAGAGAGAAAGAACAGTAAGTCTCCAATCTCGCGGAGAGAGAGGATTAGTGGAGGGAAGCCGGGATCGGGACATGTTTGTGTTATGCCCTTGTCACGTGAGTGTGCAAATTTGCTTGGCCTTTTGCAGTTGCGCCAACTGCCGGGGCAGTTTGCAAAGTTGGGCAGTGTCCGGCACGGTTGCGTTGCAAAGATGGAGTCCAGCTGATGTCTGGCCTGTTTCGCAATGCGTTTTTGTCATTGTCCTCCGCCGCAGCGTGGCTGCGGCAGGTCCACTTGTTTACATAATGAGATGAAGTGGGTCCAGCGTCCCGCCCTGATCTGTCCTTTGGCAAGAAAAACGTGGCTTCTATTCCCTAGCCAATCCACACCGACAACTTTTCCTCATCCGGCAGATGCCACAACCAACCTGCATTTGACAACAATAAGCCATCCTCTCTTGCCCCTGCAGTATGAGGTTACCCGCCGTACCCTGTATCGCTCGTTCAGTCTGCTCCATACCATTGAATGTCCATCATCACCAGTTGGTGTGGTGGGAAGGGTCGGGAAATTATGTGGCGGGTCGCAGTGGGATCGCCTGGCCCACAGTAGTCCAATCTCTGAAGCAGATATGGTAGTCCCTCCTGAATTCCTCCCGGTTGCCTTCCAGGGCAGGCTTGCCCTCCCATCGAACAGATGCGATCCAGCCCCCACTTTCACTGCCCAACCAGTCTCCAGAAAATTGGTGATTGTCTTTGTTACATCCTTTGCTGAATGATATAAGTCAAGTCGGATTTTAGTTTTTCGCCAGTGGGCCATGAGTTCCTGTTGAATGTATTGCCTTATCATATTTGTTGACTCTTCCCAAGTTATGCGGACCCCTTCCATAGCATGTATGCAACGTTTCCTCCAGAGGGTCCACATGACCGCTCTCCTTCCTAACTTGAACATGTTGTGTTTCAAAGGTAGTGGGGGAGGACCATGCCTCGCATAATATGGCCCTCCAATCCCATGGCCACCGAGATTCAGTGCCCAACAGGGTCCATATTCTATCCCACCACCGCCATGTGAGAACAGCCCCTAGGCACTGCATGAAGACGTGCTCTATGGTTTCAGGGATTCTGGGGGGGGAAAAGGTAGTGTGGCATGACTTGCACCACGGTACTACCCGCCCCGTTTGTTCCAGGTATGTGCGATTTATCAACCAGTTACTGATGAGCAGGCAGCGGTGTTCTATCTGCCATTGGAGAAAGGCTATCTTTGCAGGTCTAGACATTGTGGCGGTGAACCATCGGATCAGGCGTATTGCCTCAGTTCCCTACATTCAAGTGAGATCTCCATCGGGCCTTTACTATGTCTTTTATGTTCACCTTCGGTTGTAGCAAGCGATACATGGCCTTCACCAAGAGGGTGTGCAGTTTTGGAATCGTCCCTGACCTGGATTTTCGCATGGGGATCCACTGCCATTCGTCGGGGTCAAAGGGTAGCTCCATCACGGGGGTGTTTGGCTGATATGCAATCCAAACATCCTTATCCCGTAGCACACGTATCCTGTGGAGGTTTGCTGTTCTCCACCATCTAATCACATCTGTGCGGTACCGTGCGAGTTTATTTTCCTTGTCCAGGTGGAAGAGGTTTACCAATGTTTCGTTTGTTCTTACCTCCACCACATTGCCTACACTCTTCGGATCCCCCGGGGCAGCTACCCAGTCTCCTTCTATTAGTTGTGGCCCTCTGCGCAGGATGAGCACCCAATCCAGGGGGACTGCAGAGGTCAACAACTCGATGTTCTCCTCAATCTTGTGGCAGTGCTTTAGTATGTTTCTCAGCTGTGGCCCCGTTTTCTAGTCTCCCACTTTTGTGTCCCATATGTCTTTTATCCGGATTACCCCTTTTTTTACCCAACTTTTCCACGGAGTGTCCGAGCTGCGATACACCCTACAGTGCCGATCCGTTATCCTCCTATTCCCGAAGAGAGGCAGCCGCATCACCTCCTCCCACCTGGTTGGTGGGGGATAGTCAGGCAGCGGGAGCTGGCGCCAGGCCCTGATGACGCGGGTCCAGAAGTCCTCTCTGACCACATCCGAACGAGCTGCGTCTCGGGGTGAGTCTCGCTCTATACGAGGGCTCCGTGGCACAGACCCAAAGCGGTCCTCCAGCCAGGTCAAAGACCTTACTCCGTGAGGTGCCTGCAGGGCAAGTCTGGCTATTTGTTCCAGCGTCAGGGCCTGCAATGGGAGGTGCTCAGTAAAAAGCAATCTCCTAACCCATTGGACAATTAATGTTGTGATCTGGGTATCCGCGTCTAGAATCCCCAGGCCCCCTTTTTCCTTGGGTTGGATCACCAATGACCAAACGACCCTGTTAATAACATTCAAGAGTTCACCATTACCTCTCCACAGCAGGGCCGTCAATTGCCTTTTTAACGATCGGACAGCCTCTTTGCTGAGAGTCCAAATTGCAGATTTATACCACAAGGCCGCTAACACTACACTATTGATCGCAAGTGCTCTGCCGATAAGGGAGGTGTGTCGGTCGTTCCAGTTGGCTAATTTTTCTAGAGTCGGCTTAAGGATCCGAGCACTCTAACCGGAGCCGTGTCCGAGAGCCATTTGACCCGTGGCAGCTCCGGGGGGCGCACCCCTTGATGGTGGATCCACCACCCCAAGGTCTTGTTTCCCCGGTTAGCAACCATGTCTGAGACTGCTGTAAATCGGTCAAATAAATTCCTGATCTCTTCCATGTTTGTTGTCGTGGCATCTATCATAAGGGTCAAGTCATCTGCAAACATCGAGCAAACTGGGGTTGTGTCCTCCGGAATAGCGGAGACCTGCAGCCTCCTCAGGTCCTTATTGGCGCGGAGGTTTGCTTCCAGCGCTTCCATCACTATGATGAAGAGGAAGGGTGTCAAAGGGTCCCCTTGGCGAACCGAGCGTTGCAGCGGGAAGGCCGGCGCTATCCTGCCATTGACTTCGACACACGTAGTGGCGTTGTAGTGTAGTATTTCGGTCCAACGGCGGAATACTGGTCCGAAATTCATTTTTTCCATACATTTGTCTTAGAATAGCCAGTCCACGTGGTCATACGCTTTTTCAAAGTCAATGAAAACTACGGCCGCGTTCTTCTTGTCTTGCCTTGTTAATTTAAGAAGTTCATTAACTAGTAGGATGTTATCCTGAATCCTGTGTCCTTTGAAAAAATCGGTCTGCCTTGGGTGAATAATATCGTCCACGACCGGGATCAGTCGGTTCGCCAGGGCTTTGGCAAGCATTTTATAGACCACTGTGAGCAACGTAATCGGTCGGTCGGCCGGTAGTTCTTGATGTCCATTTTATCCCCTTTTTTATGCAACAGGGTGAGGATACCTTGCCCCACCAGCTCCCCCATCCACCCTGTGTCCCACATATGTCGATAGAATTCCATAAGGTCCAGGGCCATCTGGGTCCAGAAGGTCTCCTAGAATTCCTTAGGAAACCCATTGATGCGAGAAGTCTTTTCTTCATCCATCTGCATCATCGCCATCCAGATTTCCTCCTTGGACAGGGGACGATCCAGATCTATTTGTTGTTGGCCCGTCAGGGAACTTTTTCAGTGGTTTCAAGAAATTTTCTATTTCCTTCTCCCTGACGTTCCTCTCCCGTAACAGATCCTTGAAAAAGGACCTGGCTATCCGCAAGCAGTGGGGGGAGGAGGCGACAATATCCTGGTGACCAATCTGTGGATCGTATAGCGCTTCTATGGTTGTTCTGTGCGAACGTGCCAGAGCCATACTGAAGAATTTTTTGTCCATTGTTCCTTTCGTTAGTAACTTTGTCAACCTTCCTCTTATTCGTACTCCTTCCCAACGTTGTGTGGCAAAGGTCTGGAGTCGTTGTTGTAGCCTTTGAACCTCTAAACAATCTTCTGGCTGTGTGTGCAGTGTGTGATCCTGGTGTTCCGGTTGCTGCAGTTGTTGTTGCACTTCCATTTCCTACTGATGTTTTCCAGCAGCTAAGAGTTTGGAGTATTCTTGACATTTTTTACCCAGATAAAACAGTCCGTTGTTGAACCAGTCTATAACTTGCTGAATTTGTTGTCATTGTGTGTGCCAGAATGCCCAACAGTCCTCAATATAATTTTGAAAGGTGTTCTGTTTTAAGATAGAGGTATTGAGTTTGTAAAAGCCAGGTCCATGGTCAGGTTTCTGTCGAAACGACAAAATAACCGTACACATTTTATGATCAAGGCCTGGACAGGGACTGGCGGGTAAGATTGCTGCTAGGAGCAGCGATCCTGCCATATCTTCCGAGATCATAATTAAGTCTATCCGATAATTGATAGGCCCTTGATGGGGTTAACTCATGTACCCCCACCCCCATTCACCTGATTTCGAGGTTGAGACTTCACTCAACAATTCCTTCCATCCTTCTGGGATGCAGTCGATAATTGATTGTAGATTTTCGTCTCGTCGGTGGCAACGTTTGAGCTAGGAGGCAAGTTCCTGTTCTGTCACCCAGTCTTTTTTCTCCTCATTCCACAGATGACTCACTTTCCAAACACCATGTTTGATCCAAGATCGCCATCTCCTACCTCTAGGCTTAAGGGATAGTTGGTGATCACTTTCGTCTCTCACCCACGAATTACCAAACAGAGGTTGCCTCAGTACCTCATTTTTGGACTTGGGTTTACCCACCTTCTTCAGCATGACTTCCCGCCATATTCGTAGCAATGCAGTCCAATATATGGTGTAGGGGGCCTAGCTTCGCTTGGACCGGTTCCTCTTCGTTGATTTTTGCGCCCTGTACTTGGACTCCATTCCTTGATCATTACCCAGAACATACAGGACATGTTCGCTGGCGTGGCTATGGGTGCTACACCCTTGATGCTATCCAAAGCCAGTTTATTCCATGTCGTACCAGGTTTAGTCAGTAGTTTGGTTACCCATTTAACTTGTAAGGCTTTGGTTTCTTGTTTTGGGTCTATGATACCAAGACCTCCTTTGGCTGGTTTCCTTGTGATGCAGTGCCAAGCTATCTTTGGTATGTGTCGTATGCAATTCTCTTTGTTGGGGTCACCCAACCACAAGTATGCCCTTGCTTTACGGTTAAGTTCCTTAATTGTATGGTCCGGAACTGTCCAGATTGATGCTATATACCACATCATTGAGAAATAGATGCATTAATGGTTAGTGCATGGGCGAGCAATGATGCGAATGTGTTTAACTTACCCCATCTACCCAGTTTGTTAATTTGTTTTGCGAGTATATTTTGGGTCATCGTAGGGGCAAAATCTTCCTTTGTCGGCAAAATGCCTAGATATCGCGTAGGAGTCTCCGGTTTCTCCCATGTCATGTCTGCCTCAGGGCCTTGAAGTTGGGGAGCCTCTTCCTCCGATAACCACCAGCCAATTGTTTTCTTCCAGTTAGTCTTCATTTCTTATGTTAGTCTGAACGCTTTCATTGCTCTTACTAACGCACTGAACGACGAGTTTGAAGCTCTTATGAGAACTGTGAGGTCATGTGCAAACATTATTATTGTCAGGAACTGTAGGTGGTGGTTGTTCCTACATTGACCTCTGGCTGCCTGTGTATGGAAGGGTCTTTCTGTAGGAATGAGGCTTCCATCACGAAGAGGAAGATTGGGGGGGCTAGCTGGTCTCCTTGGCGAACTGACCGAGAAATAGGATAGCAGTCAGATAGCAAACCATTGACTTGGATGCACGCATCCTTTAGCGTCATTGTACAAAATACGCACCCACTTCCTAAAATTCAGGCCTACTCCCATCTTTTTCATGCTTGCATTAAGAAAGGCCCAGTTGACCTGATCGTAGGCCTTTTCAAAATCGAAGAAAAGAATTGTTGTATTTATCATTGTTTCTCTGACTTTGTTGGCCGCTTCGTTGAGGGTCATTATGATGTCCAAGATGTACCTTCCAGGGATGAAGCCTGTGTGGTCAATATGGAAA
This sequence comes from Chara braunii, assembly GCA_003427395.1. Taxonomy (NCBI): domain Eukaryota; kingdom Viridiplantae; phylum Streptophyta; class Charophyceae; order Charales; family Characeae; genus Chara; species Chara braunii. The sequence continues at coordinate 670,183 of BFEA01000479.1, forward strand.
CATTTGTTTGTCAAATCTAGGATTCGCAAGGCCAAAGCTTTGGCTAGGATCTTATAGGGAAGAGTTAGAAGCGAAATGGGTCTATAGTTCCTGATATATTCTTTCTCTCCTTTTTTGTACAACAATGTGACAACGCTACTACTCAGTAGATTTCCCAGACCTCCCTTAAGCCAACTGTTGTTGTAGAAGTTCAGCAGATCGCCCCCTAAGAGTGACCAAAAATTTTCCCATAATTTTCTTGTCAGCCCGTCGATTCCTGGTGACTTATTGTTGTTCATACTTTGGACAGCACCTTGCAGTTCTTCCAAGGTGATAGGCTTGTCCAGAGCTTCTTCTTGTTTTTGAGATATCGTTTGTTCCAGGTATTGTAGCATCCTAGTGCATGCCTCTCTGGTGCTGGGCGGTGTAGACATAGGGGGCTTTGTATGATAAAGCTCTTCATAGAATTCCTTTGCTACGTTCAACATTCCTTCGCTGCTTGTCACTGTTACAGCTGGACTTGAAAGGGTTTTCAGGCTTTTTATCGTGTTAACCCTTGAGAAGAAATGTTTTGACATTGATTCACTTAGCTCGTATTCGTTCATTCTGACTCTTATTTGTAGTCCCTTCAATTCCCACCATCTCCACATAATAAGTTCTTCTCTTGCCTTTTCGAAAATATCCGTGTACAATGCAAAAGAGGGGTCATCAATCAGATTCGTCTCGGCGATCTTGAGGGTTGTCTCCAACGCTAGCTTCCTCTGTTTCCTGCCGGTTGTTAATTTCCTTGAAATTATGGCCACCATCTGTGACAGTGTGGAGTAACTTTCCTGAAACCACTGCCACCGATCTTGTGTGGGTAGGTAGGCACCCTTCAAATTTTGCCAACACTCATGAACTCGTGTCTGAAAGGTCTGACTCAGTAGGAGGGAGTTGTTGAGTTTGTGAAAGCTAGACCCCTTTTTTACATAATGCTCGAAGCTGATTATAAGTTCGATGGGTTTATGATCCAGACCTGGGTACGGTGCGAGGGGCAGGATCTCTGCACTTTTGGCTGTCCCCATTAGTATCCCTGAGATCGAGAAGAAGTCAATGAAGGAGAAGGCTGTGTGGTGGGCATGGCTCTTTTTAACCAATATAAATAAATATTAAATAGTAATAAATTACTACTAATAATAAAAGTGTTCGGGCTCAGTCGATTTTGGGCCACGTTCGGGTTCGGTACCGAGCGTTCGGGTTCGGTCACTGAGCCTGAACACAACGCTACACAGATTCTGAATGCAATTTCTGAGATTCTGAATGCAATGTCTGAAACTCTGAATGCAATTTCTGAACAATTTGTGAACACACAGAAGATTCGCATAGTCCGTGCGCAACAACGACATGCATAAACTGAAGAGAAATGGTCCAAATTTATGGGTGTTGATAACAAAAAAAAAGCAATTTCCGAGATGCTTGATACAGAGAAGATAAGCATCGGATTCCCCCTGTGCAAGGATGACACGCAAAAATCGACGAATTGTCTCAAAAAAAAAAAGAAGGGAAAAAAAAAAAAAAAAGTCCTTCCACAGCCTGCAATGGTCCATCCAACGACAATGTAGTCTTTATACTAGTGGCGTCCTGAACGTCGAGCTTTCGACTCGTCTAGCCTATGTACATGCCAGCAATGGTCTACGTGCCGATCCCCCGTGTGGTCACACAGCCTGCCTTCGTCATTCAACACCAGGTAGTACGCGCCTCATTCTGACCACAGCCCTTCTCCAATGATCACCCCACTTCCACCAGCTGGCTATGGTGCACCCACTGCAGCCTGGCTATGGCTGTAACCCACCCTCCCCATGCTCGCTGCAACTGCGGCAGCTTCCTTCCTCACTTGCAGTGATAAGAGGCGGTGCTGCCGCATAGCCAGGAGGCCCGAATGTGTCCGGGTGGGTGCCCTCGTTACTGTTGTGCTGGCTGGCGAGGCAGTGGAGGCTGCGCCCGGGCCCAATCCTTTCCCAGTTTCCTTCACCCTGGGCCCTAAGGCTTCCGGAAGACTGTGCAGGCCCAGTCTCTGCAACCAATCTCCTGGGCTGGGCCTACCAGTTAGAGGCTGCACGCTGCATGCCTTTTTTTTTTTTTTGAAGGATCGGATATTAAACTGATCAGAACAGATACGACACTTGATCTTAGTCAAAATGCTGCATGCTGGTAACCACCCGGGCCCTTTCTTGAGGCCGGCCGTCACTGAGGGCCAGCTTGGATTTTTTTCTGGCCCGCCTTCACTTAGGGTGGGTGGGCAGGGCCTTTTCCTGCGTGGCCGTGGGCCTACTTGCTTGCCGAGGGGGAAAGAAAAACAGAGATTCTTGATGCAATTACTGAGATTCTGAATGCAATTTTTGAGGCTGCATGCAATTTCTGAGACTCTGAGACTCTGAGACTCTGAGATTCTGAATGAAATTTCTGATGTGCTTAATCCAATCCAATTTCTGAAATTCTTAATGCAATTTTTATTTTTTTATTTTTTTTTCGAAATGCTTGTTTTTTATTTCAAAGAAACGAGCATCCGGGGCCGGGATCCCCACAATTCAACCCGGGGTGAAGACTTCTGGCAGCATTAGCCAGCTTCGCTTTTTACGGCACCAGTAGGAACCGTGAATCATCAAAGTGTTATAAGAGATTGAATACCTGAAGCAATGCGTAGTCTACACTGGTATAGGAGGGCAGATAATAACACAGAGCGAGTACAGACTGAGTTAACGAGAAGTAGGGTTGGGGTTTAAGCTGGGCATGACTGAGAGGGAGGGGAGGGAGATAAGGAAAAGGGAAGGAGGGGCTGGAGAGGGAGGTAGTCAAAGGGAAGAGGATAGGGTATAGAAAGGTAGAGTGGGTTGGGTGACAGAGGATAGGATTAGTAGAAGAGGTTGGGAATGAATATGGGTAGGGAAGGGGGAGGGTAGTATAGTGGAAGGGAGTGGTATGTGGGTCGGAGGCCTAAGAAGTGAACGGCCTGAACCAGCCTAAGCGGCGGCCGGTTGGAGCCAGTATCCCTGGCTCCTTCGAAACATGACACTCTGAGACTCTGAGACTCTGAGACTCTGAGATTCTGAGACTCTGAGACTCTGAGACTCTGAGATTCTGAGACTCTGAGACTCTGAGATTCTGAATGAAATTTCTGATGTGCTTAATCCAATCCAATTTCTGAGATTCTTAATGCAATTTCCGACATTCCTGACGCCCGGTATTCTTTCTTCTTCTTTTTTCTGTTCCAATATTCTTAATGCGGTTTATGAGATTCTTAGTACAAGTGCAAGCAATATGAGCGAGAGCGATAGACAGAAATCCAAGTTGCAAGATCACGAAGTAGCCCAGATAGTCAGGTACCAAGCAGAGAGCACAATGCACCAAGATTTCATCCAAAAAAGGGCAATACAATGAATTCGTATGCCAATGTTGACGCTCTCTGGTCACACCAACACAGTGTCCAATGTCGCTCCTACTGTATGGCGCCCAGCGCCCAGCCTACACTATTCAGCCTATCTACACCTATCTACGTTCATGCAACTGGATCACAGTGAAGTCGAAGACCAATGCGAGTGACCTCATCACCAATGCCGACGGCCAGCATACACCAGGAACGTTCTCTCTTCTCCCCTCATCACCCCTCGTCTCCCCACCTCATGCGCCGCCTACCTGAGGACCACCATCGCCATCACCTGCCTGCACCCCAGCTGCCCAGCTATGGCTGCTGTGCGCCCGCTGCCTCAGCAGCGCCCCTCTCACCACTGCGCCCGTGCACGCAACCGACCAGCAGCGCCCATGCAGACACTAGCGCAGCAACACAGCAGTGTGTCCGCATTGCCTGCCAAGGCCGCACTTTCCATAAAAGAAAGTGTGGCCCTGTGTCTGGCTGCGTGGCCCTGGCTGCGGAAGTTTCCAGTAGCTTCCAGTCGGGCCCCAGTATCTGCGCCTAGGTCCACCTCTGCTGTTACGGGCCTGGGCCCTTTACAGTTGGGCACGTCCTGGCAGCCGTCCAGGCTCCAAGTGTTTGCCGCTTTCTCATTGGCCCGTGGAGGTTGTGTGATGACAATGCTGCTTTCTCATTCGTCCGCTGCCAGTGTGTGATGTGTCGGCCTCCCAATGTGTGTGCCCAGGGCGCAACCAACCGGGGCCCTGGGCTCAACTGTGCACTGCAGCTGTGGCTTCTGGAAAGAGCCAGCAAAGGCTCTCGTTGCTTTGTAACCAACTGGCGTGCTGCAACTGTCTGATACCCCACAGACCTGGCCATGGGACTGGAGGGCTCTACCGTGCGAAGCATGGGCCCCGGAGCAAGCCACCACCTTTGAGGAGGATATGTTTAAAGTGGGACGCCGAGCCATTATCTGGGCTATCTGGTGGCGTAGGTGCACACTGGAAATGGAAGGGGTTCGCCGGGATGGCAAAGAGGTCATTAACTCAATAGAGGAACATATATTACAAGAAGACATCTTTATCCAATGGGAAAGAGTAAAACAGAAGATTGCATTTCTACACTCTAAACAGGAAATCAGACAAAATATTGAAAGCTTCTGCAAAGACTGGCTGGGCGGGGAACAACAGGGTTGGATTGCAAAGGTTGTGTGGACAGGATGGGAGAGGGGGGGGGGGGACGAAGTAGGAGATGTAGAAAGAGACTATCATCTATGTTTTCAGGACAGGTTTCATCAGGCTATGTGTTATGTACCTGCAGGAATCTCCATTCTGTATAAACTTAGAAAGGGACGCTGGACCCGTTTCCCAGCAGGTGATGCCCCCCACCAATAGATGGAGCCTCCCCGACAGTACTAGAGGCTGCTCGTTTTTTTTGTTTTGTTTTAAAAGGCCTCACGCGGATATTCAGGCCTGCCTTCACTTAGGGCGGGCACAATGCTTGCTGGGGGCCACAGCCCAGAACACTTGCATGTCTGTAAGGGTCCCGTGATGGCTCAATCCTCGCACAAAGGACTTCTTTTCAAGTTTTTTTTTGTTTTTTTTTTTTTGAAAAGCTCCGATCTACTCGTGGGCAGCAGCATGTGCTGGGAACCGGGCCCAGCGTCCCTTATGAAATGTACATCTTTGAACATGAAATCATCAGGACATATTAACCACTTCCTTCCGTTCGGCAGAAGGACCCCTGATCAGCATTGATTACTCCATCCTCATGGAGGATTGACTGTCGGCTTGCCGTGCTATACCCTTTCCTCTCAGGTCTGTTGCACAAAACCTACCATTTAGGGCCCGAACACCAAGAAAGGGTCTAGCCCCTTGAACAACCCCTCTGTCCCTCAACATGCCCTGAACCCCCACATTTTCTGATCATGCATATATTAACTCAATTCCCTTTTTCCTATCCACCCCTTGATATCTACCAATCGCCCTCTACCCTGTTTCCTCTGGTGCAGTCCAGCCCTAGCCTCGTCCATATTGAGCAGTTACAATCTGCCAACGATCGTCTGTTTTAAACTGTTTCAACTGGCCATCTGCAGAGAATTTCAGCCTGTAGCATGCCCATACCTTCTCTCTTGGGTTGGACAACCCTTCGATGGATCTGCAGCATCTCTCTTTCCAAATGATCCATAACGTCACCTTCCTGATCAGGCCGAACCATAATCTTTCTGTCTTCTTGAGCTGGTCAGGAATGTTAGTCCAGAGAAGGATTTGGATGGGGTGTTCAGGGAAGGGGACATGGAAAAGGGAGTCCCAGAGGGCTGAGGCTCGTGTCCAGTCATCCGTCGCCTCGCTTCATTGAATTAGACAGTGTACCACATCTTCTTGTGCCCCTTCTGCACACACGGAGCATAGGTCCGAGCTGGTGGGATCGTTTTTGTGACGTCGTGTATGCAGCCATTGGTTTACTGGCAGCGCAGCGTATGTGATAAGTCATTGAAGGCTTCTGATTTTAATCGGTCTGATAATCTTAAATTTTTTCCACGGGATCTGTGTAAGTTTGTCAGCTTCCTGGCCTATTAGTTTCTTCCATCTGGCCTTGATTATATGATCTGAATCTTTTGTTTTAGCCAGGAGTTTGTATCCAAATTTAACTGTGTAGTTCTCTATGGGGACATATACCCTGATATTCCTTTCCTTGTCCGGTGTCCAGGCCCACTCTGCCGGGTCGAATTCCAGATTATGTACTGCCGTGTCTGGTCTGAAGATTAATTTAGGCCATGAGCCTAGTACCGTTACTTTCCTAAGTAAGAAGAAATCCATGACTGCCGATTCCACTTCTTTGTTTAGAATAGATGGCATGCCCTGCTTGGACGGGGAGATCGGGAAGGAGGTAAAGACGGCTTTGGTGGTTGATCCCGGTTGCATGTGTGAGAATTGGAAAGCTCATGATGGAGGGGACTCTTGCACTTTAACTCCCCATTCTCCGGATTTCCAGGGAGACGCCCCATTCAAAATATCTTTCCAGTCTTGTGGGATGCAATTAATAATATACTGGAGATTGGGCCCTCGTCTGTGACAACCCTTCAAACGAGTGTTCAACTCCTGTTCGGTCACCCATTCTTTCCTTTCTTCGTTCCATAGGTGGCTTACTGTCCATACCCTGTTTTTGACCCACGATAGCCATTTGTGATCTTTTTTTTTTTTTTTTTTAATGGCCCGATGGACCACGGATCAGATATTAAACTGATCAGAACAGATACTACACTTGATCTTAGCCAAAAGGCTGATCTAAATACAGAGGCATATCACTTTCGCCTTTCACCCACTCATTGCCAAACAGCGGTTGTCTTAAAACCTCATCTTTGGATTTTTGTCTATTGGTCTTCTTTGGTAATATTTCTCTCCAGATCCGAATCAGGGACGACCAGTATGGGGTAGGGCGTCTGGCTGTGTCCAGATCAGATCCCCTTCTTGGTTTCTCCTGCCTGTTTTCAGATCCCCTTCATTATCCAAAACAGACCCGTCATATTTTCTGGTGAGGCTACTGGAACCAAAGCCCTTTCCTCCCTTTTCTAACCCGTGACCTGGCCGGGTATCGGAAGGAGAGCCACCGGGGCGCCCCTGTATGGTCTCCTTCTGTCACCTTGCCCCTGCCAACCTCCTGCTATCCTCATGCTGTCCTCGTGTGATCGTGTGCCGAGAGATGGGCTCATCATCCCTCGTTAGAAGTCGCAATTTCTGACATAATTGTGGACGCGAGAGAGATCTGTGGTTTTTGAAACATTGGCGGTACTGTGGTGACCAGACAGAGGCACCGGAAATGGTTCTCAGAAATCTTAGACACTGAGGTCAATAAGTAGCACCTAATTGCAATTGCATCCCATGTGGCTGAATGGTGCACCTCCAATTAACTATTGAATACAGACCTGAGTACGGATCCAGATTGAATCCGAAAAATAAAGACAAATGAAAAAACACTTTAAAACAGACCGATACAAGAACATTATCAGGGGCTAGAAGCGTAGAACCCTTTCAACCAAGAAAGAAAAAAAAAGAAAAAGAAAAAAAGAATAAGAGATGAAGGGCAAGAGACCGCCAGGCTGCAGGCTTGTTGTTGGCTGGGTCAGCAGGAAGGTCAGGCCAGCGATTCTAGGCTTGAACATGGTTGGGGCCTTCTTCTGACTGAGTCTCCCGTCTTCACCCGAATAGAACATGTGGTCATCATCCCTGTATCTAGACTGAAAGCTGGGCCAAAGGTGGGCAATACCATAGTTACCGTATGTTCTATTCGGGGGAAGACTTCACAGCAGGCATGCATCAGGAGAGCATGATTCTGCTTTAGCTGCCTGTGGCTGAATGGTGCTCATATGCAGCTGCTGGTAAAACAGATCGCGAGCTCAAACCCTGAACGGAAAACCGCAAGAGAGAGGGGTCTAATTATGATAATATGGGGCTTGCACCGAGGAAAGTATAAAACTTTGAGAAGAATTTTGCTGCATCGAAATTCTGACTGTTGATGGACTGGTTATCGGCGGAGGAAAGGTTAGGAAAGTAGTTCTACATGCCTATTCAAAAGTCGTAACGCACAGGATTGGCATACCTAAAGTGGCAAGCCACAGGAGTTCTGCATGCCTCAAGTGGCAAGCCACAGGAGTTCTGCATACTTAAAGTGGCAAGCCGCAGGAGTTCTGCATACCTAAAATGGCAAGTCACATCATCTGTAACTGGCACTTGTGTAATAATGGTTACAAGGTATAGTGGCATGGGATAAAAGGAGGGTGGGCGTAGGGGGGCGGCTGGAGCTGTCGGCTGGGGCTGTCGCCTCACGGCCCCACCGTTCTGAAGAGAGGACACAAAGCACAAAGATCAAGTCAGATACAGCTCGGACTTTTGGACAGAGGGAGATAGCTTGTACACAAAAAGATAAAAGGACATCAGGGTTTAAGGGTTTAAGGGTTAAAGGGGTTAAGAGTCTACGGGCTTAATACATGCATGAGCCATAGGAAACATGCCCATGTACACTCTCAACCACATCCTATACAGAATTTTCCTCTAATTGCATGGTCGTTGGTCTTTTTGAGTGCTGAGTCTCTGGGCTCTGTTTCGCAGTTGCTACCTCGGCTAGTTTGGCGCATGTGCTGTTAGCTCCGATTACCGGGTTCCTGATGCGCAGTAAGTAGTTTGGGCGTGTTTTCGCTGTTATTTTTGGGTTCAGTAGAAGCGCTCCAGTTGACTGCTATTAGTTAGGAGGTTAATTTCGTTTTGGCTTGGATGGGTAATTGCCCGCTGGTTGATTGCTAATCTAGAGTCCGTTTAACCTTCTAGATATGGGTGATAGTAATCAGGGTCTGGTTAATCTTTTTTTTTTTTTTTAATTATTAAAAACCAGCAAGCCCCCTTTTTTGGATCCATTAGCTTCCCCCAGACCAGACTCAGCACTCCCAAGACACCTCAACCTGCCCAATACCTGCCATTGCTGTCGTGTACTCACTACCAAAGCTATCCCCGGCTCAAGGGTTGCCTTGACAGTACCTCCTAGTTCGCCACTGGATTGCCTTCCACCCTCGACCATCTCCAGATCTCTCAACCAGGCCTCATGCTCCTGCTACAAAACAGGTCACAGGGCAAACACCCCAGCACGATCAGGGTCTGGTTCATGATGCTGGTCCTGGTAGAGTTTCCGTGCTTTAGTTTTGAATACGCCAAATTGGGATCTGGCTTCGGTGGGTATCTATTTGGCTAGGGTTTGTGCATACTAGCCACTTCTTTTACGGTTGAAAGCTTAATTAGGATTTTAGAACTGATGGATAGGTGGGACTTGTTCTAATACTTTACTAGCTTTAAATTAGGTATGTTCGTGCTTTAGTGATACTTTAGGGTAGTGTGGTTTTTGAAGTTTGTTGTTGATGGTAATTGGCTAGGGTCTGAGAGTTTTTGATTGAACGCTTGGCTTCGGTCGGGGATGGGATTGGCCGGGAGTGTTTTTCTCAGGCCTGTATGGCTGTGGCACGTACGTAAGGGACGTCGGACCCGTTTTCTGGTTTATAAAAAAACAAAGCTGGTGTCAAAAAAAAAAAGGGACAGAAAAAAAAAATATAAAAAAAAGTTCCGGTCAAACAACAACACTAGCAGAGAAGAGACGTGACAAGCGGCAGCCTCTTTTCTCTTCCTATTCTGCTCCCTGTCAAAAGTAGTCCATCAGATATAACTTCATATATTCAGGAAAAAGAGCAAACAGATTCTGAAGAAGAACAACAACAACAAAAAAAACACTTGTATGTGCACTAAGTAGGCTATCTATGGTTTTCATGAGCTTGGATTCACCGGCGGAGAATTTTTACGAGCAGTTAAGCCAGTAGGTGGGTGGTGTACGGTGAAAATTACTTTGTGAAGTCGAAGCGTGATGCGAGGTCTCACACATCCAAGCAGGTCGTATCGTGACTGCGCATTGCCTAGGTGCTTTACAGCGTATAGTCGGTCTTGGCAAGGCGACATGGGGGAAAGAAGTGATAGGCGGGCGCTGTCACCTCTATGAGGTGATGAATCTTATGCTTCGCAAGTGTAGTAAGCTGCTGGGTTTCGCTTCCGTTCGCTCCCATCGGCTTAAGGTGGGCTTGCGGCCGGGGGTGTTGGGCTCGAGCTGTGGAGGTACGTCGGGCCTTGCCTTTTGATCTCAGGTCGGGCGGGAGCACCCGCACAATTTAAGCATATAACAAAACGACAAAACCTCACATTTTTTATAGAATGAAAAAGTAAAAGTCAAACTGTTATTTTTTACACAAAAAGAGAGTTTTTAATTGTTTTTCGATAAAGGGGCAAAAAAAGAGGTGAAAAGTCAACTGTTCCTCAAAATGTGCAAGAAAACCCTTTCTTGCAAAATCATGTTATATGGCTATAAGTCATTCTCAGTAGATTTGCAAAAAGCAAAGCTCAAACAGGACAATTTTTAAGGACTACAAGGCCAACGTGAAAGATGTTAAAAAAAACGGATTTTGGTAAACTATAAGGCATTTTCAGCAGTTAGGTAAAAACCAAGATCTGCGAAAACTAATTTATAGCCTTATAAGACTATAAATCAATTTTGACATTAACAATAAAACCCTTGGCAAAAAATATATGTTAAAAAAATAAGAATACAAACAACTTTTGTCAGGGAGACACCTTCAAATTCTTAGCCAAGCACGAGTTTAAAATTAAAAAAAATGGGAAAAAAAATAAAATAAATAGTAAAAAATCATATGTTCGCTCAGGTATGGGAGAATATGTTTGAGAATATGTTTGAGCATTCGAAAAACCCCCGAATACGTTCATCATGCTATACATCTTATAGGACTATAAAGTTATAAACATGATTTTTTTAGATAACAAAAAAATGAGATATTTTTGGCGAACCGGGGGGGCCTGCTCTGTGGCGAGGAGAGATCAACTATGGGTGACATTGGTTAGGTTGGTATTGTCCATGTTTTACAATGTCCTGGTACAGGGAGGACTAGAAGTTGCTCTAGGATTAGGAGACCAGAATTGTTGATATAGCATAGCTTACTACAATTAATACAATTTTTTATCACCATCATCATCATCATCATAGTATCACCATCATCAGCAGGATCATCATCATCATCAGGATCATCATCATCATCAGGATCATCAACATCATCAGGATCATCATCATCATAGTCAACACCTACGTAGCACCGTGTTCGCATTCGGAGGCGAACGCGAACATGTTCGCCCGAACGCGAACAAGCGCCCAAAACCCTCCGAACGCGAACATGAAATTTATTAAAAAAAAAAAAAAAAAAAAAAGTTCTCATAAAAATCTGAAAACAATATATGTTGTGTAAAATAACAATACAAGCAACTTTTGCCTTAATTTCATGTTCAAATTCGTAGCCAATCATGAGTTAAAAATAAACAACCGAAATATATATATGGGTTCAGCCTCCTGATGAGTCGGTGAAACTCCGACGAAACAGTTTGTCACAGCGGGAGGTAGGCTACCAATTGTTCTTTTTCCTGAAGCACCCGGATTCTGAATAAATCTTCTTTGTTGTATATCGTTTTTTATTCCGGTTCTGTCTGTTGAATCTCATTGTTCCATTTCCTTTGGTAGAGATTCCGCTCCAGGATTCCGTTGGTATTATGCTGTACGATCTTTTCTACCACACCTGGACGATTCTTGATTGACGCCCAGTCCGATTCTTGCAGGTCGGGGCCTTTCTCAAGAATCCTCCACCAGTCGAGGGGGATCTTTTCGATTAGAGCCTCTATAGCCTCCTCTACTTTGTGGCAGTAACGCAATTTTTCTCTTAGCTGCTCCGGTTTAACCCACTCTCTATGATCTATGTTCCATATGTCGTTGATCCTAGTTAACCCCGCTTAACCCAACTCTGCCAAGGGGCATCTCCGCAGTGGAGGGTCTGTCCCTTCGAGTCCACCACCCATCGATTCCCGAAGAGGGGTTGCCGGAATCCGTCTTCCCATCTTCCTAGTGGGGTTTTGTCTGGGAGAGGGAGGCTTCTCCATGTATTCAGCAAGGTAGGTCAGAACGGGTCATTCCTCAGGTTCTCCCTTGCTGCTTGTCTGGGGGAGCCAGGAAGGCAGGTGCCTTGTTGTGATTTTTTTTTGGGGATGGACCATCCTCTGTTCTCTAGCCACATCAGAGGATCACATTCTGTTGCTGTTTGTGGGGCTAGACGGGTAATCTGTTCCAAGGCAAGCCCCTTCCATGGGGTTTTAGGGCCGAAGAGGAGCATTTTGAGCCACTGTAGAGCTAATGCTTTGGTTGGTATTATGGGGTCTATGATGCCCAACCCTCCTCTCGATTTCGGTTGGGTTATGGATTGTTATGCCACCCTGCTTATGACACCCTGGTGCTCGTCGTTCCCTCGCCACAGGAACACAGCTATCTGACGTTACAAGGGACGAAGGACGCTCTTGTCTAATGCCCAAATGRCTGATTTGTACCACAGGGTAGCCAAAACGACGTTGTTGATTATTAGCGCATGACCGAACAGGGATGTATGTTTGTCCTGCCATTGAGTCATTTTCTCCAAGGGGGGCTTGGAGATCCATTCATTATTAACTGATGGTTTGCCTTCGGCTGACATCATAACCCACAACACCCTGATGGGGGCTTCCTGGGGGAGCCATTTGATCTTGGGTTGCTCCGGGGGTCTCACCCCTTGGTGGTGTATCCACCATCCTTGGGTCTTGTTTCCCCAGTTTACCCTCATGTCGGAAAAGCTGCAAAACAGATCCATCATGTACCGGATTCTGACCATTGCCTCTCGTGATGTGTCGATCATGAGGGTCAAGTCATTGGCAAACAGAGAGCAGACCGGGATTGCATCCTGCGGTATTGAAGATACTTTGATTCTCTCGATGTCTTTGTGTGTTCTCAGGTTAGCAGCTAAGGCCTCCATGACAATGACAAAAAGGTAAGGGGCTATTGGATCTCCTTGTCTAACGGACCTTTGGAGTTCAATAGGCGGAGCTAGATTACTAGTTACCATGACTCTGGTTATTGCGTTCTCATGCAGGATCCTCACCCATCGCCTGAAACCTGGCCCAAAATTGAGCTTTTCAAGGCACTTTTCCAGGAACAACCAGTCCACATGGTCGTATGCTTTCTCAAAGTCAATGAAGATAATTGTCGCGTTATGTTTGGACTGTCTTGTCAGCTTAATCATTTCATTGACCAGAAGTATGTTGTCTTGGATGTTCCTGCCTTGAATGAACCTAGTCTGGTCTGGATGTATGATCTGCGTCATGACAAGTACCAATCGGTTTGCCAGAGCCTTCACTATTAGCTTATAGACTACTGTAAGTAGTGTAATAGGCCTGTAGTTTCTAATATTATTCCTGTCCCCTTTTTTGTACAGAAGGGTTAATACTCCTTGACTCACTATGTTCCCTGTCTGGTCCGTTTCCCATACCTCGTGATAGTAGTCCACATTCTGATGTGAACAGATTTTGGTAGAAGTCCCTAGCTATTTTAGTGCAGGCTGCCGTAGATGTGCGTAGGTGTCCTTGACTGCAATCAGGTGATGAATCTTATGCTTCGCAAGTGTAGTAAACTGCTGGGTTTCGCTCCTAAATAGGGCGGACAGACGAGCGCCCAAGGAAAGCTATCTAGCCGCTGGAACGCAGTGTTTTTTCTGAGTCTTCTCAGCCTTTCTCAGTTTTTCTCTTACAAACCGTATCCTGCTCAGTTAATCCCCTGCGAGCCAGGGCAATCAATGCTGGCAGGGAAACAACTGATGTGTCACTCTGGATGTATAATAAGACGCTGGACCCGGTTTCCAGCAGGTGCAGCTCCCCACCAGTAGACCGGAACAATTAAAAAAAAAAA
>BFEA01000479.1:710102-737585 GCA_003427395.1 Chara braunii
AAGCTAATAATATCCTACGACTGACTTCGTCAATTAAAAAAAAAAAAAGAAAAAAAAAAAGAAAAAAAAAAAGAAAAAAAAAAAGAAAAAAAAAAAGACGTAATTGGCAATCAACAAGGTCGCCGGAGAGTCTCTGTACTTTCACCCCACCGGTGAGAACGACACGCGTCAACAACCAGAAATAAGTAATGACTGAAAAATGAATATGCTTTTTTATGAAAAAAAAAGAAAAAAAAGCTCGAAGCTAATTGACTACCTCTTCAGCCCCGTCCTTGCACACGGCTGTCATAACAAGACCATAGATGTTCTCTGAACCTTGCAACATTTCAATCGCAGTTGTTTCTCTCTCCACAACGCTGACAACGCTGACAAGGACAAATTCGCAATATTGCCCTCGATCTTCCTGTTGATGATGATGATGACGACGCAGCGCCACGAATTGGGACTGCAACCCCCTCCTCATGGAAATGGCAGTGCGCAGCAAATCCACACGTCATCAGCGCAACAAGTTAAACGCAATATTAACTTCTGCACCAACCACAATCACAGCGAAGAGGACCTCAGATCGCATCCTCCGCTCTGGCGGCTCTCTCTCTCTCTCGCTCTCTCTCTCTCTCTCTCTGTGTCTCTGTGTGGCGACAACCCCAGAATCTCACGGCATAATCACTCTAGCACTTTTCACAAGGAATCTGGCCGTAATTACCGCCAGATGCATCCAGGGAAATCCGGGTCAGTATGCCCTCGGTTTCGCCCTACACAACAAGAGTTCCAACGTCACAAAAGCCTTAACTGCCTCGGAGGGAGCCTCAGACCTGGCTGGACCCCATCATCAATTCTCCCCTAATAGCAGACCAAGTTCAAGCTGATTGCCATATACGCTGGCATATTCACATTGAGAGGACAGATCAGTGAGTAAGGGAGTGAGGGAGGGAGGGAGAGAGAGAGAGAAAATGTGACCGACTACTTGGTCGTCGGACTCTCACCCAACTTTCACCGATCTAATGGAATTCTTCCGCTGCCGACCTCCATACCGACCCGACGACGTCTGGGCAATCATATGAACTCCACTTTTATCAATTCAGGGTAGTATATATCACGCTTCCTCACGCCGACAATGACAGCAGTTTATTTCTTCAATCGATTTGAAGTCTACAGCGATTTGAACTCACGATCTGCTCAGCGACAATTACATATGCTCTCAATCGATTTGAAATTTGAAGAGACAGCGATGGCGGCCAAGGCCACGCTCCATCCACAGACAGAAATCCTGAACAACCATACCTGTCTCGATAAGGAAAGAAGGCGTAGACTATACTCCAGTGACGCACCTGTCTCGATCAGGAAAGAAGGCTGATCAGGGAATTCGCCGACTGCGAGAGATATAATTGATATTCCATGTGCTGACGGCTAGAAAGAGAGATTCCATGTGCTCGCCAATTCCCACCACACTTGTCCCGAATTCTCCTGGCCTCAATCACAGGCGACTTGGTCGAGACTGGTCCATGTCCCCATTGGCCACGTGGCCTGACAAGGCGGCGATAACCTCAAGTCGAGTGGTCCACGATGTCCCGATGATCCCCCCACATGGCCTGACAACGCGATAACCTCAAACCGAGTGGTCCATGTCCCGATCCCCACACACGGCCTGACAACGCGATACCCTCAAGACGAGCAGTCCATGTCCCGATCCCAACATTACCTGATAAAAGTGATAACCTGAAGACCAGTGATCCATCTCCCGATGATCCCCAGACGGCCTGTGACAATCAGCACACGTGGTCCATGTCCCGATGATCCCCACACACGGCCTGACAAGGCGATAACCTCAAGCCGAGTGGCCCACCATGTCCTGATCCCCCACACAGGAACTGATCACCTCAAGACGAGTTGTCCATGCCCCGATTCCCACACACGGCCTGACAAAGTGATACCCTCAAGACGAGTGGTCCATGTCCCGATTCCCACACACGGCCTGTCAAAGTGATACCCTCAAGACGAGTGGTCCGTGTCCCGATCCCCACACGGCCTGTCAAAGTAGTAACCTATAGACAATTGTTCCATACCCCGATCCCCACATGCCCTGACAACGTGACAACCTCAAGACGAGTTGGAGCACAAACGCCAAAGCGTTCTAGATCAGCCTCGACCATGACACGTCAGCAAGTGACACGTCAGCAAGTGACGCGTCAGCAAGTGACACGTCGTCGGCGGTGGACCACCGCCTATCGTCAAAAGACACGTCAGCAAAAGACACATCCGCAACAAAATTGCGGAGCTTTGAAAGAGGTGTGGCCAAACGGTAAACGAGAAAGGTCAGCGCTACCTTCTTCCCCCGAATAAAACGAACGGTCATTTCTGTTGCATCTGGACTAAAAGTGAAGCAAAATGCATTTTTGTAATGACAACACGTTATATCCGTGGAAGACGCTAGTCCACGCAGTCGGGAGAGATGCATCAGCCCGTGTTCTGTACCGCTGTTATATTAGTGATCGAGGACCGAAATGGAGACACGTCAGCAGTGGACTCGGAACAGACACGTCAGCAGTGGACTCGGAACAGACAAACAGACACGTCAGCAGTGGACTCGGAACAGACACGTCAGCAATGGATGCGGAAGAGACACGTCAGCAGTGGACTCGGAAGAGACACGTCAGCAGTGGACTCGGAAGAGACACGTCAGCAGTGGACTACTCGGAAGAGACACGTCAGCAGTGGAGAGAGACGTCACCAGTGCAGAGAGAGGTGAGAGATGAAGAGAGACCGTCCAGGATGAAGAGGGAGTACCCTCCCGCAGTGGAACATCGAGATCTCAGGGTGAAATATTAAATGATTGCAAAAGAAAAAGAAGGAAAAAAAAAAAAAAAGAAGCACGGTTCGAGGACAATTCTCATAATAGAACTTTCTTTGACGGAATCTTACCGTAAATACGATCAGATACGTCGACGAAAGTCCCAGGTATGAGTCTCTCTTCAAACTGAAAACGCGTCGTCAATTCAGATACATGGAACTGAAAATCGCCAGTACAATTTTCATCCAATAATAAAAATAAAAAATTGCGCAAATACCCTTCCTCCTACAGCGAGTCCGCCGTTTGTAAAGAGTGTTGTTATGTGGGCGGATTAAGAAGAAGAAAAAACGGGTCGGGATACCAGCACGTGCGAATCGAATCCGGATGGCATCGAATGGTAAATAATCAAGGATGAATTTCTGTCCAAACGGGTCGGGATACCAGCGCGCACTGCGATTGGCCAAAAATAGATATGTGGCGGAATTTTAATTAAAAAAAAAAAAAAAAAACACGCAAACCGGACTCGAACACGAGACCGTGCGGATCTCGGTTGACAGATCGAATCCAGATCACATCGAACGGTAAAAAATGAAGGATGAGTTTCTGCCCAAAGATGGATTTCCTGTCCAAACGAGTCGGGATACCAGCACACATTAAACTGACCAAAGCGAATCACTATGTGCCGAAATAACAAAAAACGCGCAAGGTATTCATACAAAGAGTTCATCAAAACAGGAAAGAAAAAAGCAAAAAAAAAAAAAAAGAACGCGCAAACCGGATTCGAACTCGAAACCGTGCAAATCTGGTCGGCAGATCGAGTCCTCGCATCATAGATCGGAAACTAAATAATAATAATCAAAGATTATCTTCTGTCCAAACGAGTCGGGATATCAGCCACTCATTCCACGCAGCAACATCAAAACGCCAGGTACATCCACATCTGGTGTCAAGCCCATCCCGACAGACCTGAGTCTCTCCTCGTCCTAGTTCTTTTTTGCTTCACGCCCTCCCTCTCTCTCTCTCTCTGTCTCTCTCTCTCTCGCGCGCGCGATTCCCTGGCCTTCTCGACCCAGGTCTGTATCTTCTCTTCCTTCCCAATTCAAGCGGTATACCGATCTCGCTCACCATCTCTCTCCATGTCGCGATCTGTATGCCCTTTTTTCAAGTGAAGACTGCGTCGGCTTCCTCCTTTTTCACTCTTTAGCGAGTCGTCTCTCTCGCCTATTTGCAAATCTGTCCTTCCCTCTTGCTCAATAAAATCAGCTGACGAGATATTTGCAGCGGCTCCTATTTTAATTAATTAATTAATTCTTAAAACCCTTGACCCATTTCTGCGGCACGACGTATACAAGGGAAATTTCCCGCCAGATACAGCCAAAATGAGGGTGCGTTCTGTTCGGGGGAAGACGTAGTTTCTACGCTTGGCCGCGCAGAAGGAAAGCAATCCACACCGTCAGATTAGCGGCCTTGCCGCGCCACTGTCGCGAACCCAAAAAAAAAAGTCGAGTGCATAATACTCAGAAAGTCGCCAGATGCATCCGATGCATCCGATATGACCTTCAAACAGCACAGAACTTGGTAATCTGCAAATGGAAGCACTGTCAAGAAGAACACAGCCAATCAGAAAAAAGAAAAAAGAAAAAAATCGTCAGAATAATTACTTTTTTTATTTTTTTATTTTTTTGGAATGGTCCGATGAACCACGGATCAGATATTAAACTGATCAGGGCCGAGGTCCCACTAGCAAAGAGGATCGGATCGAATGCCTGAATCTGGATGTGTTTTATGCAGAGATGCAGAAAAGCAGTTCAATCTCGATTTCCTGCACCTCTCTACAAACACGTCCAGATTCAGGCGTTCGATCCGATCCTCTTTGCTAGTGGGACCACCCCCTAGAACAGATACAACATTTGATCTTATAGCCAAAAAAAAAAAAAAAAAAAAAACTTTGCAAAAATTCGATTRAAAAAAAAAAAAAAAAAAAAAAAAAAAGAATACCAACGAGCCTAGCTCACTCGAGAACAGCAAGAGTCAGGGCCGAGGTCCCACTAGCGAAGAGGACCGGATAAAGCTCCTGAATCTGGGCTGTTTTCAGCAGAGATGCAGAAACGCAGTTCAATCTCAATTTTCTGCACCTTTTCACAAACCTGTCCGGATTCAGGCGTTCAATCCAATCCTCTTTGCTAGTGGAACCGCGCCCCACAGCGTGATCTGACCAAAGGGACGCTGCTGGGCCCTGTTCCCGGCTTGTACATAAAAAAAAAAAAACGCAAACACACTTGCCACGCCCATGAAACTCTTCAAATACAGACCCAACTTCCAATCCAGGTAGAATCAGACGCCGAGCAGAATCAAAGAATGCTTTTGAAAAAGAAAAGATATATATATTATATGCGGTCAAGAAAAGGTCACTACAATTAGTAGTAGTGGTAGGTAGGTAGTGTGAGGTGAAATTGAGAGAAGAATATAGCTTTTAAAAAAAAAAAAAAAAAAAAAAAAAAAAAAAAAAATTTTCTAGGCTTCTTTTATCGCTGCGGAACTATCAATCTAATTTGAATTAAGGCGCCTGAATTTTGACAGTTTTTTTTTTTTTTTGAAGGCGAAGAAGGTCAGATTGGGTTAGATCAGACCACCGAGTCAACGACCAAAGGTCGAAATGGGGGGGTCAAAGAATATGTTCTCCCTAATTTGACTGATTCACAACTTTTTTCAATTCTTCGTTGTTGTTTTTTTTTTTTCTTCTTCTCCTTTTTTCGTTTTTTTTTATTCTTTTTTACTTTTTTTCTATCATTCACAGCAAGTATCTGATTTTCGCTGCACTTTTCCTCCAGTTGCGAGGGCGAATTTTTTTTCTCTTTCATTTTAAAGACATTCGTTTCCCGAAGAACTATTTATTTTCGACTTCTATTTTTTCCTCCCAAACAGCACCTCTGATTGTGCTCATTACCCCTCCCACGTGGCTGAGTGGGGTATCTATCAGCCGTTAATGACATCAACGGTACATCCGTGCACTATTGATAAAGAGACCGGAGTTCAAATCCTACATCAATCAGGTGGCCCGGTCAGTATGATGATGATATCTCAAATCCGTGGCCCTCTATAATTACAACAAAAACAAAATATATATATTAGAAAATCACGACCACCTCGCCCCCCCCCCCAAACAGGTGGTACAGCTGGTCCACCCCTTTGACCCATCTCCGCCATCGGCCACCTCGCCGTCAAGCATACTGGAGTATGCTAGGATCTACTATGCAGATCTTTTAAGAATTGATTGACTCAGGCTCTTCTGGGTGGGCGTACGTCTACGAAGTAAGATGAGATGCGATTTGAATTGTAGTAGATGGGAAAAAACCGGAGCGGATTTTATCTTCACTGGGGATGTGTTTGATGGAGTGGAAAGAAAAAGAGAGGAGGATACCATCCATCAATTCCGACCTATCAGGAGAAATCGACGAGTGGAAGGATACCACAGTATCCGACCTTGTCCTCCATGCAAAAGTTGGCCTTGGACAGGCCAGTCACGAGTGAGGAGGTACAGCAGACCCTGAAAGAGATGGCATCAGAGAAGTGTCCAGGTAGAAATGGGCTTATTGTAGAGAATTCTAAGGGGCCTGCTCGGACGCAATGGGCCAGCAATGCTGGGAAGTGTACAACGGGGTCCTAGAGGGGTCTAAGATGGGAGAACGCATGACACACGGGGTCACCTCTCCTGACCTCTGCCATGTTTAAGAAGGGGGATAAGGCCAATTACGCACGAAATTACCGACCGATCTCAGTCTTAAACGTCAGTTACAAGATGCTGGCCAAGACACTACTAGTAGCGTTGCGGCTGGGGAAGGATCTTCCAGAACTGATGGGCAGAGACCAAGGGGCCTCTGTACAAGGGCGATCTATCTTTGTGAACATTCTAACAGCTATCGAATATATAGAAGAGATACGCGAAGAAAACCTCAACATGGCTGCCATGATCCTGCTATTGAACATGGAAAAGGCCTATGTCCAGATTAACTGGTTCTTTGCTCTCGCGACAATAATACGGAGGATGCCATTAGGCTTCGGACAAGGTTTCTATCGATGGGTGGTAGCAGTGTACACTCTGGCAACATCCACAGTCCAGGTGAACGGCCACCAGTCTCATCCCTTCAATCTGACAAGATTGCTGAGGCAGGGCTGCCCCCTTGGCCCCATTGCTGTTCGTGCTGCAGTTGGAGATCCCTCTCAACAGGATTCGGAAGCACTAGTCCATCCGGGGCTTACAGGTCTTAGGAGACTAGGAATGTCGCTCAAACGCCTTAGCAAATGATGGGCTCATCGTGTTCGAGAACCCCATAGACTCACTAGGAGAACTCAAGGACGTCCTAATGGATTACTCCCAGTTGTCGAAAGCAAGGTTAACTGAAAAAAGTCAGTTTATCTGCTGCGCTGCCTGCTGGACGCACGCTGCAAGTGGAGTGGGGCACACAGCGTATGTGACGAACAATTTTCTGTAATCGCATGACTTTCTGCACATCGCGTGACTTTCTGCACGACACTGCCTTGGGGAAATGGATGGGTCGGATGGATGAGCTGTGGAAAGATGGGCCGGTCGGGCAAATTGCATGAATGTCCTCTTTTCTTTTTGTTTTCAGTGGGAATCTGTCGGGTCGATGTCGAGAAAGTCCCGCGCCAACGATTGGGTAACCCCGCCTTAGCAAGCACGACGGACAACGATGGTCATGGCTTCTTTCTTGTTCTACTGAGACCACTATAAATTTTGGCGCGATCATCGCGCGGGAATATCGTTTTTGAATTTTCAACTGACGGCGAGCCCCCACGGGCTCACGGAATTGCTTTTGGGCTAGGAATTTAGGTACTCTGAATTTTGCTGCACCGTGCTTCTCACTCGCGCACATCTTGCGGCACTGGGAACTGGGCTCTGACTGGATCGCGCCCTTAATCTTGTGTAACTGTCGTTTTTGGCGGGCGCGATTGTAAGTGTATCTTTCTTCTTTCTTGATTTCCTCGTGTTTGTCCACCTTCTTCTTCTTTGTCTTGCATGCTTAATGCTCCGTTCTAATTGGCCTGAACACCTGCACGACCGGATTGACGCGTGGAGTTCGGCTACGACCCCCACGCCGTGGCCTGGCCATGCAAAAGTAGGCACTTCCTCTCTTTTCCTCCTGATCACTTGGGCTTAATCCCGTATCTTTCGCGCAAGCGTGCATGCTATAAATTTGGCAAGCGCAATTAGTTTGCTCTATGAACTTTGGAGTTAGCGCCATCAGTGAGGGTCGGCTAACGAGTCAGCTTGAGAGGTGAGTCGACGAGAGAGTTGGGCGATCCGACGAGCTGGTGTCGAGAATGCGGGGTTGACGTGCGGGCCGCGATGGACTGTGGCGCACGGGCAAACCTGGCTTGCATGCTCAAACCAAACGGGGTGACAACTCTGTGTTGATGCGCGGCACCACGATCTCGAGAAAACCGAGTCGCAACGAACGTGCGCATCTGCATGAGTCGACCTCGAATTCATTATGAGGATGCGGGAGACCGAGTTCATTAATCGGATATGGTTGCAAAACCCCCCTCTTGGATGGCCGATCGTGAGAGTCTGAGGGACCCGGAGTATCGCGAGAACTGGGAGGGTGAGCATCTCAAACGACGGGGAAACTTGAGAAACCCGGAATTCACCTGTCTGACGGAGAACGACCGACTGTGCACGGGGGATTTCCACAGGGCCATAACCAGCGATCCCAGGGGCCCAGACTATCCAAATACTGACAACACTCAATATTACATATCTCCGGGCTTCGTTGTTATTCATACCAGTTTCCCTTTCTTCCATCCCCTCGGTCCATATCACCAGCTCACAGTAGTACCGTGGAATTCCATAGCTCTCTATTGGCCCCGCCCATCATGCAAAGATTGTCAACGGTACCAGGCGTACCGGGCTTTGCGACTTATCCGACGAACCCAAACCGAAGCTGAGCAGCGATTACACAGCCTCCGCTTAGGGTCAGCCTCGTCGGATTCCGAAGCTTGTTACGAGCAGCGCCGACAACTGTTCGAACAGCGCGATAGCCATGGTGTCCCACCGGTCCGCCAGATAAGGGACCGGCCGCGGCGACGCAACTGGCAGAGACCATAGTCCCATCCCCGAGATCTGAAACGCCAGATACGATCTTCGCGTACCATCTTGCACCGATGTCCCTAAACTTGCCACCGGAGATCTCAGTTCCGACCTGGGACTCCACCCCCACTTTTCTAAAATCCTTGCCACAACCCCTTTTCGCACTTCTGGGCCCCCATCCCACTCCGATCAGGAAGTCGCGCTGGGCGTGAGCTTGGGCGTCGCAGCGTGTTGAGCCGGACCCTGGGGACCATACGTTTTCTGGGAGTGCTGGTGAGCACGCAGGCGATGGGAGCAGCACAGGGAATAGTGATTCATCAACGAGAGAGTGGCAACTAACCAGGAGGGAGGACGTATGGGTGTGTGTGTTTCTTTGTGAAATCTTTCATGAAGAAGCGGCTTACCTCTGATTTCTGGGATACCGTTCGGCGGGCTGGAAAAAACACCCTCCAGAAGAGGGTACCCACTTCTATGCTGGCACAGAACCCCCAGCTTTTGGTAGAGCGTGGACTAGAGGGGTAGGGGGGGGGGGGGTAGGGTCTCCAAAGTGCCAGACTTGTGGTCATCGTTACTAAGGGGGGTCTCCAAAGATACCTGGAAGCCATATGCTGAGGTCCACAATGAGCTACAAGGCCTGAGGTGGACAGAAGAACACTGGAGGTCCATAATAAGGGCAATACCACTACAATGGACACAGCTGCTAGGTCCAGAAGGTCTCATCCAGAACCTGACATGGGGACTCGGAAGGGCTTGGCATCTCCCGGATCCAACACTGAGAGGGGCTGTGCTAAGGGCAATACCACTGCAATGGACACAGCTCAGACAGCTGCTATATAGGGGCTGACACAGAGTGGGTTCAAGGAGGTCCAGAGCTGGAGGGTAGACCGGCGGACTGGAGATCTGCAGCTGTTGGGAGAAGAGGTTGTTAGGCAATCATGGCAGAATCCTCCACAGATCAGGGTACTGGAACCCAGAGATAATGAAGGGGCGATCGAGACAGCGAACTGGGTGGGAAGAGTGCCTCTGAAGCAACTCTGCATCGAGTCCATCGACCCAAGGGCGTGGAGATGGACTGGAGGCAAGGTCTCCCCCTCTCCCCCCTCACTGCCCTCAGGACTTAACCTGCCCAGCTTCACAGTAAGGGAGTCCTACAGACTGGCGGACCATACTAGTAAATCAAGGGCCCCAGTGGACGTAGCTATAAGCAGATGGGGCCCATGGGGGGCAGTGAGCACCGAAGATCTGCACACGAAGCCAAACAACTTGAAGAAACTATGGAGTATGCTGTTGGATTTGCCAGACGTGAAGCAGGCCAGTCTTCTGTGGATGTTGGCGCTATTGGTTAGTAGGTTACCCCTTCAACAGTGTGGTTAAATGGCCGCGGGGCACCTGTACCCTTGGGCTGGACCTGTTGAACTTGGCCCTTCGAGTCCACCAGACATCTCTGGTGGGAGTGCCCAGCCTCGAAGAGAATATGGAGATGGTGGGCCTATCACTGGTCGCAGATGGGGGCCCAAGAGGTAGAGTAGGATGGGAGATTGGTGCTGCTGAGTTTTGTTAAAGAAGACGAGACAGGGAAGAGAGGCTGGCCATATGTGGCCCATGTGGCCAGCGCAGCTATCTGCTCAGTCATCTGGACTGACAGAAACAGGTCCAGATTTAAAGGCAAACCCTACTCAGATGTGGAGATAAAGCCAGTGGTCAAGAGGGCGCTGAGGCAGGCAATTTGGGCAGACTGGCAGAGAAGGGCCGCTAACTTAAAGGGTGGAAAAGCACCAAGGCGAGTTATTCGGTGGTTCCTCAAAACTTGTGCGATCAGCAACCGACTGGCAGGAGTGCATGCTGCAGGACAAGAGGGCTGGTGATTACAAAATGGTTAGAAGATTAGGAGCTGCAGGAGTAGTGATGGGGATGACCCACCTTCCCACATTCACACCCTTATACACAGGAAAGGGAGGAGAGCCGGTGAGCCAGTTTGAAGAGTGCTCAAGGTAAAAGGAGAGAGAATCTTGGGGGGTTGGAATATAGTATGCTTTGTTTTCTGTATCCTCTCTGACTCTCAGGTAAAAGACTGAGTCCTGTGGTTGTTGGTTTCTCTTGTTGTTTTTGGTTTGTTTCGGGTTGTTGGCCTGGTGCAGCCTTTTTTTTTAACCAGGACACTCGGTTGGCCAGAGTCGCAGTAGACTAATAAGGGGGAGGAGAGAGAGGAGGGTGGAGAGTGTCATTTGCTACAGGAACCGAAGGGTTCCAACTGGTCGCAGAAGACCCCTTGTCAGGGCAGATTTAGGCCTGCGTAATTACTGATTAGTATAGGACCTATAGGTTACTTTGGGTATAGAGGGAGGGGGATAGGAAGGGAGGGCAGAAGAGAGGTAGTGATATTTCGGTTGGCTGGCAAATAAGAAGTATGAATGTAGAGTCTCAAGTTCTCTAAACATAGGTGAGCAGAAGTGGCAAGATTGAATGAGTGGTTGGTTTATGGATTGGTCCATGGTTCTGCCACGACCGTAAGCTAAGCTGAATAAGGTTATTATTATGTTCAGAGGTGTGGCAATCAAAGCTAAACCGACTTAAAAAAAAGAAGAAAGAAGCTAAAATGGGGGCTGCTTGAATTGTGAGGTACCCCGGAGGGAGATCCCACTACCAATGTATGTGGAGTAGCGGATGCGGCGTGTGACCCTTCGGCGCCGTTGATGAGACCGGTGATCGGTGGTGTTGTTTTTCTTGGTTTACGGCGTGGGGAAACATATGACTTTTGGGGGGCTCCCATTGGGTGGCATTTCTTTTGCTTTTGTTGCGGTGCTCCTCTGGGGGTCATGAACGTGCGTGAAAATCATACAACTTTTTTTGTTTGGATTTTCACGCACCTTCCACTTACGTTTGCGCCATTGCCCATGCGTTCAAAAGAGGCCGAAAATGATAATGTTCCCCTTTTCTCATCATGAAGGGATGTCAGTTGATGTCAGAGTCTTCCACAACTTGTCTGACATTCCAAGCCTCTGGCTGCGGAACGTTAACAAATGTCTGTTGGCCTCATGTACATGGTCCATGAACTGTCCACATGCACAACATACCAGCGGAATCATCAGAAGATCCACAACCTGACAGCTGACCGCAGTTCACGGCCGGTGGACAACATTGCGTTGTCAGAATTGCGGCATTTTGTTTTATCGCGGAGTAAAGCTGCCACACGGATGTCGCCCGCACGTCCCGCAACCGTCACACTACTCCACATACATGGTTAGTGAGATCTCCCTCCCTGCCTCTCTCAATATATTCACTTGCAATTGAATCGTTTGTGTTATTCAAAAAAATAATAATAATAATAAAGTGGTCCTATCCCCAGCAGCCCCCATTTGAGCCAGCTAACCATAAATCGTCTCGAGTTTTACAAGTCAAATTGTGACCTCAGCTACACACCCTTCATCCCAATTGCGCCGGGAGTTGACAATCTGTCGTGGACCTCAGAACATACTCGCACTACCTTCTTCCGCCGAATACAACGTACGGTAATTATAGCTGTATCTAGACTGAAAGAAACATCAAATACAGCTATAATGACCGTACGTTGTATTCGGGGGAAGAAGGTAGGAGTCTGCTGGATGTATCTGACCGTTGTTGCGGGCAAACGTGAATGTATATGACCTCAATTAGATCCAGAATCTCACTACACGGATTTGCAGTTTTATAATATACTACCAAAAAAAGAGTAACCGTACCATCTTCACCCGAATAGAACGCCCGGTCATCGTCGCTGTATCTAGTCTGGAAAATTGCACCACATACAGGCACAATGAGCGGGCGTTCTTTTCGGGTGAAGACGGTAGCTGTACAAACTACAATGCCAGCTTCGCCACTAGATGTAGGGCGTCGCTCCACGACTCACCAAATGCACAAACGACAAAAACTATGCTGCTGTATCTTTCCATGTTCTAGCGGAAGATCCATTCTCATTTTGCACATTGGGTGAGTGTGGAGCGAGGGCGATAATCACGAAATTCAACCCCCGCAATCATCGTTTTCCGCCAAAGGATTATCGGCCTCGCTCCATTGCACATCCTTTTAAATGAATCTGGAACAGGTAATCGTCACAATACGTTCAAGCCGCTCGATCTGTTCGAATGTATCTGGCACGCATCGCAGTCGAGATACATGTTGAACGTTGAGCAGTGAAGCGAGACCCTACAATCGTAAACAGATCCGATCTATCGGCGAACTATCGTGAACAGTCGGGCGAACGCTCTGTCGCTTAAAGGGGAAAAAAAAAAAAAAAAAAAAAAAAAAAGAGCAAGATGTAGCAGAGCCGCCACAGTAGACAGAGGGTGTCGCCAGCACCACTCACTAAATGTGAAAAAGATAAGACTAGTATGGCGCGTGTACGTATCCACGATCTAGCAGAATATACATTCTCCGTTTTGCAAAATTCGTGAGCAGAGCGGCGCGGAAAGCCAACGATAAACGATCGGGGAAAAAAAAAAAAAAAAAGACGAAAGGAGAACAGGGAAAGTGGTTGAGGGGAAAGAGGAGAAGAGAAGAGAAGAGAAGAGGAGGACGAATAGGAGTAGGAAGAGGAGGAGGGGGGGGGGGAGGGAAAGAGTACGACGAGGAGACAGAGGAGAGGCAGGAAGACGAAGCGAATGATGACAAACGGGATCGAGGGAAGGCCGAGGAGGAGGACAATAAGTGCAAGACAGAGGACGGAACAGGGCCATCAAGAGAAGAGAGGAGGGGAAAAAAGGAGAAAAAAGGAGGATAAAAAGAGGAGAAGAAAAGAACAGAATTCATCGTGGATTAAATCGATTGATGCGTGTCATCCTTACGCAGGGGCCATACTAATCATCTTCTGTCTATCGTTCCAATTTTCACGGATGTCCCGAAGGACACGGATTAAAACTCTCCAAAGCCCAGGAAAAAAATAATAATAATAATAATAATTAAAAAATCGCGGATGACAGTGGGATCGAAAGAGTGGATTCAAAAAAAAAAAAGAGTGGATTCATGGGCCGTTCGCGAAATCACTGATCTTCCTACCTTCTTCCCCCGAATACTACTTACGGTCATTATAGCTGTATTTAAGGCATCTTTCGGTCTAGATACAGCTATAATGACCGTACGTTGTATTCGGGGTAAGAGGGAAGCGGATAGGTTTGACTTTTTTAGACCAGGTCAAGATACCGACAGACGATTCCTTGGACATGGTCAGGCTGCCGACAATTCCTTGGACCTAGTCAAGCTGCCAACAGTTCCTTGAATTTGGTCAAGATACGGACAGTTCCTTGAACCTGGTCAAGCTGCCGACAATTCCGAAGTGAATCTCCTTACCATGCCATGTCTCTTCGTGAATTTTTTTTTAAATCTTTTTTTTTTTTTTTTGTCAATCACCATTCGCTGGAACGTCTATGCAGTGAAAAATTGATGGTTAGGGGGGGAAAATAAAAAATCAAATTTTCACCCTCGAGGAACGAAATACGCTGGTGAGAAGTCGGCGGCAACATGGCCAGGGCATAGTCACTCGAGAATTCCTTCGATATGTACATACCCGCAATAACGACCGGATTCAACTCTAAACACACTTCTGTAATTGTCATGATTTATCGTCTTTACTGGTATTGCCTTCTGTTCAGCCCCGACACACATTCTTCCCAGTAATATTGCCGTCTTCACCCGAATAGAAAACCCGGTCATTGTCGATGTATCTAGACCAAAATTTGCCACAAATACAGCTTCACTGACCGGGCGTTGTATCCGGTTGAAGACGGAAGTAATGGGATTAATATCGCAGCTGCGCATTGTTGCCATGAGCTACCCTGTTCACCCGGTCAGAACGGCGGGTCATTCTTGCTGTATCTACACTGAAAGTTGCTCCAAATACAGCGCGTTCTCCATGGTAATCTTTACTGATGCCAATCAATCAAATTACCATTAGTTTAAAAAAAAAAAAAAAAAAAAAAAGTAAATCACAACCACCGAGCACTCCAACAAATCATTGCGTACTCGAACTGAGGGCATAAGCACACTAGGACTGTTTTACTTCATTTTCTGGACGTAATCGTGGTCAGATACATCCAAGTCTGGCCGTAAATGCGGTGAAATAGAGGGCATAAGCACACTAGGGTTTTTCACTTAATTTTCAGGACGTAATCGTGGTCAGATACATCCAGGTCCGGTCGGCCGTAAATCCGGTGAGATACATTTACGATACCGAACAGTCCTACAGATCATGGCGTACTCAAACTGAGTGCATACGCACACTTCCGGTAGGCCTTTTTTGACTTTTTCTCTGGACGTGATCACGGTCAGATACATCCAGGTCCGGCCGTAAATGGCAAAATGCAATAAGATATATTTAAGATAGTCTGCTGCTATACCTTTTTCGGCCTTTTGGCCCAAAATTAAGTGTAGTACCTGTTCTATCAGTTTAATATCTGATCCGTGGTCCGTCGGGCAAGGGGGGAAAAAAAAATAATAATAAATAAATAAAAATAAAAATAAGAAAAATCTGCTGTGAGTATGCCGTGAGACTTTGTTGGACTGATACTTGGAAGAGAAGTGTGAGCGTCGTCGATGAGCTTCTCAGGGTGCTCTAGCACAAGGACTGGATGTATCTGACCGTTTTTCCGATCTAGGCCGGAGGCAACTGACCGCAATTACGTCTACAGAGAAGTACAAAAACAAGTCCTTGTGTGAGTATGTCCTCAGTCTGTGATTCTCGCATATCCTGGTCAGGAACGATCAGAGAAGAGGGTAATGAATCAGTAAATAAAGAACTAAAAAATACATTAATTAATTAAAGTAATTGTGTATTTCGCTCGAGAAATTTATTAAAAAAAATAATTAAAAAAATCGCGTATGATTTCGTTCTTTTTTCACAGCTCAAATTTGAACAAATGCGGCGCGTTTTGGACCTTTAGTTAAAAATAATCGCGTATAATTTCTGATTAAATCCTCTTCTCTGTACCGTTACAATTTTAAAGGATGGGCCTCGCTCCACAACTCGCGAAATGTGCAAAAAAATGACAACGAATCTTCCGCTAGCACATTGGAAAATAGACCGCCATCTTTTTTTTTTTTTTTTTTTTTTTTTGTGTGTGTGTGTGTGTGGTCCGATGGACCACGGATCAGATATTAAACTGATCAGAACAGATACTACACTTCTTGATCTTAGCCAAAAGGCCGAGAAAGGTATTAGACCGCCATCTTGTGTCCCAGACCCCCTCCTTTCTCTCCTTCCGATACACATCTTGGAGCATATCGTGCATATCTTTTGTCGTTTGTGCATATCGTGAGTAGTGAAGCGAGGCCTTTTTTTTTTTTAAAGGCTAATTCTTTAAGCCCAACCAATTCAATTACCTGTCAAATCTGGACAGGACGGCCTTTCAGGCCTTTTTTTTTGTCCCCGACGTTTTCAATAGGGGCACAATGAAAACAAACGGAAAAAAAAAATTAACAAATCAAAAAATAAAAAAAAATCGGTTCAACTAAGGACGAAGATGCAAACCAAGCCCATGTCGCTGAATGGTACACACCCAGGAACGAACCGTTGAGTTGAGAGATGGACCCCTAAGTTCCGCGTCCCGACGTAATCAGATGACTAATATAACTGTAAATTACCGTAAATTATTACCTTAAACTGATCGGTTCGATGATGATACCTGTACAGGCCGTAATCGCTGTTTTCCGGGGGCAAAAAAAAGAGAGAGAGAAAAGAAAGAAACAGACAAGAGTCAAAAAAAAATCAAAAAAGCCGAAGACTGGCCGCATTTTTCGAATCCAGATGTCACCCACTCATCGGATTGTTCAAAGTTGGCAGGTAGGCTTTACTCTCCCATTTTTCAAAAAAAAAAAAAAAAAAAAAAAAAAAAAAAAAAAACCCCCCTTTCAAAAAAGAAAAAAAAAAAAAAAAAAAAAAAAAAAAAAAAAAAAAAGGCACATACCGTCCGTTCATCGGGGGCCAAGTCCCACTTGCGCTGACTCTTCATTTCTGACCGCTGATCTTCGTAATCAGCATCTACGTTCGAAAATTGTTAATTCCGGTAATGAGGACTTGGTCCCAGGACATCTGTGAAAATTAGAACCATACACAGACAGAGAGAGAGAGAGAGAGAGAGAGAGAGAGAGAGAGTAGTATGGCCCCTGCGCTTTGGAGGATGACAACTGACAGCGAAAATTGGAACCATACACAGAGAGAGAGAGAGAGAGAGAGAGAGAGAGAGAGAGAGAGAGAGAGAGAGAGAGAGAGAGAGAGAAGCTTAGTATAGCCCCTGCGCTATGGAGGATGACAACTGACACGCATAAATCGAGATGTAATCCAAAACAGAAAAAAAACAGAAAACGTACATAGCGATCCACCCGTCTGACTATCATTCAAAGACATCAAAAGCTCCAGGGGTTATGAAGGAAATGTCAATCAGAAAAAAAGAAATTGAGAAGAAGACGAAAAAAAGAGAGAGAGAGAGAGAGAACGAGCAAAATGATAGTCCACTACAATTTATATAATTGGTTTCTTTCGTCAGTAGAAATTATTGCTACTGGGGGACATAGGGAAGGAGCGAGCGCCCCGTTATCCAAGAGGATTGAACTGGGATTCAATTTAGCAGCTGAATCTGGATGTGTTCTACACAGAGATGCAGAAATCCAGATCAATCGATCGATTTCGTGCACTTCTCCACAAACACGTCCAGATTCCGGCATTCAAACCCAATTTTCTTTGCCAGTGCGACAGAACCCAGAAACACACAGAAAAAGAAAACGAGGGAGCTCTATCTGATTTTCCAGAAAACGGAACCAAAAAGCGAAAGAACCCCTCCCTAACAAGGTCACAGGATTATTAAAAATAATAATAATAATAATAATAATAATAATAAAAACCTCTCTCTTTGAGAAAATAGAATTCAAAATAAAGAAAATGAAAACTCACTTCAGCTCCTCGGCGAGTAGCAGACGTTCCACGCATCCTCCATGATTCTCTTTCTCTTGCACTCTCTTCTACGCCCCTTCTCTCCTCTTTTTCCCCCCCTCCTACTTGCTCGCGCTACAGTAGCGCGCTCGCGATGGAGCTCCTACTTTTCGTCTCCCCCCCTCCGTCTTTCGTCCCCTTTCCAATATAATTTTCCCTCTCTGTCTTTCGTCCCCTTTGCATTTTTTTCTCGATTTATGCGTGTCATCCTTGCGCAGGGACCATTTGCAAATTTCCCCTTCTCTGTATCGTTCCAATTTTAACGGATGTCCCGAAGGACTTTCGTCCCCTTTCCAATTTTCCAATATTTTCTCCGCTTGGCTTTAATCCTGTTCCCCAACGTCTGCTGCCTAATTATAACCCACACCCGCCGATTGCCAAAGCCTGCGAGCTGAAAATAACCTGGCCATGGGGATCGCTCCACTAATCACCAAATCTGAGAAATGAGAATGAATCCTCCGGCGTCGTAAGCGTCCCGCCGGAAGTCGTTTGGTGACTGTTTTTGGAAGAGTTGTAGGAGGCAAGGCGAGGCGAAGGGCG
Organism: Chara braunii; assembly: GCA_003427395.1. Classification (NCBI taxonomy): domain Eukaryota; kingdom Viridiplantae; phylum Streptophyta; class Charophyceae; order Charales; family Characeae; genus Chara; species Chara braunii. The sequence goes on from BFEA01000479.1 coordinate 728,496, forward strand.
TCGCTGCACTACTCTTGACATGCGCAAAAGACAAAAATCATGGCCGTGTATCTTTCCATATTCTAGCGGAAGATTCGCTCTCGTTTTGCACATTTCGAGAATAGTGCAGCGAGGACCGACGGGGAGGGGAGGGGAGTTGATGTGATGCGAGGTGAAGGGAGGTGAGCTGATGTGATGCGAGGTGAAGGGAGGCGAGGGAAAGAAACTGCTGCCTACCGTGTGGCTGTTCGGCACCGTATCGTGCGCCGTTTCCCACATCCACAAAAGATACAAAATATGGCGGTGTATGGGCAATAGTCGGCGGAGCGCTGGCGCGGGCGGGAGTTGGCGCCATCGTCTCGGAAAATTGCGCGGGCGGGAGTTGGCGCCATCGTCTCGGAAAATTGCGCGGGCAAATGGTTTGCGCCGGCAAGAAATCTGCGCGCGCGGGCAAATAGTTTGCGCCGGCAAGAAATCTGCGCGCGCGCGCGGGCAAGACGTCCCACGCGGGGGTTCTACCGTAGCTCCACCGCTCGCCCACATTATGAATGAATCTGACTGCCGCAGTTGTCCTGGTGCGTTCAGAATGTTGGCGGATGGCGGGTGGTAGCAGGTGGCGATGAAAAGTGGAAAAGATTGCCTTGACCCGGACGACGTTTGCACTTATTTTTGGACGTAATTGCGATCAGAGGCATCCACGCGTGGCCTTAATTGCGGTCAGATGCATTACGATAGAGCTACCGTAGCGTTAGTACACCGTAGGTTATGCGAAATTGATTTATTTATTTATTTATTTTCTTTATATTTTTCTTTTTTTGGCAAATTCAAATCCATTCCAAAATTTCATCAGAGGCCAGGGACCTCTGCATTACTCCCAGCAGAGGCCGGGGGCCAAGTCCAGCTAGCAGCGTTGAGCTACCTCAACACCTGAATCTGGACGTGTTTGTGGAGACGTGCAGCTCAGGAAACTCAACACCATTTCTGCACATCTATGCAAAAGCGTCCTGATTCAGCCGTTGAGGTAGCTCAACGCTGCTAGTGGGACTTGGCCCCGGGGACCTCTACATTCATCGAAGTGCTGGAAGCATCATCCCTGCGGGTCTTTTCCAACCCAGCAGCTCCGTGCGAAATGGAGATATTGCAGAGGATGCCAAAGGAAAAAAAAAGAAATTGCAGAGGAGATCATCTGACAGCAAATGAATGAAAGAAGTTTTTTTATGTTTTTTTTTTAGAAATCGAATGAAAGAAGATTCGTTTCCCCCTCCCTCCTCCAGCCGTTTGCGAATGATGAACTCTGTGAGAGTTTCTGTTCCCAAGCGGCGCGTCGTGTGCAGGGCGCCAGGTGTACCTTTGTGAATGGCCTTGCAGGGCGCCAGGTGTACCCATGTGAAAATGGCATCCTTGTGTTCGAAACCTTTGAAATCCAATGGCTCTGAATTACCTTCGGCGGGGCCCATGGGTCCTCTCTCCACCAGTCACCACATGCACAAAAGACAAAAAAAATAATATGGCGGGGTATCTGCGAGGGCCATGACCCCGCTTCCTACCGTCTTCCCCCGAACATAACGCACCCTAAAAATGAATGTATACAAGCTATATTTCCGGGCAGATGCAGCCAAAATAAGGGTGCTTTGTGTTCGGGGGAAGACGGTAGGGCCAAGCCCCACTTACCTAGCTCTCAATTGCCGACCTTCCATTAACGGCGGAGATCTGGTTATGGTTTGGGGTGGTGTGACAGCCCGGAGCCAACGGAGGTACAAAACCCAAATGAGTGTAAGTAGTCCTCGTGGTAGTCCTCGTTTCTAGCAGTCGGCTCAGAAATACACAGGTCTCTTCCAGATAAAATAGGAAAAAGGTAGGCCGAGGATGATGCCAGATTGCTCAGAAGTGAGTCGAAAAGGTGGGCCACAGGCCCGCACACCGCGGGAAAATCAAGGTCGGGCTGGACCTCTTCGCCAAAACAAGGCGAGGGAAAAGACTCGACCTCTGAGGACCTGACCCCCTGTGTGGTGTGCGCGCAGGTTCGCGTTTGCGATGAACGCAGCAAGCAGCCGGGGGCTGGAAGGCGTGGCGCGGTGTCGGGCGCATCGGTCCAGCACTACACATGGCAGCACGGGACCCTCTCGGCCGCGTCACGCAGGAGTTGGACCAACCTCGTCGCAAACACACAAATGGGGCTTCCTTAGACCGCTCCGGCCGAGTGCGCCAGCCATGCCTCTCGCGAGCCCCTACGACAGGATAGTAGGGCCTACGCGAGGCACAGCTTACCTCCACCGTACAGGAGTTGTCACCTCCCTTCGGTGGGCGTATCCCCCCCGAGCTACCTGTCCACAATACGAAAGCAAATCAGTTGCAATCGTAGAGGTGGACCAGCCGAGGGCGTTTCTCGTTCGTTGTAGCATAGGGGGTACGCGTGGTAGTACGCCTATCGAGCCCGCACGCGAACCGACATCTTGGGGGGGCTGAAGTCCCAAGCGAGGTCCGACGTCGGTCGACTAGGACGCATCCCACACACCACGCGCACACCACTTTACGAACAGAAAAATAAAACGCACGCACACGCATATACAACACGACACAACACAAACAACGCGACAACGCTCTTAACCCCTCGGTAGCCAACCCAAAATTTTCCGATGCGGAAATTGGATAGGCGTCGCGCGCGAGATCTGATATAAAACCGTGCGGACGCAGGGCTAGCTCATATTGACTCGCAATGCAAACGTACGCAAGCAGTCATAATGATGGCGTACTATGTGGTGCCCATAATCAAGTGTTCCCTCGTGGATCCGAGTACCGCTTATGCCACTCAAGTGTCAGACTCGAAGTGCCGTGAGGGTCTAATCCTTCACAACATAGCACGGTTGAAGGAATAGTTGTGCAGCCGCCGCGAGACCTCCGGCCTTTGGTCTGAGCATCTCGGTAGGCAAGGCAAATAGGCTCTGCACGGGGGCAGATTCCTTCCCTGCTGAGTCTAGGGCTTGGGATGTCCTGGACAAGGACCTTGAATCCCGACCCGGGACTAACGTCCGACTATGAAAATCTCTAAGAAGCAAAGGATAAAGTGGGATCTCCCTTTTTCTCTCAAGTCATAATCTGGCTAACCCTTGCGCACGATCACAATAAGTTGCGCAGTCGAGCGCATCGGCCCCCGCGCAAGCGAGGGCCCTCCCGGCCGCGTCACGCAGGAGAAACTTAGGCTTTCAACTTCCAAGAGACAACTCGAGGACGACACGGTAACCCGCGTCGACCCTTCGCCGCTCCGGCCGAGTGCGCCAGCTGTACATCCCGCGCTCCCCTACGACAGGATAGGTTCTCGCGGGGCACAACTTACCTTCCCTAAGGGGCTGTCACCACCCTTAGGGGCGTATCCCCGCCGAGCTATCGACCCACATGCGAAAGCTTTTATAATGCAATCGCAGAGGTAGGTTAGTCGAGGGCGTTTGATCGTTCGCTGTAGCATAGGTACGCATGGTTAAACGCCAAAGTGGATCCGAACGTCGTCCGTCCCTGGGGCGCTGATCTCCCAGGAATCGGACCGACGTTGGTCAACTAGGACGTGATATTCCAAGCGTAAGAAAACCTCAATCAATCTTATCCCCTTCTTTCAAGGACAATCAAAATGTTACAAAAGACTAATGTAAATGTAAGTTGAATTACCTTCCAAAATCATCCTACATACAATACAATTATACATACCACTCACTTCAATCAAATCGACAAAGGTTGACTTGACTTCCATCCAACGACGAGACAACATGAGTTGACTCGTCTTCGAACCTCACTTATCAACAACCGGATAAAAAAATGGCATGACTTACATGCGAAGCGACGCTCGAATGACGTTTGACCAAAATATCTTCACGCTGCCTGCCAAATGGTTGAACTGTCACGACTTTTCCGACTCGATGAGATGCGTTGCCAAGTTCTTTCATCCTGCCCCATACTGACTGCTGGCGAGGAATATGAGCTCCCCGACTCTCAAGCAGAGTTAGAGTGTCATTGTTTTAATGATGACTTCACTACCTCTCTAACTTTGGTGTGAATGCCATCTGCAAATAACTCGGCTACCACCTATACAAATTAGCGACCAACTCGAACAACCGGATGCTCGATGCCCCATTAAGGTCAGGGATTCACCTTCAAACTTTGTCGGTCGCTCTGTCCTCCTGGACAATAATTACTTTTTCCGTTCCAAAGTACCAGCTTTCGACATGAAGATATTTACAGCAATACTCTATTCACATCTTCCCGTCAACTAGTCTGCTCACCTCAGGTTTGCACTTCTTATGGTGCAACCCTATCCGCGAAGATAGTGCCTAGTCGCACTCCGTCCATAGCTAGTGAAAACACGAACTGGGCTTCTTATGCCGCCAGTTCCCCATTTGTCTGTGGCCCCGAAGACGGCCACTAGAAGGGTAAATTATAGCGGCTCTTCCTAACGTGAGCCTCCAAAAACTTAACGCCTTCTGTGAATAGCACACGTCCATCCCTTAGGAGGTGGTATGGGATACCCCTCGTCCTCGCTCGAGCGAACCTCGGATATCTGAAGTCGGACTGGCTCCACCACGACAGCATGGTATCCCCCCGCCTAAGCGGTCCACTCCGAGTCAGTAACAGGGTCGGCCCCTAAGGCAACGAACCCCCGCCTCAGATGCCTCATAGGGAAAGGAAATGCACTTACCACAACAGACTGTCAGCCCTTTGTCGCCTAACGTCAATGGCGAACCTAGACGAGAAGAGAGAGAATCATTCAGTCAGACGAGTATAGGCAGAGAGGGTCATTCGGGAAAGAATGGGTAACGTTAGAAAAAAAGTCTATGTCCAATTCACTTCCTCTTCTTTGTGTGATCAAATTTTTTTTCGTCGTCTACTGGTTGCCTTTCCTTTCAACATGCATGCAGGCGAAAAACTAGAAGATAACCACCCTTCCATTCACTTCCATTGACATGAATAGGTCCCCCTTTTTTTTCCCCAAGCATTCTTCTACCTACCTGCACATCAGAGGAAACAACAATTTCAAAAAAGGACAATCCAATCCCAAACTCACATCAAACTTTCATTCGCCCACGTAAACACACATCCCTTCTACCTTTTCAATGAACGTTCAAAGGACAAGGTCGAGCAAGTGCGGGTTCACACAGGTGTGAAGGGTCTGAGTCAAACTGACCGTGAGTGAAGTTGAAGAGACGGGCCACTCAAGAAGACCGTGTAAAATCACACTCCAGAGAAGACAATCGTGACACCAAGTCGCCTGCAAAACGATCTACACTACTTCCTAGTACGGTCGCTTGCCGCGACACCCTCTGAACACATAACCACCCCCCAGTAATCTGACAGCGTCTCAGCATCTCCGCCACCTACCGCACCACCACGCCGTTGCCGACAATACCAGAACATGCTGCCACAAAATGCCCCTCACAGTCTAAGCGCTTCCACGTCACCACCTAGAACGTGCTGCTGCCGAAAAAAACACCGTCGACGCCGGAAGATTTCGACAGCACCTCCGCGTCACCACCAAAATCTCAGCGATGCCGCTGCAAAAAATTGGCAGCGCTTCCGCGTCACTACCTAGAACGCACTGCCGCTGCCGCAAAAAAAAACCGGCAGCGCTTCTGCATCACCGTCAAAAACCGCCGTCGTTGCCGTGCCAAACAGGCAGAGTTTTCTCTGCACCGCTTGCCGAAGACTCGCCGCCGCCGTGCAAAACGGGCAGAGTTTCCCCTGCGCCGCTTGCTAAAGACCCTGCCGCTGCCGTGCAAAACGGGCAGAGTTTCCCCTGCGCCCCACCAGCTACAGTGGCAGCTATGACTGCCCTCACTCTCATGCTCCCTGCAGACCTCCAGCGCTTCCCTCTCTCTTCACCTTGCTGAGATGGCGGCTATGGCTGTTTTCCACAGCTATGGCCACCTCCAACAGTTCTCTTCCTCCCTCGCCTGCAGACCTCCTCTTCAACCAGCAGCAGTTCCTCCTCCTCTCACTAGCAGCTTCTCCCAGCAGCAGCAAGCCAGCATTCACTCAAGTGAATTGCTAGCAGCACCAGCCACAAATGATTGCTGGCTGGCTGCTTGCTGGCTGCTTTTATAGTTGTGGGAGGTAGTGGTAGCAGCCTGAGCTCTCAGCCAAAAATTCGAGCTCAGGCTGGACCCTTGATCTCTTGGTGAGATCAAGGGCACATACCAGCCCCACACAACAGAAATGACCAGGTCCACTCATAAAGAAAAGGACCTGGCCCTTTTTCTGCTGTAAAACCAGCAAGGGGGGGCTGTATCCAGCCACAACCCTTGTTGGTCTGCTACTGCTGAGGTTCAATCGTAGCAGTGCACCTTCTCCTAGACCTGGCCAAGTTCAGAGCCAGGCTCTTAGCCGGTTTGCTGCAGAAGGTGCAGCGAACCACTTGGGAACATGGCCCGGATAGCGGCCAGGTTCAAGCAAAAATTAAGAAAGGTGCCCTCTTTCTCTCTCAACCCTGGCGATATTCGGTGCAAGCCCCCTTGCTAGTTTGCTGCACCAAGTGCAGCAAACCGTTTGGGAACCTGGCCCCGACAATGGCCAGGTACATTATTTCTTTTATTTTTGCTGCTGCTCTAGCAGCCTCGTCTTGCCTCAGTCCCCCCCCCTCTTCTTTTCTCTTCTTCTTTTCTTTTCTACCCCCTCATTTCTCTGTACAGGGGCAGCGTGCTGTCCGAAACGAACAGCCACCCCTCCCCAAGTCATTTCATAGAGTAGACCTAGAGTCAAGCTCAAAAGGGTCCTCTCACCCCTGCTGCAGCAGGTGCCCGAACCTGGGCGCCATAGGTGCCAGGTCGCCCAGGTTCCAAGGCTAAGAGTCCTGCTGCCCGTTTCCCTTAGCGAACGGGCGCAGGCAGGTATTGGTTCCTACACACACACACAGTCTGAGTGGACAGTTCCCTGTTCTAGGGGCAAGTCCATTCGATTGTGCTTAATCCCATACCAAAGGGGCAGCCCAACGAACGGGCACAAAGAGAGAATAAAGAATCTGAAAAAATTAAGAAAATTTAGAAATAATATAAAGGAAGAAAATCTAATGAATATCTAAAAAAAAAACAAAAAAATCAGAAAACGTTCAACTCACCACTTTGCAGAAAACGGTCACCCGTTTCCACGGGTGACTACCACGTGCATTGGGGCTAAAATGCCCCAGGCAGTTCGAAGGGCACCAAGTGGCGCCTCAGTTTTAGGTCCCCTTTCCCTTTTTTTTTTTTTTTTTTTTTTTTTTTTTCCGTTGGCCTCAGCCAACGGCCACCTCATATCTCGTGGCTTTTTCAGCCACGAGCAGCCAACCCTTAGGAGCATGGTCCCCCAATCAAAGAGGACCGAATCGAATGCCTGAACTTGGACAGGCTTATGGGGACTATAACCCCTAGTCACTTCCCACAGCGACACTTGGCCCTTTGTTTTAGTTAGGCCTTGTTTTTTTCTATATATATATATATATATATATATATATATTTTTGTCGTTGGCTATGCCAACGGCCACGTCAGTGGTCACATCGTGTGGCCCCCCCTAACACGATCTGTCGAATTACAGACCCAAGTTCGACCCCATCCGGGACCAAAAAAGGGAAAATTTTGGCCTTTTCTTGATTTATGTGTGTCATACTTGCGCAGGGGCCACTTTGATTTGGGCGCGGCAGATCTCAACCGCGCGATCTTGAGGATCGCGCGGCCGAGATTGGCCGCGCCCAACTGCCTTGGGCTGCTTCAAAAGGAGCTAGCCTGGTAAGATGCTTGCAGCCAAGCTTGATCCCGATACCAGAATGGTAAGAGTCCTCTACGATAACCTACTGGGCTAGCTCCTATCACGATAATGACGGGAGCAGCTCGCCTATGTGAAGAGCTCGCCCATTCAGGTTTCCCCCACAACGTGACCTTGCAGGCTTTGCCTGCCCGCTTCTTCCCTATGGATGGCTGCCCATCCACCACTCCGGGCCCGCCCATCGGGTAGGCCTCGGTATAGGCCTGCTGGCCTCACCCTAGCTCGAGGTTAACCCGGCGGCCCAGAAAAAAAGAAAAAAAACCTTGCTATTCCTCTCGCACCGTAGCCCTATAGCCTGTGCATCCCTCCTTTTTAGCCTACTTAGGCCCTGAATCGCGCGGCTGCTAAGCCGCACGACATCTTTTAGGTAGAATAAGTCTAGTCTCAGACTTTCTACGACCGCGCACCCCTGCGGCCATGTCGAGACCCGCGGACGACAGGTCATACCGCGGTGGGGGGAAACCCGGGGAGGGGCTACCTACTGTTCGCTGAAGCCATGGGCTACGGCGCCTGTCACTTCGCCGCGCCCGCCTCCGAGGTCCTCAGCGACCAGTAGGGGTTGACTCTTGTGTGTCCTGTCACGCACCCAGTTCTTTTTCCCCCTTTTTTTTTTTGTAATTCCATGAGCTTACTCCGCGGTGAGCTTCGTAGTCAGCAGGCGATTAGAGAAGGTTGGATAGCAGCGAGTACGTCGGTTAACTGATTATCCAGCAGAATCATTAAGCGGCGGTTTTATACAATTAAAAGACGAGTGGCTAAACCCGCATAGCGACAAGTTTTCAGACCAGCGAACTTTCTCAGTTAACAGGCGAGTGACCAGGTTCTCATATCAGTAAGTTTGCACTAAACTGATAAACCAACCAAGTTGTAGACTAGCGAATCTTCTCAAATGATACTCAGTCACCCTTCAGAGATGGGATGCGCGTTTTCTTGCCTCTCTATCTCTTTCTCTCAGTCTCTGTCTCCCTCTCTCTGCGTGTGCCTGCTGTTTTTTTTTTTTTCTCTCTCTCTCAGTCTCTGTCTCCCTCTCTCTGCGTGTGCGTGCTGTTCCTCTCTCTCTCTCTCTCTCAGTCTCTGTCTCCCTCTCTCTGTGTGTGCCTGCTGTTTCTCTCTCTCTCTCTCTCTCTGTCTCCGTCTCTCTGCGTGTGCGTGTTGTTTCTCTCTCTCTCTCTCAGTCTCTGTCTCCCTCTCTCTGCGTGTGCCTGCTGTTTCTCTCTCTCCCTGCCTCTCTCTCTCTCTCTCTCTCTCTCTCTCTCTCTCTTTCTCTCTACGTGTGCGTGTTGTCTCTCTCTCTCTCTCTCTCTCTCTCTCTCTCTCTCTCTCTCTCTCTC
>BFEA01000479.1:759015-783420 GCA_003427395.1 Chara braunii
AAGTAAAAAGGGAATTCCCCCTAAGATTAAATGTAGTGAAAAATGAAGAAAATAAGGAATATTGTGTTTTTCTCTGCTCCTCTTCTGGTCTTAATCTTTTTTTTTTAATTTTAATTATGGTACTAAAATAGACAAAAATTTGAGGCTTTATTTCGGCCCCGGTCGTCTGCCGCCAAAATGTTGCGGCGAGGTCAGTTTCCCCGATCCCTCTCCGGGGCAGGCCAATCCGGATCTAACCCTATGGACGGCTAGAATTGACAGTCCCTAGATGCGTCGGGTGTGGCCATCCATCTCGCTATCTTTGAGGGTTACTCTTAAAAACCAGTGCGCCCAAAATCAGGCGCACCCTGAGTTCTCATAATTTCTGCTCCCTGGTCGGACCAAAGTACCGTAAAAACACGGACTCGCCCTTGAGCCTAAGTCCCAAAACCGCCATTTTCAGGCGGCGCACTACTTGTGGCCGCCTGACACCGCCGACTCCCGCTGTCTCGAACGGACGCCGTTGTCGTCACATGTCAACGACGTCGCATGTCAACGACGTCATACATCAACGACGTCTGGCTTTAGGTTTCTCAGTTATAGGGTTGGTCTGGACAACTTTTGGCAACGTCAATCTCATCCTGTTCCTCAATCCCATAAAAAAATCGGACAGCGACTGACCTTGACAAACTCGGGCAGAAACCCTCCCAGGGGTTTCTGTCCCGACAGATCTAACATACTTATTCGTGACGAGGGACATTTTCGTCGTTCATCTTTCTTTCCTTTCATAATCTCATGGATACTCTTTCATGAAATACCCCATGCATATTTCATTACTTGCAATACTTCAAACATCGACTAACTTTCAAACGTAACAGAGGCTTACTCTCAAGCCTTTTACGGACGGAGGCCTACTTTCAAGCCTTATAATTATTTCGAGCTTTCCTTCGAAAGCACTTTCATTCAGTCACGAGTTGGAATGGGGCCAAAAATAACCTCTAGCAGGTCTTTCCCCGGAATCTGGAATCCAATGTTGGTTTTACCCAGCCTGAGGAATTACAAGAACATTTTAGAAAAATGATGCCAGCATCATCCCGCTGTCGTTCACTCATATCTTCTTTTGTCTCTTATAGATGGGTCAGGCTTATCCCCCTGATGGGACTCTCTTCAGGCTATAACCCCCTGTCTAGGTCTCGTAAGGCTTAACCCCCCTGCGGGTCTTTCATCATACGACACATACTGCCAGGAATTCAACTTGGGTCTCTCATATTCATGGGGGTGCATTCCTAACTCCTCAGCCTGTCTCTCGCTGCCAGGAGTTTAACCCGGGCTCCCCACGAAGCACAAGGGTACTCACACTATACTACAGCACGTGTCACTGTGGGACTCCTCTCAGCCATATTCACATGTAATCGCAGGCAGTCACATTCATGGTTTGAACCACAACCATGCCTGCAATCACATCAAAGATCAACAAAAGTCTACGCACTACACCGGGTCATCTTCAACCATTCTCTATGCTCATACCCCTTGCTTTAGCCATGCAAACCTCACTCTTGTGCAACTCCCCAAAAATAAATACTCAGTACTTCTGTTAAATGATTATTCAATAAAGTCTGGGTGAAAACACAATGAAACAATTCAAACCACAGGGCTAAAGCCTTTAGGTTGAGTGACAAGAGTGAATTGAAGTTGAATCGTAAACCGACGAATCGGCAACCGACCTGTTATCAGTGATAACAGAAGATGATCCTTGTAGGACCAGGCTGAATTTAGTCAAAGTCCTGAATTAAACAGTCAAGAAGACCCGTAACACATGACAGGTCAATCCCCAAGCTAAAGTCGTAAGTGTATGGAGAATACAACTCCATAACACATTCTCATCCTAGATCCTTCTAATTGACTAAGCCTGAATTTACCTTTAAGCAGTGCCCGAAGCAAAGGTAGACCCTGACATAATCCCCCCTATACAGAGTGGATTGACAGAATCGCCACCTGTCATAATATAATCTATCCTGACATAATCCCCCCTATACAGAGTGGATTGACAGAATCGCCACCTGTCATAATATAATCTATCTCCTTTAAACTAAGAAAATTTAGGCAGCGCTTCCCGTAGGGATAGTGCCTTTTCAGGATTTATATCAGTTCAAATATGGAAACAAAAAATAGTCTTTGACTTTCCAAAGTACAATTTTGTCCAACTCCTTGAATTAGCAAAAATTTGGGCAACACTCTCTTTAGAAAAGAAGACTTTCCAGATTTTTACTAAGTCATATATAAACTTTACACAAGTTGAACTTTGACAAGTCAAGATTTGACTAACTCCTTGGATTTGCAAAAATTCCGGCAGCGCTTCCCGTAAAGAAAGTAGCTTACCAAAATTTATACAAAGCCAAGTATGACAAAAGATCTCAGAAAATGCGAAGATAAATCCAAGTAAAAAACTTAGCTCCGAAAATGTAGGAATTGAAACTTACTCTTATCGCTCTAGCACGTGGCGAGCCTCTAAAGCAACTACCTGTCAAACTGAAACTCAGACCAAGTAGTAGCCTCACTCCGTCACATTCAGACCAAATAAGTACTCTCACCATCCCTAAATCAATTTGACAGACAATAGTTCATAGTCCTTCAATGCTCTAACCCTTCATACCCTGCTTACTTAAAGCGTAAAGTCAGGTCATCCAATCTTATGGAACATGCCTGATTCAGTCATTGAGTATACACGAACAGGTTGTACAACTACTTCCCTCTTCCTTTGGGTATATGACTAAGCCATTCATCTTAGAAACAATGCTTAATATCCAAGTTATATATACCTCTCTGAACTTAGTGTTCAAAAGCTGAGCGTAGGACTGAGCCATTCATCTTGGAAACAATGCTCAGCCGACCCAGGTTACCTTCAATTATATTCTTAGTTATACTCTCTTCAAATTTGTGGTAAGCTATAATCAGACCACCCAATCTTAAGGGACCCTGTCTGACCAGCCTGTTCTTAAATAGAATAATAATGAAATATAGCCAAATTATAACCTTTTGGGTTTCAGCATGTGCGAGGCATTGGGCCAGACCATCCAATCTTATGCAACATGTCTGGTCCTCTGCCAGGTTCATTTCTCTCTGATCCATCTGTGTGCGGCATGAGTCCAAAGCCATCCAATCTTATGGAACATGCTTTGTCCTCAGCAAGGATTACTTCCTCAGAATAAAACAAACAAAAGAGTTGAGCCATTCATCTTAGAAACAATGCTCAACCCCTTTTTCTCAGTACCAAAAAAAAAAAAGACAGAGTACTCGTAGTTAAACTTAGAGATTGTTCAGAAACCACCCAGAAATAAACGACGACCAGACCATTCATCTTAGAAACAATGTCTGGTCCTCAAAACTCAGGCAATCAATACCCCTCAAAGTAAGTAGCCAGACCATTCATCTTAGAAATAATGTCTGACACAATTAAAGAAACACTACAACCAAGCCATTCGTCTTGAAAACAATGCTTGTTTTTTCAGAAAACAGAACGAAACACAGCAGTCAGGTCATTCATCTTAGAAACAATGTCTGACCATATAAGACCCGTTCAGACACAAGCAAACTCCCTTCGTCCCAACCCTGTGGTAGCGTTTTCGTCAGTCCAAGTGAATGGCACTGGTACTTCCAGAATCGACGCATGGTCCCTGGCCCACTGCAGCGAGGATTCAAGCTTTCACCTTACCACGTACCAGTAAGGGCAAAATCCAGTCTTGCAAACGATTGAATGAAGGTGATGAGAATAAGTTTTGCAGCAAAGGGAGAAAGAAAAGGTTTGATCGAAACCAGGTCCTGCGAATGCTTTATCGCCACGCTGGCGCCTGATCCACCGGATTATCCCAACAGGTACAACATAAGCCCTGGTCTCGACGCTTTTATTTTTGGTTCGCTCTCAATTCGGTATGCCCAGACCCTGCGCGATTGGTCGTTCGACGATCTTTGGCTCTGTGGATGTATGTTATCCATTGACGATGTATAAATGGATGTTTGGGCGTCCGTCCACACAAGTTGGTGGGCCTGTATGAGCATGTGTCCTGTATGTGTGTTAATTAGCTATAATGACTATATTTTAATATTGACAAAGACATCTCTTAAACACAACATATCTTCTACTTGCTGAAATTTGCAACATGTGTTTTTTTTTGTGATGTGTTGATCGGATCTAGCACGGTATTGGTGCAAGCGTGTCTCCACATCTGAATCTCGTCAGCTGGTGAGTTTTGTTTTGTTTTGTTTTTTCTCGCCTTCTTAGAAATCTAAGCAAAGAAGGACTTCGTACTTTGTACCTTCCGAGGTGTTTCAGCACATAGCGAGATTACGAGGCTCGTATTCGAACCTCATGATGCTTTTTGGACTTTATCTTCATCTCTTGTGATTGAGAAATGAGAGATGGACTTTCTTCTTTCTCTCTCCAGATATAATTGAGTCTAGAGAGTGGGTAAGTAAACAAAATAATACGCCGCCGGCCTCATTCGTTCCGACTTTTGTCTCCCGAGAGAGTCTAGGCATGCGTCACCAAAAAAGGGCCAAGTGTTTCCAGGCTACTCTGGTCGTGGTCTTTACGTGTTTTCCACGACCTGTTTAGAATGGCTATAACCGTCAGCCCTTTTTCCGGGCTTCTCGAAGGCATGCTGAATATATCTATCATTTTTGTTAGTGAGCCCCATTATGACAACTCAATGGTGCAAAAAAAGGGGGGGTGGAAGGGGAGGGGAAAGGAATTCAATCTGAGTATTCAACTTTTACCCTGTCAATACGCGACACGGAGACCAGCTGCACGGCCGGTTTTTGGTTCTTCCCCGCAACTGGACAAAGGCGTTTCTGAAACGTGGCGTAGCGCGCGGGGGTAAAAGGTGGCCAGAAAAATGACAAATCTGAATATCCTGCTTCTGCTATAACAGCCCCGCCGAAAATGACGTCGGTCCGACGGCCGAAAGTTGCGATACACAACGAACTGGCCAGTGTTTGGCTTTCCCCCACGGTTGTCTGCCACAGCGTCCGCGCGGACGCCTCTGTGAAGGGTTCATAGCAGATGAGTGATGAGAAGGGGGATGCGGTGCATATAGAGTTCATAAAGATTGGGTAGCCAGGCGCGGCCTGCGCCGGCCACGAGAAGAGTAGGAACGGGTCACGGCAGCGGCGGGACAATGTTCATGTCTGTATACGTACGGGGGTGAGTCGGAGTTAAAGAACTCGCAATTGTTGCGAAAATGCGTAAATATCAGATTTCATAAAACACTTGTTGTTTTCATCAAGGGAATATGGTGATTGTCAGAAGGACTTGAACCGACCAGTATTGCCGTAAGCTCCTTGTGGCTTTTCTCCAGAGGGGGCTGGAATAGTGAAGAACGAAAAGAGCATGTGTCTTGTATGTGTATTTATTATATGGTTTATCGGCCTTCTTTTGTTGTTCTACAAATGCTCAAAAGAAAATGGTCCGACGGAGAGGGGAAGGGGGGGGGGGGGGGGGGGGGGGGGGGGGGGCGCGGGATGTTGTATACATGGCATTTGGGACAAACCGGCCCTCGTTTGACGTTTGCTGTCTTCGTTTGGTTTCTTGTTGTGCTGGTGTATTTTGAACACTATTGTGCTCGACAATTTTCGTTGTTCTGTCTATACACGATGCCTTATGTACGTATTTTGCATAGAACAACAGAAGCCTTGAAAAATTATATCGCCCGATGTCCCCCCCACGCCCATCAAAACGTCATAGAGAGTGGTTATGTTGTTGACCCGCTCGTTTGCACTGTCGAAAACTCTCTTGCCATCGATCTATATCTCGTTGATGAAGATATGTCTTCCCTGGTGTCTGATTTCCACTGCTTCTTCACCGACCGCTGTCCGTTATCTGAGCGTCTTACACCGTTTGTCCGGAGAGCGGTCATTCGTGATTACCCTCGCCACTGTGTAGTTCCTGAGCCGAGTGATCATGTGACCTTTTTCCATACCAGAAACCACAGATTATCTGGCGTCCCTCTGCAGTCTTGTTTTGATGTGGACTTCCGGCATATGCTCATACATCGTGTTCAAACACGCCGTTCAAGAGAGACCGTGGTTGTCCGGCGCAACAGCTCACACTGAAAACGTAAGATGAGTTTCTAGTTTTTGTGCACTGTGGTGCCCTTGCTTTTTGGGGTGCTACTCTCGCCTGATCATTTACATGTGTGCATCAGGCCACTTATTTGGTTTTGTCCGGCCTCTGTTAGCTTATGCCCATTCCTGTATTTATGATTGGACAATGTTTCGGTTGGTATGATGGCAATCGTTGATCGTTGTAATTCAGTGCAGACGAATTAGTGTATTATCCATCTTTGCTTTGGTGCTCTCCATATAAGAATTGTGTATGCATGTCGCAGTATGTATGCTCGGCGGTTATGTATGTTTGTCTGCGTCCGCGAGTTGTGTGTTTATATTGAGAGAGAGAGAGAGAGAGAGAGAGAGAATGGATGAATGGGTGACCTGTGAATCCCCCACGATCATGACCGCGGGGTCAATCTCAGTCCGCAGTCAGGATCCCGACCGTCAAAATAGGCTGCAGGCAAGGGCCGCAGTCGGAAAACCCCGATATTTTTATTTTCCAGGTTAATAGGCCAAAAAACAAAGCAAAAATATGGGGTTGTAGGTTTTTTGGCGCTCCACACCCGTATATTTTTGGTTTTCTTTTTTAGCTTCGTTTTGGATTTGTACAAAATCAAAACCCGAAATCCCTCGAGCAAAAGTTCTTCGCTTTGTTCTTTTAGTAAGAAAAATAAAGGACTTTTTTTTTTTTTTTTTGCCTCTTTTGACCTCAAACTGCAGTCATGGCCGCGGCTCCGGGACCGCAGGGGGTTCCTAGCGGGTGGCTGCATTTCATATGCTCCGCTGGCGCGGGGCTCGCTGGCATGGTGTTGCCAACAGGGCATACAGACTGTGGGGAGAACGTAGCTGACATGGTTTTTAAATTGTCAACGGACCATCTAAAATCAGAGTCCAGCGCACTTGATAGGCCATGCGAACTGCTGGCAACAAAATATGCCACCGGGCAGCATAACATATGTATATATATATGTATATATATATATATGTATAAAGAGAGAGAGAAAGAGAGAAAGAAAGAGAGACAGAGAGAAAGAAAGAGAGAGAGAGAGAAAGAGAGAGAGGGAAAAAGAGGGGAAGGGTTGTGTTTATTCACACATTATAGTTAAACATTTTGCGTTTCTTTGCCCCGGTAATGAAAGCAGCTTTTTTTTTGCTTTCTGCGTGTACAATTGGAGAATGAATCGCGTCGCATACTACACCTAGTACGTAATGTAGCCAGCCGCGAACACAGTATGCCATAAGCTATGCTCTGAAGTGACCTCGAGCGTAGCAAACATAGCCAGTGGTGTGAGATCTCTTTCTCTCTCTCTCTCTCTTTCTCTCTTTCTCTCTTTCTCTCTCTCTCTTTCTCTTTCTATCCCTCCCTATGCTATACTGTTCTGTTTAATTTACCCTGGATCGTCGCCCTGCGGTCGCAGCCTAAGCCAGCAGAGTGGACCCTTGCTTCACTAAGTTCTGAATAAAATACGCCAGGCTTTAGCTTGATAGGCATTTATGGGCAGTGGGCACAAACCCCTAATATTTGACAATACGGTTGGCAACGATAAGCATACGGAGTTGTGTTTTAACAGTTCGATGATGCACCCATTGAGCTAAGCTGTAAAGTTATATCGTTCGTTTCCGTATAAAGGAAGACAGTGATGTGCGTATGCCTTCACCATAGCCTTTGCATATCAGTGTGGCCCTTGGCTCCCATCCTGTGCTGACTAGAAGGCATGATCATTAACAATGTGTCTAGATTGAAAGTTGCCACACATACAACTATTACGACTGTGTAAAGGACGACTGTGATTGGCCGTGCCGAGTACACCGTGTCATACGATCTGCAACGCTCATCTTGGGACTTCATTTCCCCCCCGAACTGCTTAGTCTTGCGCCCGGCCGCTCTCCTACAGAACCATGGGTTTTCTATTCGCAGGCTGCGTTTATCGCATACGCGAGGTCTATTGCCGGGGGAAAGGTGGAGATCGCCCTGTTGTCTCATTTCCTCCTCTTCTTGTTTTCCGTCTCTTTTGTATATCACATTTATTTATTTAATTCACATGGTGTGAGAACGCAACTTGGCAACCCAGGCAGTTGGTGTTTTCGTATCAACTGTGGGCGATATTTTGAATGCGTACGCGCGCCCTAGAGGGGCGGTTGTTTACTGTTTTCGAATAGATTATCGGTGGCAAAAGTGCGGAAGTAGTTTGTCGTGGGCTGCTCGTGCAGATTAGACTCGTGGGAGCAGAAAGACTTAGATCAGGAAAGCAATGAGAAGTTGAAGAGTCAGGGGAACAAATAAGAGGAGGAGAAAGATGGTTGTATTATCGTGTTGTCTATATAATGCCTGGTGCTCTTCGGCTTCTCGGTTGCTTTGTTGTTTCATTTGTGGTGTATGGATCTGTCGTTGTTCAAAGTCGGCTCTGTCTAACGTCAGATTGGTCTTGACTATGTCTGCTCGTTTTTGCTTCTGTTGGCTATTTGTGAATACGATGCACACATAGCTTATCCAACTAGAGATACGCTTTCTTCACGTCATGATGGAAAAAGAGCACAAAAGAAAGCCATCAAGGAAACATGCTATGATATCTACTGCGAAGCCAAGCAAACACCGTCGGCAGCCAGAATCTTCGTCTTCGTCAGAGTCCCCGAGGTCGCCGTCTCCGATCCAGGCTGTACAGCCATTCGTGCTTGTTCCACAGACTTCGCCGCATGCGTTCCTCCTTCCGTCGCAGCCCGCAAAAGCGTCGACACATTCGGCGGTTGTTTCGCTGAAACCGCCGCAGCAACGCAGACGGCCATCGATCTGCACGCGCCTCGACTACGTCTTGTTTATACTCATATTCATATTATTCGTCGTACAGTTCATCCTTTTTCATGCCTTGTTCCGTCCACCATTTCGCTATGGCTTGCCATGACAATGGTAGACTGGAAAAATGTACGTTTGCCGGTTCTGCTCGGGACTCATGTGTCTCAGTTGTTCTTGTCGAAATGGTCATAAACGCGGGGTGATCTCCACGAGTCAATTCCTACTTCGCCTTGGCATTATCTTTTCTATTGTGTCTCATATTAATGTCGAATTTTTTTGTTTTTTGAAAGAAAGTTCCATTTCTGTTATATGAGCTTGGAAGCAGGCTCGACGTCCCTCGCATTAATAGCTACGGCCACGGAGATGAGCCGCGCATTCCTGTTAAGCTTAACCCCACAGCGACAAAACGTCGCCGGCTCTCCAAAGAACAGTGCTCAAGGCACACTGTCGGCTCACAACCTGTTGGGAAACCGTCTCATCTATCTACACTCTGTCTATCTACACTGTTAATGTCTGTGTTTTTTTCCCTGTTCGGACAAAACCCCCCATCCGCTGGAGGGTTCTGTAGATTCCTATGTTTTATATATGTTTTGTTTATGCATTTTGCGAGGTTGCTTTATTAGTAGTTAACACCATGCTGTGTCACTTTATGCTGATAGTCATTCTTGCGCATGGCTGTCTGTTATCTTTGATGCAGAGCTTATGCTACAAACGTGATGGTCAATGCAAATCGCTATGTCTAGACATACTGCCCTTCGTTCATTCTGCGCTTTTTATGCGCTCCACGACCAGAACTGGGTGGATGATATATGCATCGACACATATACTGAACTCCTTATGCCAATGTTTCCAGATGTTTTGTTTGCGTCATGTCATACATACAATTGTGCCATTGCTTGCCAAGATTGGCGTCGCACACACGATTCGCTCACGGTCCGTGCTGCGGGGTTGCCATTTGGCCATTTTAGACGCTGTTTTTTTCCCTTACATGTAAATAACAGTTACTGGGCGCTGACACACTTTGTTGTGAAAAATTCAACAATTTACATTTACGATAGCTATCACAACCAGCATCTGTCTATCTTTCATGATTTGCTTACATGGCTCCAAGCAGAAACGGTTATTTCATAGTCGGTCCATTCCACGCAGAATGTTTATATTGCCGGTCCAGTCCAAAATAACCACACTGATTGGGGAGTGTTCATGCTTGCTATGTAACGGTTCCTGCTAGTTTCGCCTGTCTCTTCCCATGTCGTTGCCTTTTCACATCTGGATATTCCGTGTTACAGACGACTTTTTCATAATGAGCTTTTTGCAGCATCCATCACGTCTTCCTTCTCGTCAACTGCCTGGCTTGTCAGCGGTGCTACGTACACATGTGGCCACCGGTCTACGCCCCAGGGTACAGTTGCTTCCCGTTGCCGCTTCTTCTTGCTTCCGTCGTGTCGTTTCTCTTTGGCTTACAATACGTTATTCCCGTTGTCGTTTGGTTAACTGGAAATGTGCTTGTGCACCGACGAGGTGTCAATGATATATATATATACGTTTGTATATCTATTGTGAAAGCGTTTATTAGTTATACGCCTCTCTTATGTAACTAATCGCCTTGCCATGTTTATTGGATGTTTGTTTGTGTTTTCGTGTGCAGGCTTTTCGGCGGAGTGTGAACAGGTAATATAACTCTGTCGTAAATGATACCGAAATCGAACATTGACTTATTGAAATCCCTTCATATTTGACAGCTGGGAGATCGACAGTCGAATGTTTTTAGAGGCAAATCGAGTTGTTTTCTATAATGAAGCTACTCCGTGCTTTTAAATTTGTATGTCGTTGTTCCGTCTCTGGACTTGCCCTTTTGCTTCTCATGGATATGACACTGCGTTGAACTTGTTCGGTGGCATCCGTAGACCGACTTCTTGTTCTCGCTGCGTTGAATCGCCGGTGCCTCCGGGCTTCCTTTTTCGATAAACAATGGTGTAAAAAAGGGCAAACTGCACACTCCGAAAAAGGAACAAAAAATAGAAGAAGAGAGGCTACACGGACTTGGTCGTGATAACAACCGGATGCATTCCCCTCCATGCCTGTGAGTATACGGTGCAACCCTTTGCCAAAACACATCTGGGATGGATCACAAATAACTCGAGCAGAACATAAATAGGAGACACACAATCAACCGAAAAACATGGAGAAAGTTTGCGAAGAGGGCGTTCTATATTACCCTCTTCGCCACTGGTGCAGTAGAGAATGCATTTTCTTTTTTCCCCCGTTTCTCTCTCGCTCGTAGGTACCCGAAAAACTGAATTTGTGGGTCGGCGCTGCCCCTGCGTTCCGCCCCCGATTGCCTGGGGAGCTGGCTAAACCTTGTTTCGCAACCCGGGTGGGGGTGTTAATGACTGAAGTTTTAAGATCTGTATCGTTTACCGTCCCTCTTCTACCTCTCTCCCTTTCCCTCTCCCTCCCCCTCTCTCTCTTTCTCTGTCTCTCTCTCTTTCTCGCTCTCTCTCTCTCTTTTTTATTAAACTTCTTTCCCCCCGCCATTGTGCTTATCGCACTACGCCTTTGCTCTCTCTCTTCCGCTGCCCCTGCTCTCGTATAGGACATCCACAAACGCGTGTGCCAATATGTCGGCTCCTTTTCCCTAGCGTCGTTACACAGCGCGTCGTCTTTTTCGCTGTGTTCAAAATTCG
Source organism: Chara braunii (assembly GCA_003427395.1). Classification (NCBI taxonomy): domain Eukaryota; kingdom Viridiplantae; phylum Streptophyta; class Charophyceae; order Charales; family Characeae; genus Chara; species Chara braunii. Next base: position 770,578 of record BFEA01000479.1, read on the forward strand.
CTGCACGGCGGCGGAAAAGCCAAAAAAACGTGTGCGGAGACCCCTGACCGCCGGGAAGAGCATCTGTGTAATCAAAGAGCCGCGACGTGTTTACACAAAGCAAACGAAACCGACAGTGTTCGGCAGAGCCGCCTGGACCGCGATGCAGCATGACACAAATGAGCGCGGGAGAGAAAAAGAATAGCGCAAGGTTCCTTCCAAGATAGCGCCCCGCCGCAGTGTGCGGATCCGATAGAGCATGACCATGCGGCAACGCTTTCCCAGGAAGAGCAGCTAGAAAGAAAGCGAGCGAACCGCAAAATGCGAGTAAACCTTGAAGCAGTTGTGGAGAAACAACAACGTCTTAAACGTAACGCAGAATGGCATCACAAAAAACGGGCCTTGAAATGAGCAGATCACCTCGACTCCATGCTGAAACCTTCGATCGTGAAGGCCCTGAGACTCAAGCAGTTGGCTCGCATTAAACATTTGGGTGTCGCCCCGACGCCGGCCGCTCGTTCAACGACGTGTGCTCCTCCACTCAGCACACAGCATCTTTCCCATGACACATCAGCCGGGGGGTTATCAACACCGTCAACGCGCACTGCCCGTGTGGCAGAAGCTGTGATACATTCATGTTTGGATTGAATGGCCCAAGACCGCGAAACGCGGTCTGCTTTGCACCCGCCGTTTCTCTCTGCAATTACGGCAGAACATAAAGATGTCGTCTTTCTAGTGGGATGAATTCGGGTGCTCGATCCAGCGGCCTAGCTCAGTTGGTAAGGCACACAAGTGGCATTCAGGAGGTCTTGGGTTCAATCTCCATTGGCCTCATGCACCTTCCTGGGCAAGCTTGGCGCCCTCCACCTAGAGATATGTCGTTGGTCCCCCCGAGTGGCATTGAGTAGAGACTGCTGATGTTCATAAGGGGAGGGGACGGGAGGGGAGGCACAGTGACTGGCCCATCGAAGTAGCTCGGTCCTGATGCTACCGGCTGACCCCTGGCCGGTATCACCCACCTGCTGTAGCAGGTATCGCACCTGCTGGTGGGTGCAGCTTCCGCATGTTCCCTCGTTGGAGGCTTGAGCAGGGATGTGGCTGCAACGGGGTTCCCCGTAATACTATAATGACAATAAAAAAGGCCTGAAAGGCCGTCCTGTCCAAATTTGACAGGTAATTGAATTGGTTGGCCTGTAGTGGCCCGTACATTTCTTAAAATAAATCATGGATTGTTAACGGGCACGACTCTAGGAAGTGCTGGTGGTCTAACGAAAAGGACACTTGCTTCATTCACATTTTACCCGAATGGGAAACACCAGATCTTGGTCACATGCCTCCTCTACCGAGCGGACCCGCTGGGAGCATACTCAAAGCAAGCCAATGGCTTGCGATAACGCACCAGAGCAAACCATATACAGCAACCAAGTTTTGGGCTCTTTTGAATTAAAAAAAAAGATAAAAAAGAACCGGTGAAAAGCGAGCTAGCTATATGTCAGAGAGCATTTCAGCACCCCTAGCATTACCTCGTGTTGTAAAAAAAAAAAAGCAAAAAAAAAAAATCCCAAGGGAGCATTTGAAATCTCGGGACATCGCATTGATTTGCCCCGACTGTATAGCAGAAGGCATGTTGTGTTGTTGTTGAGGCGGTAGTTCGGGTTGCTGCGCCTGATTATGTAGATGGCATGATAGCTATTATGACAGTAAGGGGAAGACTGGTAGCAGAAAGCTGTTGCCGAGCACGAGGTCTCCTGTGCGAGTATGCCCTGATGGCGGTAGCGTGTTTTTTTTTTTGTTTTTTTATGTGGATGAGCTACAACACGCACAGAGAGCTTCAGTAAATAAATGAATGTCATAAAATCTGGTCAATACCAAAAGTGTGATCTGGGAGTTCCTCTTTCCGTGAACAGTCTGGGCAAGAAACGTCACAAAGTGTTGTATCAAGGAGTGATCTGGCAGTTTCAATTCCCAGAAACAGTGTGGACGCCTCTCTCTCTCTCTCTCTATCTATCTATCTCTCTCTCTCTCTCTCTATCCATCCATCTATCTATCTATCTATCTATCTATCTATCTATCTCTATCTCTATCTATCTCTCTATCTATCTATCTATCTATCTATCTATCTATCTATCTATCTATCTATCTATCTATCTTTGTGCACCGTTATCCACCTCTTCTTAATACTGTGAGTGTTTACACGAGAGTGATGGTCGACATTACTAGAGTAATTTGTTTGCCTCTATGTGTGGTGAAAGACTTAGTAGAGAAGAGGATCACCTGTATAGACGATTGATCCACAAGTTCAATGGAGAGAGAGAGAGAGAGAGAGAGAGAGAGAGAGAGAGAGAGAGAGAGAGCATCCGGCCTAAATATCCCATGTGGATCTGTGCTTTCGACTGACATCGGCATTGCCCAAAGAGGAGAAAAAGACAAGGGAAAACTAGGGCGCAGTCACGATTTGAGTTTCAAAATGCAGTCTAGGCAAAACACTGAAAAATGTTGAATGTCTACAAGCTAGCTTAAGGAATGGATCTTCTGCTAGAACATGCAAATATACATTGCCATTTTTTTTGTGTGTGTATGTGTGTGTGAGAGAGAAAGAAAAAGAGAGAGACATAGAGAGAGGGAGACAAAACAAGTAAGTTTCGAAGTTCGCATGTGATTTAATGGTATCTCATTTCATGTAATTTGCAGACTTTTTCTAAGCACCTTTGGACGTGATTACTGCTAGACTCATCAATGTCTGGTCGCCTTTGTCCTTTCTGACAACCYTGTTCTCYRTCGCTTACCGCTTACCAGACACCTAACTACTRACAGATCACTGCTTGCCTATGGACTGAGAACTAACCTGCCACAAYGACTCTTGATTTTGTACCCGACTACTGATAGGTCATTATTGTCCTCGAGCACAACTGCCAATGTGTCATTGTTGACTTGGCACATAACTGTTCACCCCGCGCAGATGCAGCAACGCGGATTAGAGCAGGYGAATGAATCTCAAGGCGTTTTGTGCAGAGATACAAAGAGGCCAGACGGATAATCACAGTCTGTTGCACAGAATGACCAGGGGAGGAAAGGGGAAGATGAATAGTACAAGCTTGGTGGACTGAGGACGAACTGTGAGCATGCCAGCACGTAGTTTTTTTTTTGAGACCATCTTTCGAGTTATGCACGCCATTCGAACTCGAGTCTGTATCTCAACAGTTCATCGATGCTAGACCGCGGAGTTTCTTTAGTCTAGCATAGATCAGGTCGATACCGTTGATCCCGACCCAAAGTTAGGTGTTAGGCGGGCGGCCTGCTGCTGTGCGGTCTCTCTCACTGGCCAGAGCCATTAGGCCTCGCTGTGTCACTAGTCAAATATCTACACAATGGAGCCCATCTCGAGAACGTTTCTCCTACAACCATGCTTTATATACAAAGCTTTCCCGGGACATCCAGATCCCGAGGCAGGATTTCACACTGCTTTATAGATACACTTGTGTACGTACTTCAACTCCTCAATGCACCGTCAGACTGCTATCCACGAATAGCGTGCATTCATCTCTGTCAGCGGGCAGGATCTAGATTCCTCTCTCTCTCTCTCTCTCTCTCTCTCTCTCTCTCTCTCTCTCTCTCTCTCTCTCTCTTCATCTGTAACGTAGCAATCAACAAAACTGAAACTGAGATTGCACACGCATTCTTTTACTTAGTCTGACTTATGTTCTGAAAGTCAACTAAAGTCAAAATTGGGGTACATGCAACGCACTCAACCAACATAGAGAGATGTGCAGATAGGGGCTAATATCTGGGTTTATAGAGGGAAAGCAACAATTACCTTTCAATTCCCTGCCTCCAGAGCCTCGCCTAGGCTCCGGCAGAGCTCCCGCAATCGGTGGGTTGACTCCCCACAGAGTCTTGCTGCGGTCTTACGGGTTGCAATCCCGCCTGCCGCCTTCTTCTCAGATCAGGACTAGACTTAGATTTAGAAGGGCAGAATGAGAGAATTTGAGACTCTGAGATCCAAGGGAGGTGCACTCAGGCTCGCAGGAGAGGGCCTGGGTATCTTGCTTCGCCTGAGGGCCCTGCAATGATGGCCAAAACCCACAGCCTTCCGTCAACCGGAAGTCAAACCTGAAGTCACCCTGCCGGACCACTCCCTGTTGGCGACCCTCTAAATCACATCAACACCTTCCCTCCTCTACTCTCTTTCCCAAGGACCTTGACCATACTCCCACCCTCACAATACCGTTTCCCACTCACAACGATCGCAGCAACCTTCTCTTGGCCAAAGTATGTAGGCCGGCGCATGCAACAGCGAAGTGTTGCGGAACACAGCAAACCACGACACTACCAGCCGCGGCAGCCTGCCGTAAGCCCAATGCCAGCTACAGCCGAAAAACGCGGCCAAACCAAGCAGCGGAATGAACAGTAGTGGGACAACAAGCTGGAGGAAGCCGGAGGAAGCCCGCGGCCGCCGTGCAAGTGCCGAAATAACCAGCACGAGGGGCGACAAGTGCCGACAATACTGCAGCAAGTGCAGTACCCCAATGAGCCCCTCCTCATGCAGCAAAAGTAGCACCACGCCACCTAAACTGCCGAGTCTTCACCCCATAGCGGGCCTGCTGCTGTTCGTTTGGTGGCGGGTGGCGTTGTCAATGGTCGAGCAAGCCCGCAGCTTGCTGGTCGCCTGCCCCTGCCTGCGCGAAAACGTCAATTTAACCCCTCCACTCAGTCGATTCCAAAGAATATCGAGTGAGTCACTCCTCCTTTCCCTCTTCTTCACTCCCCACCATAGCTCCGCGCGGGAGCTTTTCTCACTATCTCCCTCCACTCTCCACCTTCTGCCAATCCACTTCTACCATCGGATTCGCCCGGGGATAAAACCCCGGGGTCGCCTTCTTCCCCGATCGATTCTGAGAGGGAATGAGCGAGCTAAGCCCCCTCCGCTGCGCTCACATCTTCCTACTTCGCCATCTCCGCGTTGCTCCCTCGCAAGCACCTGGCCCAACCCACATCCAGGTTCGTTCCAATCTCCTCCCTGCCACCTGCTATCTCCGCTCTCTACTTCCTACCATTAGTGCAGCCCCCTTGCCTCTGTATGCACCTCGGCACGAGTCCCAACCGAGTTCATCCCGTCCCCCCTTCCTGATTGCTACCTTTACTGTTGAAAGCACCCGGCGCAATATCGCGTCTGGGTTCATTCAACTTTCTCAGCCCTCTCCCCGTAGCCCGTTGCGCTGCCAGCTCGTCGCCCCTGCCTAGCACCTCTCCTGTCGTGACGTCCTGCCCCCTGCCTGCTCCGTTCGTCCTTCCTTCTTCCGTCTCGACAGTACCTGGCGCTAACCCCCGCCCAGGTTCACTCGATCCCTTACTCCCTTGCCTTGCCCCGCCTCCGCTTGTCTGCGCTGGTTCTCCCCTCTGGCTCGGCAACGTCCAATGCAAATCTGGGCCGACTACTCTAGCGCCACATAAGACTTCTCCAGAGTCGATTACCGGCAACTCGGATAGTCCTCCGTTCTTACAAGTGACTTAGCCGGCGACTGTCCCCACGGCCTCTCCCGCTCTTTTCTCAAGCAAGAGTTGTTGTCGTCTCAACCTCCATCGGTCGGTTCCCACACAGATAGCCCCCTCGGCGGCATACCCTGCCGCACAGTCTAGCGGCCTCGGTAAGCCGGGCCCCTTCCCTGCCGGTCTGCATGTACCCGGTGCAACCCTGCGTCCGGGTCCATTTCAGATCTTTGTGCATATTCCTTGCGCCGTGGCCATGCAAATCTTCCCTGTACCGTTCCAACTTTAACGGATGCCCCGAAGGACCCCCGCTTCGCAGCACCCTGCGGCCCTGCAAAATGGCCCCGCTATCGCGTCCCAGAACGGGACGCAACTAAAAGCAAAAAAAAAAAATCGGATCTCTTAATCCTTAATTCAATCAATAAACAAAAACAAAGCCGGATAATTATACCAGCATCGCGATTAATTTTAACGGAAAAATCACACGCACGCCTTAAACTGCGCGCCCACTCACCCTTCCTACTCAGACAAACCTGAGCCTGCGTGCGAACTATCCCCGTGTTTTTCACGCAGGCACTCAAAAATCCAGGTTAGCCGAGCCTTCCTATCACTTGCAAAACCTTCCTATCACTTGCAAAAACCAAGGCGGATACCCTTGTAAGGGTATTCGCGCCGACGGGAGGGCTCACAAGCTGTCTTGGCTGGGCCGTCGCCTGTGACTTATACTGTCGCAGGGCAGAGCAGTGGGACCGGACGGGCCAGCGAGGCCATACTCCAACCTGGGTAAGTTTTCTCACCTCCGCACTGGACTCCGTAGATCTTCGATGAAGGCCAGTGTGCCGTGGATGATGTAGGTCGAGGGAACTGTCAATTCTGCAGTCCGTAGATTGAGTAGATCTGTGCAGTCAAAAGCGAAGGTCCCAACGGGAAATGTCCCAATCCCGGTCCAACTGTCGTTTCGATGATTTTGTTGATGTCGACCGGGGATAACCTCCAAAACTGAATCTGCTCCATTAGCCCTGAGCGCAACCAGATGCGCAGACACTGGCATAATGTTACACAAGTCTTTTCCAAATAAAATAGGAAAAAGGTAGGCCGAGGATGATGCCAGATTGCTTAGAAGTGAGTTGAAAAGGTGGGCCGCAGACCCGCACACCTCCTAAACTGCCCAACTCCCTCCATCGTCCCGCAAGTAACATCGTCGTCTTGCAGGGAATGGTGGAACGAACGACTGAGCGATGGCATCTGGAGGCAGAAGCGAAGCACGCCCGAAATTGAAGGTGGATACGAAGCTGGCCTTGACTGGAGTAACGCCTTGGTTGGTGAATATGGAGCTGGTCGACGATGGAGAGACGGGATAAAGAAACTTCTTCTTGCCTTGAACGAGTGGTTGGAATGAAACAACGTTGGGAGAGATTGCATGTCCTGTAATGACTTGGATGTGATGTCCTTTGTGAGCAGTCAGTGGTTTGTTGAGGTGGAAGGTCGATGCCGAACTTCAGATGCTGAAGGTGTCCCGTTGGTATCTCCTTCCACTGTAGATGTTGCAGTGAATTGCTTGAGTGCTTGCTTTCGGTTGCTTGGAAGGGATGGAGAGAAGGATCCATGTCAAAGTAGTAGAGTGCGAGCATTTCGTAAGTCTTATCGGAAATATTCGTTACAGAGGGGTGTTGTTGAAGAGTCGGCGCGTCCTTTAAGACGGCTGAAGTTGAGAAGAGTGTTGGAGTATATTCGAGAGAAGATGAAGGTGTTGAAAGGATATGTGGAGGCTCAGGCTTATCGTGATGGGGCAACATTCTTGTATTTATGGGAGACTTGGCAGCGATGTGGCGAAGGGTTGAGATTGCAATACAAGGAGATTGATGTTGAGCATTGCAGAGGGTTTTCTGTCCAGGGTATACAAAGACAGCTCGTCACGGGGGCAGATTTATGATAAGATTACAAGAGTCGGTGGAAGGTGAGGAAACGTTCTTGGGTTGGCTACCAGAATTAATGAGAAGTTATGATCGGATAGGGCAAGATGTGCGGCGGGGATATCTATTCCGTTCTATGCGTGGTGATGGTCCCGTGAGTGGGGGTGGTTTTAATACACGGATAGAGAAGTGGTTTGAAGAGGCAGGTGTTTTTGAGGGTGAAAGTGGTCACAACTTTCGGATAGGGGGTGTTCAAGCTGGAATTGAGGAGGGTTGGAGTCTTGGGGAGATTATGCGACAAGGAACGTGGAGTAGTATAGGAACGTTTATGAGATATGGATATGGAATGCGACGAGGTTGGAAGAGAAGAAACGAGGCGAGTTCAGGTGGAAACGAAGATTGTTGAGAGACCGATGAGCGCGGGGTTGGATGTGCTGAAGTGGACCCTGGGACTAGGGAGGCAGGAGAACTCGGATTCGGGGATGGTGAAATGATAGAGGATGTTTAGTGAGAGGATGCAGGGATACCAAGAGGTACATTGGGAGGAAGGAAGTATAAGGAGATAGTAGGCGGGACCGACAAGCATCATGGAAAGTGTGTTGTGAAGGAGTGCGGTCGACGGGAAAATCCATCTGTACGGGGATGATGGGAGTAAATTCCAATCTAGTGATAGGGTGTCAACCTGCGATGCTTTGGTTGACCAATTCCTGGATACGAATGTTGAACATGCATGATGGTAATCTGAAGCAAATAGTTCGATTATTGGTATTCCTATGTGTAAGAAGATGTTGACTCTGATATGGCCGGCCAAACCCCAGTCTGTATTATCTTCTATCTTAGAGATGGAACCAGCAATGGTGTTGAGTGTCCTAGGTATCTAGACAGGGTTAAGGAGTGAGTCGAAGGTGATTAGGATTGAATATTATCTCGCAACAAGGGGTTAAAGGAGTGGTCAGTTGATTTCATTTTCAGGAGCAGGGCTGTAGCGGTCAAACTATCCGAGTGGAGTCTGATGGACGCAAAGAAAAGAAGTTGAGGATGAGTTGAGGCGAGGAGCCTAAAAGTTTTTAGGATAGCAAAGAGTTCCCTGTGAGTGGAAGAAGAGGCGAGTAGGGAGTCGGGAAGACATTGGTTGAAAGTGATAGGTTGGTGGTGAAGTGGGTAGATAATTGCGGCTATTTGGGTGGTCGAGGCATTGGTAAATATGGTTAGGGATGCTGGTCGGATTTCCGGGAAGATGGGGAAGGTGTTGAATCCACCAGTTTAGGTCTAAAATAAGATCGTCTGAGATTGGTACAGGGGAATCCTAATTAGTTGGGGATATAACATCATATAGGGAGGATAGATAGAGATGAGTGGGGAGAAAAACTCGTGAGAGTGAGGCAAGCTTTCCTGCAAGTTTCGCGATTGTTCTGCTTGATGGACTTTTTGAGGAGGATTGGATGAGGTGATTAATCTTTTGAGCTTTATCTTCTAGGACCCTTATTCTCTAAGCGTGGGAATCCAGATTGAAACCGAGGAAGCGGATAGACTGGGATGGGAGAAAAGAGCACTTATGGGTGTTGAGGAAGAAGCCGAGGTTGTGAAGAAGTGCTACATAATTGAAAGATTGCCAGAGGAGAGTTGGTAAGTTAGGGTTGGCGAGGGCGGAATCGTCTATATATGATGATGCAAAAAAATTGCGCATTCGAATTTCTGCCATGATTTATTGCATTACGATTGTGAATATCCAGCATGCAGACGAAATTCCGAAACATAATGTTGTGAACTGATAATTGTGTCCGTTCCAGTTGAAGGCTAGGTAAGGGCGCGAGATTGGATGAATGGGGATGTGATAGTAGTCGTTCTTTATGTCAAAGCATGTGAGGAAATCCTGAGTTGGAGATCCGAAGAGGGGAGCGACAACGTCATTTATTGTTTCATAGTGAAAAGAAGGAAAAGTGACGAAAAGATTAACGAAGCGGACGTCGAGAATGAAGCGGGTCTTGGAGGAACTTTCCGTTGCGAAGACTGGGTTGATTACTATGGGATGGGGGGAGGGTTCAATCACGCCAGAAGAGAGGAGTTGTGAGACAGTTGAGGAGATGAATTGGGTGTGATGAGGGGGGTTGGTGTGATTTGGTATTGTGAGGGCGGGGGGAGAGTCTAGTTTGAGGACCTGCTTGAAGCGAGATGCGGGTAAGACAGATTTAACCATTCGTCTTACTTCTACAATCTTAGGTGTTGGAATATGAGAAGTGCCCTTGAACTTGAGTCTTACACCATGGTGGATCCATTGTAGAACTGAATGGGAGTATCTTCGGGAGGAAGAGGAGAGTAGGAGAGACCAGTTAGAGAAGTGTTTGGAAGGAGAGGCCGAAAAAAAATTATCAGGATCTCGCAACCAAGAAGATGGTTCGTGAAGGGCGAAGGAGGCAAGGTGCAGGTCTACGGTTGAAGGAAACTTTTGAAGATTTGAGAAAATGGTGGGAACAGAGGGGATTGGAAAAGGATCTTGACTACTGTGAAGTTCTGGCGGGGTCTGCGGTGGAGGATCATGGCTGATCAGAGTGCTTGTTGTCGTAGTCTGGGAAAGGCTTCTTTGATGCATGGAAGTAGTCGTAGCCTTTGTCCTTGTCATCCTCGTAACGTCGCTTGAAGGAGGATCTCTTGCCATCTTCAGTCTTGGCGTGCTCGTCCTTCTTTCGATATGATGAGTACTCAGATTCTGGAATTCCCAATCTGCAAGATAAACAGGATAAGTTGATAAGCCTCACAACGCAAATGGCGTGGACGTATTGACAGTCCGGGGGCGATAAAATAGTCGGGCGTCGTTCCTTTGCTTACTTGTGCGCATCTCCCCTGACGAGGCTCATGTAGTAGTTGTATTCTGACTTGATGATTGGTACTGCTTTGTCCATGGCTTTCCTCATAGCCTGGTCGAGTGCATTCTTGATGGTCTTGGTGAAGAAGGGTTCGACGCAATCCTTGGCTACTGAAGCTACCCGCGCTCCGAAGTCTGCTGCGAAGGCTTTGCCGATGAGATAATAAGAATAATTCATGTTGATTTCAAGAAAACGTATATAGGCCTCGATCTGCGAGTAGTAGCATGGAGAGGAGAATGTGGTTTTCCATGCTGCAAGCTCCTCGTATGCAGGTTGCGATTTGCCATTGAGCTTTTGCTGGATTGCGTTCATTTCGGACAGGAGCCCCTGGGAGAGTTGGTTGAGAGAGGAGTTTTTTTCCTGCTTCTCGATGAGCTGATTCTTGAGTTTCTCGATGGAGAGTCTGCTTTCCTACAACTTGGTGACCATATGTTGCTTGAGTTGTTCGAAAGCTTCGAGAGTTCCTTGATGAAATTGAGATGAAGAGGAGGAGGGGAAGTCTTGATGAGGAAGGGCATGGAGAGGTGGGGCATTGAAGGACGGAGAGGGTGGTGAGTTGGGGAGGGGCGGTTGGGAGGGGGGAGGAGGTAGATGATTTTTTAATTTGAGAGCGTGAACGTGTACGTTGTGAGTTTCTTGTATTGAGAGCACTTGCACCTGAAATAGAAGTTCGTTGAGGTTTGAGGAGTTGGGATTGACACATCCTAAGATTTTTGCTGGGGTGAAGGCCGGGGGTAAGTCGGGTAGGACGGCAAAGACTTCGGCTTCGATCACAGATTGAGGCCCAAATGTAGCAAGGAAGGTGTTCAACCAAGGGTCCATCTGCACAGACAAGATAGTAATTAGTTTGGTCCTGAGGCATGTTTCGCTTCTCTTCCGCCCTTTTTCTCCCCCCCCCCCCCTTTTTTTTTTTTTTTTTTTTTTTTTTTTAGGAGTTGAATTGAAATAGTAGATTGAGGAGGTATGATGATTCTTTTTTTTTTTTTTTTTTTTTTTTTTTGGGGGGGGGTAGATGTTTGTAAGAGTTTGTTTTGGAAAATTGTGGAATAGAGTGGAAGGATAATTGTAATAGAGGTGCTTATTCGGGTGTAAACTTGCTTAATGGAGCTATACATCTGGAGATATTACTTCAACTTGTCATAGTTTTCGCCCTCCTCTTTTGTGTTCTCTTTCTTCTTTGAACATGGTGCTGGTTGATCTTCCCATTCTTTCTGCATCATTTGCTGTCCTTATTTGTTCCTTGTTTGTCTAATTTGTTTAATTGTTGCTTGCTGGTTTTTTTTTTTTTTTTTTTTTTTTTAATTGTGAAGATATCTAGAATGCCTGAATTTTTGAAATTTTTTGATAAGAGAGCACAGATGAGGATGGGGGGTGCCATGAGTAAGAGTAAGAGCAGAATGGATAATGAGGATAGTATAGAGAGGGGGAAATTGATAATTAGGAGAGGGTTGGGTAACGTGGTGAAGGAGATCATGAGAGATAGAGAGGTGGTGTATTCAAGAAAGGTTCGAAGAAAGCAGTCCATGTTTATCCTGCAAAACGGAGCAAAGCATGCAGTGTGAGAAAATAAGATCAGAGCCCCTATCCTGAAAAGAAATGGTTGGTAACTTTATGAGGAGAGGTTGTATGTACTGAGCGTTCTCTGGGGTTGTTTTTGCTTTCCCCCCTTTTTTTTTTTTTTTTTTTTTTGAAAAGGAATTCATTTCAAATGTAGTTTTTACATGAAAACAGACACGCAACACATTGGCGACAAGCGCCCACTCAGAACTCAGTGATATTGTTAATCCGAAAACACAGTTCAGATTCAAGTTATACTTCGATGGTTAAGGCGACTTAGTGCCATCATAACTTATTGTTCGCATACACAGGATTGCCTTGGATATCCCCACGCGAAACTCTGAACCCATACTGCTTTTCACTTTTACTGTGGAGGTTATGATCGCTTTTGCCCTATTGCTTATGGCGATACTTCGTTTTCTGTCTACTTCGATTTTGGGTAATTTTGCAGAGCTTCTTGCATAATCGCTTACGCAGGGATGAATGAATAGCTGGGTGATTTTGCAGAGCTTCTTGCATCATCGCTTACGCAGGGATGAATGAATAGCTGGGTGCTGCCTCTTGATTGCCCCCCCCCTCTTTTTTTTCTTTTTTTTTCGTCCAAGGTGCACGCAGTCCTTGTTGGATCAGATTAGGACGGCATGGTTGATTGATTGGGGAGTCAGTGTTGAGGTCGTACTGCATTCATACCAGTAGGCTCGCTGCTTCGCCACTTGGCCGCTTGCCGACCTTCTAGAAGACTATAGCTAAGGCTTTTAAGACTTTTTTTTTTTTTTTTTTTTTGATAGACGTGCGGATGGAACCCCTACAGCCTATGGTTGCATGACATCCTACTATTTGCTTACGAGTACAGAGGTGACGGGATCAATTCTCGGGGTCTACACATGTACTGGTAGGGTAAGGACTAGGGATCGGGCCTTGGATTTTGCATCTGCTACTGCAGAAGGTGGAAAGTCGTTTCACTCCCTTCCCACCCCCTCTTCCTTTCTTCTTTCCCCTTTTTTTTTTTTTTTTTTTTTTTGTTGCAGCATCGTTCGTGATGA
>BFEA01000479.1:833432-847481 GCA_003427395.1 Chara braunii
AAAAAAAAAAAAAACTGAAAAACATATATGTTATGCATAAGAATAAACTAAACAACATTTGTCTCAACGTTACATCCAAATTCTTTACCAAATTTGAAATAAAAATCTACTACTAAAAATAAATAATAATGATAAAAATTAGGGGAAAACAAACGAGAATGAAATTACTGAGTGGGCGAGCACGTTTTTTACACCGCCATCTTTGACGATTTTTCATTTTTTTTTTGGCTATGACAAATACTATGAAAATTTATATATCTGTAGTTTACATAATACAGAATTTACAAATAATAGTTTTTTTCATGCCCCAAAACAAAGGGAAAAAAAAAAGTCAGAAGTGAGAAAAAACAAATTAGTGAGTGGGCAAGCAAGTTTTGACACCACCATCTTTGCCGATTTTTCATGTTTTTTTGGCTAAACCGAATGGCTTCCAAATTAACAGGGAGATACCTTACATTACAAAGAACTCACAAAAACAAGTTGAGAAAAAACTAATAATATTTAGGTGCCAAAATGGTTTTTTGCGGGGTCCGAACCCTTTCAGGTTCGGGTCCCGTACGTTCGAGGATCAGCTTAGGGGCCTCCGTACGTTCGGCCTGGCAACCCTGTATATATATATATGTAGTAGTATACTACTATATATATATCATTCTTTAAACGATATTATTATTTATTATTCAATATGACCTTCTGAATGCCACTTGCAAGCCTTACCAACTGAGTTAGGCGGCTGGATAAGGCCCACGCATTATACTGGCCTAAAAGAAACGAAAAAAATTCCATCTTCTTGTTTGGTCCTCCCCCATGTGACTGGGCGCACTTGCCCTGAGTGCAAAGTGTCAGGGTCGCGACTTCGTCCTTTCTGGACGAGGTCCGCCTGTGTGACCACGTGGGGACCACATGCCTCAAATAACCCGAACCAAATGCCTCAAAATTTCGAGACTTTTGATCCCCGTGTGAGTATGTCCTCACTTGTTTTATCCCTCTTGTGGCTCTGGTTTTGTCCCTCGAGTGGCTCATGGAACTGAGGAACGTCGTGGTTGGTCTGTCTGTGGTTATGGACATTCTCTTTTTAATTCCAGAATAGATAAGTTGGCTTGCCCATTTTTTGGGGGGTGGTTCGTAACTCACTGTACCACGCTGCGCTATAAGCAGCAATACATCGTTGGGGATAACGACACTTTCTCGCCCCGACCTCTGCTCGACTATAGATGCGTAAGGGAGGGTTCATCTATCACAAAGTTTTCTCACCATCCCCTTGGACATCGTTGAGGTGTTGTGACCACGTGTGGAAGACCAAGTGGTGTGGAGATTCCATCCCCCTGCGCTCAACCGCTCAGCCAATCACTTGACTTTCATGAGTAGACTTTATCGCAAAGCTGCTTGCGGTGTTGTTGGACTTTGCATCGTGAAGTTGTGTGGTAGTGGATGATGCCGCGTCGCAATTGCGTTGTGAGTGTCGACATGACTTGCGGACGATTTGCGGTATCAGGAGGTTACCCGCGAGTGTCAGGCCTCTGATGAGCCGGTGAAATTCCGGCGAAACACTCATTCCTCTTCATTGGGTTAGGCAGTCTCAGTGGGTCGGGAAAGGTATTTAATTATCGATTCCCCCTCCTTGCTGTTGGACTTTGCATCGTGAAGTTGTGTGGTAGTGGATGATGCCGCGTCGCGATTACGTCGTGAGTGTCGACATGACTTGCGCAGGATTTGCGGTGTGAGGAGGTTACCCACGAGTGTCAGGCCTCTTATGAGCCGGTGAAATTCCGGCGAAACACTCATTGCTCTTTTTTGGGTTAGGCAGTCTCAATGGGTCGGGAAAGGTATTTAATTATCAACAGGCTTGATCTTCTTCTTTTGGAACCATTTGATATGTTGAAAGTCTTCCTTTCCTAAATTCAACTGATCCATCCATCTTTGTTTGACACTGTCTCTAAGATTAGTTTTTGGTCTTAGCATCTTGTATGTTGATTTAACTGTGAAGTTGTGTAATGATTTTGTGAAGATTCTCCTCCCTTTGCACTGTGATCCCCATTTCCATTCTTACGGATCTAATGGGAGAGACTGAATGGGCGTATTTGGGCAGAAGGCAACCCACGAATTCTTGTTTTGTCGAACTCTGATTCTAAAGAACTGTTCTACTGTCACCCATTGAACCCTTATTGGATCACTCGGGATTAATCATAATTATCTCTGAGATTAAAAAGGATGATTATAATGTCTCCATTCTTTTCCATATGGAGGATGTTGCCAATCAAGAGGAGTCAAGTTTTTTATTCTTCATGAATAAAATAAAAAGAATCAATCAAGCTTTTAAGGTTACCCAATCATTGATTTTGCATCTAGGGCCTCTTTTGAGAATTTTTTTACAGCCTATTGGGATTAGCTCTAGTAAACTATTCAGGGCAGCCTCTTAATGATGGCAATATTTCAACTTCTCATGGAGTTTCTTGTGTGAGATCCAACCATTCGTTTGTGTATCCCAGATATCACTAATTCTAATCAGTCATTTTCTTATCCATCCTTTCCAGGGTGAATCCCTGCAGTGGAGAGTGCATCCTTGTGAATCTCTGATCTATATATTATTGAATAATGGTTATCTACAGACTTCCTCTCACCTTTCAGGGGGAATCTTGTTAGTAAGCGGCAGCTTTCTCCATGTTTTGATCAAGGAGGACCAGAAGGGAACTTTACTGAGGTCTGTTCTAACAACTTCCTTACTAGATGGGTAAGATTCTTTTAATCTCGGTCCTCTAGCTCTCGGTAATGTCCAAGCTATGTTTTTCAACCATGTAAGTGGGTTGACATCCTCGGCTGTTGGGGGGGCTAATCTTTTAATTTGTTCCCAGGCTAACACACTCCATGGAGTTTGAGGGTTAAAAAAACAACCTTTTGATCAATTGTATTGATGAGGTCATTACTTGGAGAGTAAGGTCAATGATACCAAGTCCAACACTGACTTTGGGTTGTATAATTGATAACCATGCTACCCTACTGATCACATTATTTAATTCATGGTTTTCTGTCTACAGGAAGACTCTTAGTTGTTACTGAAATTTTTTGATCGCTGCCTTATCTAGGGCCCAAATGGTTTATTTACACCATATTGATGCTAGGACTACGTTATTAATTGCGAAAGCTCTATAAAAAATGGATGTATGTTTGTTTTTCCATAAATTAAATTTGGAGCAAGCATTCTGTATAATCCATTCGTTATTAGCTTCAAACTTTCCTTCTGCAGAAAGATTGATTCCCCATTCTCTAATTGGTGTCTCTTTAGATACCATGATATTTTTGGTATTTCTGGGTGTCTAACTTCGTGATGATGGATCCATCATCCTAAGGTTTTGTTGCCCCAATTAATCCTCATATCTGAGAGTCAATAAAAATTGATCCATCATGGCACGCAGAGTTTCTATATGCGCGGGGGATGCTTCAATCATTGTAGACAAATCATCAGCAAAGAGAGAGCAAATATGTATAGTCTCTTCTCGCATGGAAGTAACTTGAATTCTCTTGATATATTTGTTCTTGTGTAGGTTAACAGTCAGTGTCTCCATGATTATCATAAATAGGAAGGGGCAATAGGATCCCCTTGTCTCACTGATCTCTTAAGTCGGAATGCATGAACCACATTTTCACTAATCATTATCCTAGTAGTGGCGTTCTGATGGATTATCTCCACCCATCTCCTGAAGCAATGACCAAAGTTCATTTTTTCAAGGCATTTATCTAGGAATGTCAAATCCACATGGTCATATTCTTTTTCAAAATCAATGAAGATAAACGTCGCATTATGTTTAGATTGTCTAGAGATTTTAATCAGCTCATTCACCAAGAGAATATTGTCTTGATTGTTCCTTCCCGTTATAGAGCCTGTTGTGTAGGATGGATAATATCGTAAATAACATTCGTTAAACAGTTCAGCCATGACCTTAGCCACTAACTTGTAAAACATTGTTAACAGGGTAATGGGTCGATAATTCCTTATATTTGATTTCTCTCCCTTTTTATAGATGAGAGTGAGAACTCCTTCATTCACTATCTCTCTCATTCCCTCTATGGTTCATACTTAATCATAGAAATCCATTAAGTCTTGAGATAGAGTATCCCACATACTTTCCCAGAATTATTTAGGTAGCTCATCTATCCTTGAAGTTTTTTCCTCATCCATTAGGATCAATGCTCTCCATACTTCATCTTTAGTTATAAGTTTCTCAATTACTTCCCTTTGTTGATCTGTAATTTTCTTAGTCATTGGTAGTAAAAAAATTGTGATCTCCTCCTTGTGTTGCTTTTTGAGAATGTCACAATTTTTAAGTGTGAATAGGTTCTTAAAAAAGTTTTTATCTAGCTTAGTGCAGACTGCAGTTGAGGTAATTAAGGAATCCTCTGAATTCAGGGGGTTGGTCAAAGCTTCTATTGTAGTTCTTCCCGATTTGGCTCTGGCCATTGCAAAAAAACGGGCATTCATACTCCCTTTCATTTACTGTTTCTTTATTTTCTCCCTTATTCTTATTCCTTGCTAATGATATTTCATATGTTTTAGTAGTTCTTCTATTTCTTGAATTTTATTAGCTAGGATACAAAGTTGATATTGCTCTATTGTCTCAATTTTCGTTTGTTGAAGATCATAAATTCTCTTGTGAAGATTGACTTCCTTATTATATTTTTGTTTGGCTAAAACTTTAGAATATTCATTGCATTTACGACCTAGAAAAGCTAGATCGTTGTTGAACCACTCTATCATGATGTCATTTTTGATGAGGGGTCTTTATTTCCTCCAGAAATCCCACACATCTTTGAGGAATTGTTTAAAGTTATCCTTCTTAAGATAGTCAGTGTTGAGTCTGTAATATCCTCTTCCTTGGTCTAACTTTTTCCTAAAGGAGAAAACCGCCACACACATAGAATGTTCTAGCCCAGGAAAAGGGCTACGAGGAAGGATGTTTGCTAGTTGTAATGCTTCTTGAATTTCATCTGAAACCAATATAAGGTCAATTCTTGATTTTGTACTTTGTCTGCTTTGGTTCTTTCTAAAACAAGTATAGGACTTTGTTTGGGGATTTAGTCCCCTGAATGCATCAAAGAGATTAGCTGATTGACATAGATTAGAGATAATAGCTTCATCAGTCTCAATGTAAGGGAGGCAGCGGGAAGGGATACGCCACATATCAAGGTTGCAGCCCGGTGCCGCATTAAAGTCTCCAGCGATAATGATGGGGATGCTTGTCAGTAAATGAGGGAGGATCCCCTAAAAAAATAATTGTCTCTAACTAACTTCATTGGGGTTATATACACACAAAATGTTGACTACTTCTAACTCAATCATTGTCAGAACGTGGACCCATCTGCCTTCCTGTTGGTCGGCTTCCCAATTTATAACTTCTATTTTAGTTTCTGGAGGTAGCCATATAGTCACCCCCCCACTACCAGCTTTTGGTGCATATGCCCTGTACGCCGTGTGGGGCCAAATTTCTTTTTGTATATGATTAATCTGTGTTCATCAGATGAGTCTCCTGGACACATATGATGTCTGACCATAATCTATCTTCAGCTCCTTTCATCATCTCATAAATAGTTTGTTTCTTACTCTGCTTGGCCGACGTTAGACCATTAAATTTTACGTTGATAGAGCTCATATCTCGATCTGCATTTCTCTTAAGTTGCTTCCAGTTCGTATCCTTGTTAAACAATATATCTATTACATTAACTTCTCCCGTAGGATATTATATTGGTTTCTCTCTTAGTAACTCAAGATACTACTTCAGAGTACTGGTTCCCATTTACCTTTGTCAAGAGTTCCCCCCTCTTCTAGGACTTGATTCTTGAGAAGGTTAAGGAGTAGGAATACTACATCAGATTCAAACTAGAACTGATTAACTTCAATCTTCTGAATCCTAAGATCCCTGAGTGTGTCATCCCCTAACCACTTTATATTAACGGAATCCCCTGCCCTATATCTTAAGAAAATGTCCCTATATGTTATCCTTTGGGATTCTATGGTTTTCGTGAGAATGGTCCAACCTCCTGGGGGGAGGTTCTCTGTAATAAATTTCATAGTTTTTGCTTTGATGAGTGTTTCCTCAGCCAGACCCCCTATTAGATTAGAGAGGGGGAGGAAGGAGGACGTCATTCCATGAATAGTGAGACCTCCATTATAAGAATCCACCATCTCTGTTAGTCTCACTTCCCACTTCCCTTCTTTGAACCGAACAGGAAAGAATGCACTACCAACCTAAGAAAGAGGAATTTCTGAATTCAGCCTGAATTTGAATTTTTTTTTTCTACTGGTGTGATCAAAAGGGGAGGACAATGGGGACAGTAGTGCATCCTTTTGCTCAGAGCTTGCATCTGCAGTGTCAGAGGTGAAATCAATTTCACAATTCATGTTGATTAGTCTTTTTGCCCCCGCCCCTGTTCCACTGATTCTTCAGTTTCGTCCTTTCCCCCAAAGTCCTCTTCTCGAACAGTCTCCGACTCTCTAATGTCCTAGTCTAAGAGTGATGATTTCCACTTCTCCTGTGTTTTTTTTGTGAGTACCAGAAATTTAGTCTCTCCTATCAGGCTTGAAGTAATTGTTGTAGTTATTTGTTTTTCCGTTATGATTATGCTTCCAGGCACTAAGGACTGATTCCCTGATTCCGTATGACCCGGAGACTGGCTATCATTTTTTTAGGTCAAGTCCAAATCCGCACTTCCCACACTATCACAACAATTTTGGCTGGAAGACTGCACCTAGCTTTCTTCCTCGAGATGTGTTCCTTCTACGAGCCCAGTTGGTTTTCAGCGGAGCCGCAAAACTAGTCCCTTCCACACACACAACCTTTAATTGTGCACAATGCAGATGACCTAAAAAACAACAAAACAGAACCTACAAAAGCAAAACCTGTCACCCTTGAATATAACCCAACCCTATAGATCCACTCTGCTACCCGCGCGACAGGGGTCTGTGACCACAGGCCCTACAAACCCACCCACCTCCTTGCGAATCGGATTAAAAGCAGATCACTCCACCCCCTATGCAACCTACTCTAAAACACCAACTCCCTCCATGATAGTGTATCACCAAACCCTCAGAAATACCCTACCACCCGCGTGGCATGGACCAAAGGTCCCGCAAAGCCCACCTGCCTCCTCGCGATTTATGGTAATCCACATCCCCGTCCGCATGCATTCCCCAATGGGATCTTGACCTCCCTTCATGATGAAAATCCTGCGGAGCAACGCTCTCCAATCCCACAAGAAAAGGATGATAGAAGAAACCCCAAGTACTTGTAAAGAAATGAACGCAACCCAAAACATTAACGAACCTACAAAAGTGTCCTGCCACCTGCACGGCAAGGGTCAAAAGACCCTGCAAACCCACCCACCTCCTCGCGATTTAGGGCAAACAGCTCCCCCAGTCAGCATCATCCCCCTAAAAACCCTGCCACCCACCATGACAGATTTTTCACAAAGCGACACTCCCACGTTCATCTCACCACGTCAAAACAAAGTTAACCAAAACACAAACCCAACAATAGCTATCAAGTAGAACAACTAACAATTCGGTATTATTCGGCGGAATTAAATGGAAAAAGAGAGGGGGGGGGACTGTAAAACCAAAAAACAATCAGTTAACAACTATGCCTAAAGCAACGACCTACAACGTAAAATAGTAAAATCCCAAGAAACTACCAAGGGCAAAATTAACGAATCCCACAACAAAATTAGGAATAACAATTTTACAATCCGCCACAACACCGGGGACGTAAGACTCCACCAATGAAAAACGAAAGAGAAACACAAGCAACTTCATTCCATTAACTATTCTACGTACGACAAGTGCCAGCACCAAAACAAATGTTCCTCTATCATGACGAGGAAGAAGCTTGCCAGCAGATGTTGTGACACCCTAACCTCACGCCCAGCGCGACTTCCGGATCGGAGTGGGAGCGGGTCGGGAAGTGCGCCAAAAGGGGGTGTGCCAAGGATTTTAGGAAGATCGGGGTGGAGTCCCCGGTCAGAACTGAGATCTCATGTGTCAAGTTTCGGGGATATGAATCGCAAGTGGGCGGGCGAAGGACGAGGTTTCGTTTTAGGCCTTGGGAGACGGGGCAATCACCTTCGTTGGTCTCGTTGTTTGGGGCAGATCCGTATTCGGTGTACCGTAGGAACAGTATGGCTGTCTCGTTGGTGCAACACCCATCGTCGGCGGGTTTCGCAGGTTTCGGAATCAAACATGGTCGGCCTCAGCCGAAGGTGGTGCTCCCGTTGTTCGGCTTCCGAACGGGTTCGCCAGACGAAGCCCGATGCTCGGTATGCGTGGTCTTGCAGACACTCGGAGCACTGGGTTGCGGTTAGTAGGGGGCGAGTACTCGCCAATCGAAAAATTTCCCAGAATTAAATAATCATTCTACAGTAAAATTACATTCTAAATTTAAAATTTTCATTCTATCTTAAAAAATGTCATTCCAATTTTAAAATTTTCCGTCTTACTTAAAAACTTTCCTTCCAAGAATGAGGTATCCCTTCTTATTTGAACTATATGCTAGAGATGGAAGGAAAGTCTGGACGAGTTCATTAAATATTTTAATTGGACTATCATTCTAAGTAAGGATTTTCAGTTATAAATAAGTTAATCCAATCTAAATAAGAAGATATTTGTTGTAGTAGAATGAAAATTCAATTAAGACATTTCATATAATCGTCCAGACTCTCATTCCATCTTGAACAAATAGATGTAGCTGGAAGGGAAAACTCATATTTAGACGGGAACTTATAAAATAAAACTGGAAATTTTAGAATTGGATGAACATTGGAATGATAATGTACAAATATAAAGGTTTTTTTATTAATGGATTTTTTTTTAACTTTCATTTCGCGTGGAAATTTTTATGTGGGCCAAGGGCCAATGGCCAGGCAGTGGAAAGGCAATATACAGTGATAGGGAGGGAACTATGTTTCAAGGATAACTATGCCACGTTCAGTGATGATCTGACACGTGTACGGGCTAGGACAGTTGGGGTAATGGGGAGTACGTTATAGGGCTTGTCTAATATCCCACTCACAAAGGTGTTCGATTCCTGTGTGATACGAAAATTTTAGGAACTCAGTCCTCAATCGTGCAGAAAGACAAGTGTGTTCTCAGTATTCCCGGAACTCGTGATCCCTCAGGCACTCACGGTCGGTGATTCAGAAGGGAATTTCGACATTCATAATGTGGGGTCGGGGTAGGAATCTATACAATATCGTTCGCAAACCGGATTGAGGGCAGATCCTGTAGGCTCACATGTACGTAGTGGCCTTCAATCGCCGAGCGTACGCGTGCATGCACATGGTCTTCTTTCGATTTGGTTGGGACTCCTCACAACTTTTGGCACAGGTGTATCGGCTTGTCGGATCGAAGATGTCCCTGGCGGACTTAGCTTGAAACACGCATCTAATCAACTGGCATGCTCATCTCTATTACATTCGGACGAAGGAAAGACAAAAACTCATGCATTAAGAGAACATACATAGACCGAGTGCAGAGAATCAATCAATCAAGTTGACAACTCAAACAGAGGGAGGAAGGGGCGGGGAAGAGAGTCACACGTCAATTCATAAGAAAAAGAAAAGTCTGAGAGTGGTCGATCCAAAAACAAGGTCGACTTGCGCCACGCATCAAAATCACTCAGAAGAATCGAAAAAAAACACCATTCCAACACATGCTCTCTCTCTCTCTCTCTCTCTCTCTCTCTCTCTCTCTCTCTCCACACCATCCCGATGCGGGCAGTCCGTCGCCTCGCACCTACACAGAGTTGTCACCCCGCTTGGTCTGAACATGCAAGCTAGGTTCGCCCGTGTGCCAAAGTCCTTCGTGGCCATACGTCAACCTCGCATACCCAGCACCAGCCCGTCCGATCGCCCAACTCTCTCAACTCACCGTTCTGCTCGTACCCATTAACCGATTCGTTCGACTATGCTAACTCCAAAGTTGACTAGAGAGCGAGTTACTTGAGCTTGCCAAATTTATAGCGTGAGCGTCCACGCGAAATAGTCGGGATCGTGCCTGAGTGGGAGAGAAGGAGAAGGAAGGAAGTGCCTACAACTGCATGGCCGGGCCGCGGCGTGGGAGACGTAGCCACTCGCCACGCATAGATCCACTCATGCATCGTTCAGGCCAATAAGATTGAGGAAAATATGTGCGCGCAGGGGCAGGATAAAGATATTACGGAGGAGATTACAATTACATTCGTGCTCGCCAAGAAAATAATTACAGTTACATGTAAAATTAAGCCGTAGGAAATCCAGAGCACAGACCTTGACGTGGTAGAGCACACGCAAGCAAGAAGCATCGTGCAGTTGCAGGCAAAATTACGATGCACCCAAATTCCTAGCCTACTTTAAATCCTAATTCCAAAACGAAATTCTGAGAACCCGCATGGGCCCGACTTCAATTGAAAATTCAAAAAGATTCAAAAAAAATTCCCCCGCACGATGACCGTGCCAAAATTCCCCACTTCTCACAGCAGAACAAGAAAGAAGTTATGGCAACAGTTGTTTTCCTCGCTTGCGAAGGCGCAATCAACTATGAACCGTCGTGGGGCCGCCCCTTTTTTCGAGGAGACGAGGACATTCACGTAATTGGGTGGGCCCCTCCTTAACCAACCCCCAAGTGTCGCTGCTCGAAAAAGCGCGTGCTTATAGAAAACAGTTCGTCACAACGCATTCTCTGGAGAGAGAGTCGTTAATTGTAGGCAAAAGTGTTGAAAACCTCACCGGAAGCAACCCCATCATGCCGAAGTCGCCCACGTTTTCACAATGGCAAGGGGGACAAAGACCAGAGTCGCAGCAGTCCATGTAAGTGCCTTCCAGCAAACAACGGCCCCAGCTCCATCAAAGTCTCCCCACAAAAGTCATTTTTCCAAGGAAAACAACATCTCGCTGACTCCAGTTATGCTACGTATCTGAGACCAGGGGGTCGAAGCCCCTGATCAAGCTCCGTTTATGGTATGTTGGTGGCTAGCAAACCCTGCCTTGTGGTCAGCCACACATGCACCTCTTTCCCTTCGCGGCCTCACGAGGATTGCCAACTCCCACCGACCAAGGCCAGCCATAGCCAAAGGCATGGAAATAGCCCTGTTGGACATCAACCCATCCCACGCCCACACGCGTGCTACACCGCCTTGCGTCCGTGCCATTCCGCCGACTAGTTCTGGCATGCATGCAGTGCCTGCGTTGCGCTGCGTGCGTTAGCAATCCCCTGCCGCTTGCCGCCACACCCTGAGCGAGGAAGGGACTGTGAGGTCCACATAGCAGTAAATGAGACCATTTGTCAATTCAGAGCGTACTCGCACTAGCATTTGCTAAGTGTATCTGACCATAAGTACGGTCTAACCAGGATGCATCTGACCTCAAACACGTATAGATTCGGATGATAAAACGACCTAGTATGAGTAATGCCCTTATGCTTGTCATCCTCGCCCACCACGATCCACTTTCTGTCCCATCATCCAAAACCCTTCAAAACCCGTTTCTCCCTCTCCCCCCTTTTTCTTTTCCATTTTTTCTCTTGGATCACACAAAGCGAAAACAACCATGTCAATCAATCAATCGAAGTCAACACCAAAATAAAACCCCCCTTCTCCAAACACAAAAAAAAATGAGCCGCAATTCCTTTCTCGGCCTTTTGGCTAAAAATAAACCAAGTGTAGTATCGGTTCGGTGGATCAGTCTGATCAGCTGACTTTTTTTGTTTTTATTTTTTCTTTGCTTTGCCTAAAAAAAAAAATTTGATCAGTTGAAAAAAAAAACACAAAACGAAAAGAACCCCTGTTATGCAGATTAGGTCGTCGACCTCGCTCAGTCATCAGTCATCCGCTGACCCGCCATAAGCTAGTAGGCCAGGTGCAGCCTCAAGGCTGATAAGACGGGGTTACTAGGACCCAACCCCAGATTCCTCCCCCCCCGCCCCCCCCCAAACAACTGACCACCCCCCCCTTTATTATTTTTTTATGATTTTTTTTTTTGTCTAGGGGTCAAGTGCCCAAGGCTCATATTATGAAATTGAATACAACGCAGACACACGATGTTTCCCATTAGGGCTGGAAAAACCTCGGACGCTGCTCCCATAGAGACAGCTTCCATGTACAACAAGAAACAATTGAGGGGAAAACTGAGTTTTTCTTCTGATTCAATTTGAATTGGATCCGTATTCACCAACACACCTACACGTCACTGAGGCCGAGGTCCCACTAACAAAGAGGATTGGTTTTAAGCACCTGGATTAGGATGAGTTTCATGCGGAGATGAAGAAAAGCAGTTCAATCCCAGTTTTATGCACCTTTCACAGAACGCGTCCAGATTCAGGGCGTTCAGTCCAATCCTTTATGCTCGTGGGACCTCACCACGGATTAAGTAGAGCTCCAGAAATTCCGTCATCGAACCCGTTTTTTTTTTTTTTTCCTAATTTGGACCTTTTCTCGATTGATGGTGGGTCGTGCTAATTTTCGAGAGTCTAGAGTACAACGGAAAAATTCCCACGAGAAATGAAAGTTGAAAAAACATTCAAAAAAAAAAAAATTCTTCATATTTATAAATTATCATTCCAATGTTCGTTAAATTTTAAAATTGTTAGTTTTAGATAAGTTATCATATAAATATGAATTTTTCCTTCCAACCACATCTACTTGTTCCAGATGGAATGAAAGTCTGAACGAGTTTATGAAATGTTTTAATTAAAATTTTATTCTGCTACAAAAAATATCTTCTAATTTAGATTGGATTAACCTATTTATGACTGAAAGTCTTTACTTAGAATGACAGTCCAATTAAAATATTTCATGAACTCATCCAAACTTGCATTCCATCTCTAGCATGCAGTTCAAATAAGAAGGGATACCCCATTCTTGGAAGGAAAGTT
This sequence comes from Chara braunii, assembly GCA_003427395.1. Lineage (NCBI taxonomy): Eukaryota > Viridiplantae > Streptophyta > Charophyceae > Charales > Characeae > Chara > Chara braunii. The sequence goes on from BFEA01000479.1 coordinate 846,322, forward strand.
TTTAAGTAAGAAGAATTTTTTTTGAATTTGAATGACATTTTTTAAGATGAAATGAAAATTTAAAATTTAGAATATAATTTTACTATAGAATGATTATATAATTCTGAAAAATTTCTCTGTTGTACAAACGCAAGACCCTTTCTCTCTCTCTCTCTCTCTCTCTCTCTCTCTCTCTCTCTCTCTCTCTCTCTCTCTCTCTCTCTCTTTCAAAAGAAAAATTCCCACGAGAAATGAGATTTGAAAAAACATTCCATTAAAAAAAAGTTCCTTCGTATTTATAAATTATCATTTCAATGTTCGTCAAATTCTAAAATTTTCAGTTTTATTTGATAAGTTTCCGTCTAAATATGAGTTTTCCCTTCCAAGTACATCTATTTGTTCAAGATAGAATGAAAGTCTGGACGAGTTAATAAAATATTTTAATTAAATTTTTATTCTACTACAACAATAGATGTGATTAACCTGTTTATGACCGAAAATCCTTACTTAGAATGACAATCCAATTAAAATATTTCATGAGCACATCCAGACTTTCATTCCATCTCTAGCATGTAGTCCAAATAAGAAGGGATACCCTATTCTTGGAATGAAAATTTGTAACTAAGATAAAAAATTTAAAATTTGAATAATATTTTTTAAGATAGAATGAAAAATTAAAATTTAAATTGTAATTTCAATATTAGAATGATTATTTAATTCTGAAAATTTTTTTCATTGTTCATTCCAAGTTGTAAACACCATCTTATCTCTATGGCGTTGCGTACGGCGTTGCCATTCACCGGGGGGCGTAACCCACTAGCGGGGGTTTAGTTTATTTATGTTTCATGTATTTTCCGACGTGGTCACACTAAAGTAGGGCCATGAGATTTTCAGATCGAATGGCAAGGAGCCACCTAAATTGTACACTCGAAACTTGAACAAACCTCACGAAGTGGGACGTGGCCCCGAGAGAAGAAGTAGGGTCAGTACCAAATGCAATGCATTCGGGTATTTCATTTAGTTGTCACGTGTGACAATTTTTTTTTAAATATATATATATATATATATATATATATATGTATATACAAGGATGCCGGCGTTCGGGACGGGCCGAACGCCTGAACGTACGGGACCCTTTCGGAAGGCGTTCAGCCGTTCAGGCTAAACGCAGACAAAAAAAA
>BFEA01000479.1:850208-881296 GCA_003427395.1 Chara braunii
CCCCCCCCCCCCCCCCCCCCCCCCCCCCCCCCCCCCCCATGAAGCCGTGCCCGCAGGGGCCGCATTTTTTTTATTTTTTTTTCATGTGTTGTCGACCCTCCCCCCTACACACCTGCGTCGACGAACCGCAATTCGGGGGACGCATGAATTTTCCCGGCCCACCCTGCCAGACCCATATTTAGGACCCCCCCGGGTTTTTTTTTTTGTCGGTCTGCCACTTCGAGAGGGTCCCCCGCCCCCTCCCCAACCGAAAACCGCTCCCCGCTCCTGAAACCCCCTCCCCGACCGACCTCTGTTGCGGCCGAAAGTTTATGACCGGAGCGGCCAGGGTCGGGGGGGTCCCGGCCACGGCCGGTGGTCGCGGCCATGCCCGAACTCGGCCGCGGCCAGGGGGGAACATAGGTCTGCGACGCTCATCAGGACGACCTGTTGATGCAAGAAACACTTCATTGGCTAATCACATGGGGTAAAGCTCCCCATCTGTCGTTGTTCGGGGGAGGAATGGTTATCAATGGAGCTTTGTTTGCCCTTCTCTAGTATGTAAGGATTGCAAGTGTTTTTGGCAAACAACTACGCACTTTGTCCAGGAAAAAAGTTGCTAAATTTCTATGGAAACCATTTGGTGGGGAACTTGAAGAGGACTCCTTCCTCTCAAAAGTTGCATGGGAGATGCTTTGCGTCCCGCGTGACCAGGGGGTTGGGGATTCTGTACCCCACAACGCAAAATGATGCTATGCTTATCAAATGGATATTTAAAGCAGTGCTAGATCTCCATGAAACCCACTGGATCGTACTTAGCCGAACACATTCTCTCTAAAGAATGGAACCTGCTCCGCCCTACGGATGTTTGGCCGTGCTTATTTATCTATTCCTTCCAGCGTCGCTATATAGGGTCAACCTTCTGGAATGGCATTATTCAGGCCTGGAAATTATTGAGGCCAGATACATGGGTGGAACCAGTGACAAAGGACGAGGTGTTGAATCAAATACTGTTTGAGAATCCTTACATCCGTACTTCCTCAGGTGAGTGGGTGACAGCAGATACAGCGACAGGTAGTTTTGGTCGAGCATGGATAGAGAAAGAAGTTCTGAGGATTGCCGATCTCTGGGATGAGGTGCAAGGCAATTGGATCTCTGACAGTAACCTGTGAGTGAAACTGGGTTTAATTAGAAATTAAGTCCAGAAAAAGAATTTGTTGATTGAGGCAATACCGCATTGATGGAAAGAACTACTGGACTCCACTAAAACAGATCCTCAAGGTACCTGGTACTTAACTGATATTAATGATAACCAGGTATGGAACGTGTTGGACACTGAGAGCAATGGGAAAAGAATTTTCCAAGGATGGACTACGAATAATGCCCATCTACTGTTGACAGACTCCCAAGTACAACCTGAGGTAGGCTCAACCTTTTCTCGGGTAAGGGTTCTTGAGAAATATAATGACGATAACACATGGACATGCAGCCTGGTCTTCGATGGGAAACCAATTCGCCAACTCAAACTCGACCCAAGAATATGGGAGTGGAGAGCTACTGGTCATAATGGTCAAAATTTGTACGTTCTGGATTACTCACAGAGAATAGGCTACAAATTAATCCTGCCAGCTAAGGATCCTCTGGTAACAACAACAAAAAGATGGTCTACGGTCCTTTTGATTGATGGGGTTCGGATAGCAGCCGACTTGAAAAGGTGTTGGGCTCAACTTAAATTGATCTCAAATCAAAGATGGGCTGCCATTCTATGGCTCATGTCACTAATGGCTACCCCATCAGCGGTATGGTTGGTAGAGCATGGGGTGAAGCTCGATCTTACCTGCAACCGATGCCAATTGGCATTTGAATCCGCAGTCCACCTTTGGTGGGACTAACCAGCCTCTGTTCGTGTTTGGAAATAATGGATTAAGAAATGAGACCAAATTTCATGTGGAGTGATGAGTTGGGATAAAATATGGTGCCTCCTGGGAGGTATTCCAGATAATCTTGCTATTGACAGAGGATGGGGATACATGGCACACTGAGAGTTGTGCTATGCAACACTATTTGGCAATGCAGGAATGACCGGGTGTTCAATGGGAAAGACTGGACGAACAAACAATTTTGAGCAACTGTTCGTCAGAGCATCAGACTTACCACCTTGGCAGATTGGCGGAGGAAGGTGTTGAAAGCTGATAATAGGGTATGTGGACTAAAATGGTTTAAGGACACCAATGCTATCAGAGATACGATGACAGTGATTAACGAGGAGGGGAGACTCGTGTTAGGAGATTGGTTATTCGGAGTATAGAATTGGACCAACATGCACGCTCGGTTGCTGGCTCCGTCGCAGTAGACTGGCAGGTGAGACTCTGTTGGTGGAGGGGGCGTAGTGGTGCATATGCGTAACCGTCTCAACAGAGACAAGACCGCCGCAATAGGCACTTTAAGAGATGCGGGTTCAAACCAGTAGGGGTAAGCCTAAAGTTCCATTGCATGTAGGATTAGCAATTAGGGGGGCCTTTTTATAACATTGTAGTGTAGTAGAGTGAGTATTAAGCATAGTCTGATGAGGGCATACTAGATAGTTGTCTGCTTTCGTTGTTGTTTGGTTTCTTGTTTTCGAATATTTGGTTGTGGGACTTAGGATCGAATAAGCCTTAGGCGGAAGGTAGAGTGGATCGGTTTTTGTTTGGCTTGTTTGGTTTTCTAGGCCTTGTGGTACTATTGTTTCTTTGAGTCAGGGTTGTGGTATAGGGCAGCGGTCTGGATATGACCATTTTCTGTCCTTAGATATTTAGACCCTATGCCTCTCTACTGTGTTTTGGAAACTTCACCTCTCATTTTTTGTTTCCATTGTCGGGGCACTGCAAATACCCTGACAAGGGTATTTACCAGGGTTTTTCAATGTCTGACGCTGTCTGACTCTTTCGTGAATTGAAGGACTTGACGAGACTGACATTTGCCAAAAGTCTATTCAGACCAGACCTATGATTGAGAGATTAAAAGTTTTCGAGTTTTAGTAAGGACGCTTCTGGCGTCCGAGTATAACGATAGTAGTTGGCAGTGCTCCGCTCTTGTCGAAGTCGCAGAGTCGTGCAGACATCATGATGGAAGTGGTAGAACTAGACCTATTCTACCTAAAGTAATGTCGCGCGGCTGCTAAGCCACGCGATTCAGGGCCTGAATGGGCTAAAAAGGGGGATGAGCCGGGTATGGGGCCACAACGTGAGAGGAATAGCAAGGTTTTTTTTTTCTAGGCCCGCCGGGTTGACCTCGAGCCGGGGTGGGGCCAGCGAGCCTATGCCGAGGCCTATCCGATGGGTGGCCCCGGAACTGTGGATGGACGTCATCCACGGGGAAGTAGCAGGCAGTCAGAGCATGCTAGGCCGCTGGTCGGCAAGGCCTGCTAGACCACAGACAGGCAGGGTCGGCCTGCAGAGCCACAAGCAGGCAAGGCCTGCAAGGCCGCGACAAGGGGATAGGGACAGGGTTGAGCTCTTCATATAGAAGAGTTGCTCCTGTCACTATTGTGATAGGAGCTAGCCCAGTAGGTTACAGCACCAGACTACTATCTGACAGACACGGGGATCAAATCTTAAATGCCGCGCCTTTTGAAGTTGTCCGCTTTGTTTGCTATCGGCGTGGTCGATTCCGGCCGTTGATCGTAAAGATCGTGCGGCCGAGATCGTCCGCTCAGATTAACATGGCCCGTATGCAAGGATGACACGCATACATCGGAAAAAAAAAAAAAAACTGAAGCAAGATGGGAGGCGCCACATGGCGCCGTTGAAAGTGACCGGGGCCTTTTTGGCCCAACCACCTCTGACAGCGCCCGTAATAACGGGACATCCATTGAAATTGGAACGATACAGGGAAGATTAGCATGGCTCTGTACGAGAAATGGGTACCCATTCGTTTCAAACGAATGGGGCATGAAAAAAATAAAAAAATAAAAAAATAAATAAAGTTAAATCGGGGAGAATGGGAGGCGCCACATGGCGCCGTTGAAAGTGACCGGGGCCTTTTTGGCCCAACCACCTCTGACAGCGCCCGTAATAACGGGACATCCATTGAAATTGGAACGATACAGGGAAGATTAGCATGGCTCTGTACGAGAAATGGGTACCCATTCGTTTCAAACGAATGGGGCATGAAAAAAATAAAAAAATAAAAAAATAAATAAAGTTAAATCGGGGAGAATGGGAGGCGCCACATGGCGCCGTTTGATGAGACTGGGGAGTTTTTGGCCCCAGTGCCTGTTGACAGCACCCTGGAAAACGGGCGACTGTTCAACAGGCGAGGTAAGTTATTCGTTTTTTTTTGTTTTTCTTCTTTTACTTATTTTTCTGTTTTTTTTTTTAGATGTTATTTTGGGATTTTCTTTAAATTTTGTGTTTCTTTCTTAGATTTCGATTTTTTATTTTTATTTTTTTATTCTAAACAACCGTTCGCTTTCAACGAACGGGCTTTGATTGTGCCAAGCCATTTCGTCGGGCTTGCGCCGATTCATTTGGGGGCTGTGCCCCGACATATGGATTTGCCACTGATGGCGGTCATATGAGGGCCCGGGTTTTAGGACCTTGTACTTGAGTTACGAGGGACTCTCTGCTCACGCCTTAGGTGAGCCCTCCCCTGATCGTCGTGGGCGTGAACAGCCGCGCCTGTTCGTAAAAAAAAAAACAGGCAGCAGTTGTTCACAATTGCCTGAACCCACCACTGTTGGAGCCCAGATGCAGGCACGTTTTAAGGGGTAAAGTTAGTAAAAGGAGAGAAAAAAAGAGGAACAGAAGAGGCAAGGGAAGAAAGAGGTAACGGTCACGCACGTGGCCACGGCCGTGGACTAGGTGCAGCCCCTAGAAGGTTCTAGGGGCTGATGGAACTGCATCTGTTCAGTTGAACAGGCATCTCCGAAATGGCTGAGTACAGCCATTTCCAAAAGCACCTGGCCTAGGAAAACGGCCAAGTACTCCTGGGGGTTAGGGACCTTGGTCCCCTAAGGGGAAAACCAAGGCTCCTAGCTCCTGGCCATCGATTTAGATCGAGGGCCAAGAGCACCCACGAATTTTGCCTGGTTGTGGGCAAGGTGCTTCTGGAAATGGCTGTACTCAGCCATTTCGGGCCCACAGCCATCGGCTGGCTATAAAAGTCAGCACTCCACCCAACAGCCTCACACTTGTGGCAGTGCTGTTAGGGCATTCACTTGGTGAATGCTGGCTGGCTGCTGCATGCTACTGGAGAGGGGCGGTGTTGCCGGTGGAGGTGCTAGAGTGGAGAGTGGAGGGTTGCAGTGAGCGCGGGAGTGGAAGCTATCATAGCCACCACTTCATTTGGTGAAGTGCACGGAAGGTGCTGCCTGCTCAGCGAGGCGACAACGGTTTTTGGCAAATAGTGCAGGGGAAACTCTGTCGTTTTTGCACGGCAGTAGCAGTTTTGGCAAACAATGCAGGGGAAACTCTGCCCGTTTTGTGCGACGGCATAATTGGTTTTTTTTTTTTACATACTGCGAGAGCGCTGCCGAATTTCTTCGGCGGTAGCTGTGATTCTTTTGGCAGTGACACGGAAGCGCTGCCGGATTTTTGCAGCGGCGGCACTGGTTTTAACGGCAGTGGTGCGAAAGCGCTGCCGGTTTCCCACGGTGGTGGCGGCAGCAACATTGTAAGTGAGGAAGTGTTGCCATTTGTTTTTGGCACGGCGGAAGCAACATTGTCAGTGGGGAAGTGCTGCCATTTTTTTGGCACGGTGGTAGCAACATATTTCGGTGGGACCATGCTGCCGAGATTGGCGGTGGTATCAGCGTTATTTTTTGGGGGTTATGTTGGCGGCACGTCGGCAATACTATTGTAAGGGAAGATGCTGCGGGTCTCTTGCGTCACAGTGGAGGTAGTTTTTTGTGTGTGATCTGGCGGTGGTGTTGCGGGGCAGCCATGGTACTGGGTTTGACGACGCAGCAAGCAGTGGTCCGCGTATTTTTGTGGTGCGCAGCGGTTATGGTGGATTTCAGTGTGGCCTAGAGGTTGGGCTAGCGCTGGTGCGTGGTTGGGACTGTGCGACAATGGTGCGTGGGCCGACGACATGAAGAAAGTGCAGAGCGGATGCACGCGGCGAAGTAATTATGGGGCTCGGGGCACCTGCGGGATTCGCCGAGGGTCACCTTTATTTTTTTTGCGGCGCGCAGTGCAAGCAGTTTTGAGTTCTGAGCCATCTAGTATTGCAGGCGATAGTATGGGACTGCATTTGGACCATCTGGGACCATTTCGGGACTGGGTGGGACTAGTTGTTGTGATCGGGACCAGCGTAGTGGTGTGGTTATTGCGAGCGGACGTGATTGGAGGCGACGTGGACTTGCGTTTGGTTGGAGAGTGTCCTTGGAGGATGTGATGAAGCAGGGACTGCGTTGAGACTGTCTAGGATGTTGAGGCGGCGTAGGTTTGGATCATGGAAGCACCCTTTTTGAGGGTTATCTCATTCAGGCATTTTAAGTGGACCCAACCTTGGTGTAATCAGACACTTGGAGAAGGCAGCGGACCGTCGTTCAGTGAAACGACTACAACTTGTGAAGTTGTGAGCCGCGTATTTTCATGTAACCGCATATTTTCATATTCAACGGCGATTTTTTCTAGTGATTGGAATATTACCCGACTTTCTTGAGTGGGTTGGACAAAACTTCACTCAAGGTCAATTGAATGATTCAAATTACCCTTCACTCCTGTGTGAACCCACACTTTTCTTGACCCTGTTCAATTGAATATTCATTGAAAAAGCAAATGAAATATATGTTTGCATGTGAAAGGTGAGGTCTGACTTGAGTATGGGATTGCATTGGTTTTCTCTCGAACTTGTTGTCTTTGCTTGGTGCACAGGTAGGTAGAAGATTGCTGGCAAAGGAGATTGATTATGCCTATTTGAGATTAAGAAAAACATCTGTCCTCGTTCTACCTTTTACCTGACTGCTTGTCAAAAGTTGTTGTTTTGAAAAGATTATTCAGCATGTGTCGTAGAATGAATTCGATTAAAACAAAGCGGAATAAGGTCAAACGGACTTAGTCTTCTTCCAAGGAATGACCCTTTTTATCCCGAATGACCCTATCTACCTATGACTGTCCAAATGTTCCCAGTTACCTTGAACTTAGGAGAACTGAAAATATATAAAAGCAATTTGTAGTGGACACATCCTCTATCTCTAGGAAGCATCTGGGGCGGGGGTTCGTTGCTTCAGGAGCCAACCCTGTTATCGACCCGGAGTGGACTGGTCTTTGGAGGAGTACTTTGCCAATTCAGTAGAGACGGCCCGAGTTCTGAGATCCGAGTTTTGTGCTCGGGCGGGGAGGAGGAGTGCCTCAAACCACTTCCTAGAGGAAGAGGCATGTAACACTTCAAGCAATGCCCCTGATCAAGAGTCGTTCGCAAAGCAACTTGTCATCCAAAAAAATTGAAAACGGATGAAAACAGGTACGTGTGTCGGATCTCAAGTCAGCGGTAGGTGGAATGAATGACTTTGGCAACGCGTCTCATCAAGTCAAAACTAAGGCAGGTCGACTACTTTGTCGGCAGCATCACTGTTATTCTCAGTAAGCCAACTCCCTGTTGGCGGTTGTTTAATTGTTTCGTGGTGTTCGACCTGAGGCGGTCGGATTGTTTATTTCGCTCTGTATTATTGGATATATTGTAGGATGATTTAAATCCTTTCAGTTATCATTTCAGATTGGATTTGTTCCTACGGTCGATCCTTTTGATATAATTATATGTGTGGTCGTTGTAACCTTTTTTTGACTATGTGTGAAAGGGACTAGGATAAATATTTGGGTTTCACGCTTGGTTGAGACCGTCCTAGTCGACCTGCGTCCACTCCGCACCTAGGAGATCAGCGCCCTAGGAATGGACAGCGTCCGGGTTCGCTTGGCGTTAACCAAACGTATCTATACTACAGCGAAGGAGCAAACGCTCTCGGCTGACCTACCTTTGCAATTGCATCTAAAAGCTTTCGCACGTGGGTCAGTAACTCGGTAGGGATACACCTCTAAGGGTGGTGACAACCCCTTAGGGAAAGGAAGCTTATGCCCCGCGGAAACCTATTCTGTCGTAGGGGACCGCAGGTACAGCTGGCGCACCCGGCTAAAGCGGCGAAGGAGCGACGCGACCACACCCGTCTCGGCGGCTCGCGGGATTATTTTGCGCCGTTCCCAAGTTGTCTCTTGGTTTTGTTTTTGTTTATCTCCTGCGCGACGTGGTCGGGAGGGCTCTCGCCTTTGCGAAAAAGGCGGGAGCCGATGCGCTCGACAGGTTTCCGGGTTGTTTGTTGAGGGATTCCCGGCCTCAATTTTACAAGTTTAATATGAAGCCCTCAGGGCCCCTTCTTTTTTTAAAAAAAAAAAAAAAAAAAAAAAAAAAAAAAAAAAAAAACACTAGAAACGCCAACATTAGAGACGACCGTCGGAACTAAGAATCGCTGCAAGGCGGTTGAGGTCCTCGGCAGGTTATCCCTGATGGACGTGTGGTTTAGAAAAATGTCTAGGCCTGCAGCGGCGCGAGGGACAATCGTGGGCCGGCGAGTCCGCGCCATTATTTGAAAATTTGAATATCAGTGTCCCGTGTTCCGGCAGTGACGCCCGACGGAGGGGGTAGGTCGTGCACGCAGCGAGGCTCAATTAGGTCATGCATGTCGTCTCTTCCGCGAAGTGATGTCCATCACGGGGAAAGCAACAACATTGGCGTGTGGTGTGGCGGCGAGGTCCCTTGCGCAGTCATGCACGAGAGCGGAGAGGCGGTGATGCGTAGGGAGTTGTCGGATAGGGAAAAGGGTTTGTTGGTTAGTGTGTTGATGGCAGTGTGCAGGCATATGGAATCCACGACTAAGTTGCCACAGTGTGCTTCAATACGTAGGCGGAAGATGGAGGCGCCCATGAAACAAGGGATGGTGGAGCCGGCGACCTCCAATGTTTTGTGGGACGCACCTTTCCTGATGACGAACGCCATCATTGCTTGTGTTCTCCCGTGTGAGAGTCCACGTTGGTGGATACGAAGGAGGACAGGAGGAATGTGGGGTGACCTCTACATATCAGACGACGCAACGTCGGAGTACTTCCACAAGAAGTTGAGAATGAGCAAGGACCTCTTCTACGACATCGTCACGGTCTGCAGCCCGTAAATTCAGCGGCAGCTGACTTATTACCATGTGCCTCTCCAGCCGGATCACGTCGTAGTGTAGGCACTTTACAGATGGTTGAGACTTTTGGGGAACTTGAAACCTTCGATAGCGGGACGTTCTCATTCGAGATCGATAGAGCCACTGGCATCACCGTTGTATGGGACGTGACCGACGCTATCTTTTTAGTGTACCCTAACAAGATCGCCATGCCTACCGGACGAAGGCAACGACAAGTCCCGTCTGCATTTGCGGCGAAGGGCTTTCCAAACTGCTTCGGGGCCATAGATAACACGCATGTCTTTGTGGACAAGCCCGAGAACGCACCGTCGGAGGAGTACTGTAATCGGAAGTCGTCGTATTCCGTGGTCGCACCAGTGGTCGTTGACCTGGAGCAGAGGGTGTTTGATGTCTTCATTGGTTATCCCGACAGTGTGCACGACGCCAGGGTGTTGTGGAACTTGTCATTATTCAAGCGGGCGGGAGCTGGAACTTTATTCGACGTCGAGCCGATCGTTCTTCCAGGAGGCGTGAGCACAAAGGGCTACCTTCTGGGTGACAAAAGGTACGATCCAAAGATATGGATGGTTGTCCCTTACGGAGGAGTGGAGCAACAATCGGACGTTGCCATCTTCGATGGGAATCAGAATGCACCGAGGGGAGTGGTAGAGAGGGCATTTGGCAGGCTAAAGGGAATGTGGAGGTTATTCCTTCACCACCACAAAACGAATATGGAAAACATGCCACAACAGTTTCACAGTGTCTGCATCCTCCATAACTTGCTTGTTGAGATGGGGATCGACTTCAACGAGAGGGTTCTTCTGGAGCGGGATGCGGACGGTAACAAGCAGATGGTGAACCTGGGAATGTATCCACCGGCGGCACTTGTGCGTCAAAGACAAGCGGACCCTGCAGCTCTCGCCCTCAGGGATGCGCTTCGCGCACGTATGGCTATTATACCCAGTTGAGAGAGAGAGAGAGATAGAGAGAACCGTTGGGAGAGCGAGAGAATTGTTGGGGGAGAGAGAGAACCGTTGGGAGAGGGGGAGAAAAAGAGAGAGACAGAGAGAGAGAGAGAGTAAGAAGCGAGAGAGAGACAATTAATCCTTCCTGCATCTGGGAAGAAATCAATGTTGCATTCTCCTTCTTCCCCACATTCCCACTTCGATCCCCGGCGCCCATCCGCCGATCCAATGTATCATGACACTGCCCCTCCGGAGGCTTAATTTTGTTTCAAACGTGCTTTTTGTATGAATGTTCGTTTTTGAATGTGGTTGTTGTGTCTGCTTTGTCGTTCAGTGGTTTATGGAATGTGATTGTCCATTAAATGTATTTTGCTTGATTTATGTTGATTGGCTTTCGAAATAAAAGTCGTGGTGGTTTGGAATGTGAAAGGTCTTTGACAATGATATGTGCGCTTCATTGTCCTCGTAAATGACATGTCCAACGCTACCTCAGTGTTGGGGCAATGCAATTGAAGAAAAACAAATCGACCACTTTTTCCATCTTCATTATAAGTAAACATAACATGTTCGAATTACAATGTCATCATTCTTTTATTTGTGCATTGAAATTTCTTTGAACTCAAGAGAAGTTGTTGAGCTCTGGGGAAAATAAAATGATTTCAAGTTGTTTCGTTCGTGATTGTATAAATTTTTTTAGTGATTGCACAGTAATCGTTGGCGTTTATCAAAAGACGCGGGTCTTCGGTTGCCAACACCATCATGACCATAACCCTAATTGCATACAACTTTGCTAAAGCACCTCGACGGAGGGACGAACCCGTTACGAAACCTCAACCGCAGACGCAACACACACACGCGTGTTCGAAAAATAGCAAGACAACAATTACACAAGACACGGCGTCATCAATCATTAAAGCAACTGCGCAATTCCATTACAATTGGCATTCCCGACTTCGATTTCTTAAGAAAAAAATACATTGCCATAAGTGAATCTCTCTCTCTCTCTCTCTCTCTCTCTCTCTGAGAAAATAAAGACGTAAAACCGGTGAAAAAAAAAAAAAAAAAACCTCCGACATAGTCGTCACATCCACTTCTTTCACTACACTTCAGGAATCGTCTTCATCGTCCGATTCTTCACCGTCGCTGTTGCCACCAGAACAATCGTCATCATCAGTGGTTGGTGGAGACATGAGATAGTCGTTCGGTCGTGGCGGACCACCCGTCCACGGCTCAGCGTGTGCATAGGTGGCACAGATGGTTGCGCATCCCTCCGGACCCACTATCGCGTCCCCCTTCCAGTCGTTGTTGTGTTGGTCCGGTGCAGTCGAGTGCGGACCCCATCCATTGCCTTCCACCATTAGCCCTTCGGTGTATGTCGTTGGTGACGCCACTCCGATCGTAGACAGGGACAACTTCGCTCCTCCGAGTGTGGGGCTTGGAACTTGCCCCGCGCTTGCAGTCGGGGTATTCATGCATGGTTGTGGCCCTTGCTGGACACCCACACGTCCATGTTTATTGCTCGCCAACATGGTTGCCGGACAGACACGACAAGTGGATGATCTCTCTCTCTCTCTCTCTCTCTCTCTCTCTCTCTCTCTCTCTCTCTCTCTCTCTCTCTCTCTCCCCGAATCTATCAGATGAGCGTCCGCAATCCATGCAGGTGTCGGGCCACCACTCAATGTCACCACACAATGGAACCCGCACCTGGAATGGGAGAACTCTCTCCACAACCCGTGCACGTGACAAGCTTATATCCCATAGGACGATACCCCTCATCACGAGAAAAAAATAAGGTGAAATAAACGCAATAAAAAGGCAACACCGTGAATAAACGCAACAACCGAGAGTGATACGACGGAAGTTGACCATTGGCCCCAGCGCCGCGGTGGAAGTAGAAGACCAAAACATCGTAGTGTCACTTCTCACACATCCACAGAGTATGCAGCTGGCGGTTCACATAACTGATATCCATCCGGTCGTCACCGACAGACATCACAACCAAATTCCCCGGACCTGCGAGATGTGATAGCCATCACACTCCCCCCATTGTCCAACACCCCGCAAAAAAATCAAACTGACCCCCACCCACCCACCAACATCACCCCGCCCCACCACCAACCCTCGAATGAAACCCCTTCGACCCAGTCATTCCACCCCCCTCATGCACTATCATCCAAATACCCCCAGCGAAGGGCACGCTTAATCCTTGCAAAGAGCTTGCGCTATTTTCAAGAGCACTTCATGTTGTCCGGAATCCCAAACCTGGCATTGTGTCTCCTGCACTTTCACCTCCCTCTCCATAATGTCGTACTGCCGCTGCAGCACATCGCACTACCATTTTTTCACCGTGTCCAAAGAATCGACGACGAGTTTCGAGTGGAACTGCATGACGTCCGTCACAGCTTTGAAAGCATTTTGTCGCGCGCTCTTCCTCTTCGCCATGTTCGCACCCACAGTTCCATCGGCATATCCACCACCATCCCCGCCATCTGTGTCGGGGCTAATACCTTGACAAGGGTATTTGTCGGGGGGTTTTAAACGTCGGACGTTGTCCAACTCTTTCGTTGAATAGAAGGGTTTGATGAGACAGACGGTTTTCAAAAGTTTATTCAGACCTGACCTATGACTGAGAGATTAAAAGTTTTCGAGTCTTAGTCCGGACACTTGCGGCGTCCGACAGTAACAACAGTAACTGGCAGTGCTTCGTTTTTGTCGAAGTCGCAGAAGAGCGCGACCATGGGAACGCTCTAAAATTTCTCAGACCTTTTCGAGGAAAATACTGCTTGAGGTGATACTGAGACTAACTACGGTTCATTATCGTCGGTATATGGCAAGACATGGATAAGAATTTTTGAAAGAATGATTTCCCTCTAAATGGTTCGTTCAGACTACGTCTTAATTAACTGAAATTGATATTTTTAAAAGACCTGTCAGGGTTCATTCTTGACTCACTTGAGTTCTACTCAGATGCAACAGAGGTATCGACTGACTGGATTTCGTTTTGGAGTAAGTCGAAGGGCTTCCGATACCATTTAGAGGGACAAAATTTTTGAGTGGCCGCTAGTGGGATCATGATGCTGGGATCATTCTGAAAAAGTTCCCTTAATTTGAAGGTTTTCAGGGGCTAGACCTGGGTCTAAGTTCTGATGGTATAATGATAAGAATGAATTTTATTTCGTTGATGGAAAGCTCTGGTTTGATTCCGGACAAATATTTGACTTATTGAGTATTTTAATTTTTTGTCATACAAAGACATTTTATGAGAGTTTTCGTTTTGATGGTGAACGACGGGGACGTCGTTCAATGGGATCCAGGAATGTTCTCGAGGCAAATACTCTGGCAAGGGCCGGGGGGTTTAAAACATCGGACGTTGTCTGACTCTTTCGTTGAATTCAAAGGCTTGATGAGACTGATGATTGTCAAAAGTTTATTCAAACATGACCTATGACTGAGAGATTAAAAGTTTTCGAGTTTTAGTCAAGACGCTTGCTGCGTCCAAGAGTAACGACAGTAACTAGCAGTGCTTCATTTTTGTCGAAGTCACAGAAGAGTGCGGACATGGGAACGCTGAAGCTAGACCTATTCTCCCTAAAGTAGCAGTCGCGCGATTCAGAGCCTAAGTAGACTAAATGGAGGGTCGTGTCGGATATGGGTGATCGCTCAGGCTATCGATAGATAGCCGACCACTAAAAAGGGGGGCGACAGGCTGATGTCGAGGCCTACCCGGTTGGGTGACCAATCAAACCATGGTCACGCGGCCAACCGACAGGGTAGGGCCAACAAGCAAAGTCTATTAGGCTTCAGGCAGTCAGGGCCTACAAGGCCTGAGGCAGGCAGTGCCTGCAAGACCACGTCATGAGGGATACTGACTCGGTAAGCTCTTCTTATAGAAGAGTTGTTCCTATCACTGTCGTGATAGGAGCTATCCCAGTAGGTTATAACACTCAAATCTTACCCGACAGATACCGGGATCGAATCCAGCATGTCGCACCTCTGGGCTAGCTCCATTTTGGAGCAGCGGTGGGCATGCGCAGGCTTAGGCCCGACGAATCTCGGTCGTGCAAATATCTAAAATCGCAGCTGAGATTCGCGCACGGAGAGTAGTATGGCTCTGCCCAAGGATGACTCGCATAAATTGAGAAAATGCATTCGAGTCTCGTGGGACTCGAACTCGGGTCTGCATTTCATGAGATCGTGGTTGAAAAGCCACGTGAGGTGACGTATCCATTGGCCTAGGCCAATGGAAAAAGGTGGGGGGGGGGGGGGGGGGGGAACTAACTAAAACTAAATGCTACAGTTGGAGCGCCAAATGGCGTGATGTGACATGATGGGGACTTGAAGTCCCAGAAAGAGTTCCAGACGCCCGTTTTCACGACTACCTTCGCAGGTAAATTTGTTGTTTCTTCTTTTAGTTTTTATATTTGTTTTTAGATTTTATTTTTTTCTTTCAGATTTTTTTTAGATTATTCTTCTTATATTTTATTTTATTTTTCTTACAATCCAACTTTGCATTTCATTATTATTATTTTTTTTTTCACCTTGTTCCCCTTTCTGACATTGACTTTCATCATGCATCCGTTTGCTTTCGAAACGGACAGCATGAGTTTGAAGACCCGAACCTACGTAGCACTGTGTTCGCATTCGGAGGCGAACGCGAACATGTTCGCCCGAACACGAACAAGCGTCAAAAAACCTCAGAACGCGAACATAAAAAAAATATTTAAAAAAAAAAAATGTTCTCAAACAATTCTGGAAAAAAATATATGTTATGTAGAATAACAATACAAGCAACTTTTGCCTTGGAGTCATGTTCAACTTCGTAGCCAATCATGAGTTAAAAATCAAAAGTCGAAAAAATATTTTATTTTATTTTATTATTTTTACAGAAAAAATAGGATGAGCAAAATCGAATGAATCTACCGGTAGAACATGGAAATGTGCACTACTACATTGCCCCCCTTTTTTTGTTTCCACGAGACTACTTAAGCAGTCTGTTCGTTTTAAAGGGTCAGTTGTTTTTGGGTTTTTTCTTTTTGATTTTTTTTTTTTTTTTTTTTTTTCTTCTTTCGTTTCTTCTTTTTCTTGGGCTCCCCCCTCCTGGCCGTCGTGGCATGTTTAACTGCGCCCATTCACTTGTTGAAACGGGCTGCAGTTACCATCAGCGCCCGGACATGGCCCTGTTGGCGACCAGATGTAGACGCGTGCTGCAGCTGCTAGCAAGGGCAAGGAAACCCTTTTGAGCTTGACTCTAGTTCGACTTCATGAATTGACTATGGGGAAAATGAGAGGGCAGGAAGAAGAAGAAGAGGGAAGAAGAAGAAGACAAAAGGGAAACGGTCGCGGATATGGTCACGGTCGAGGAACAGGTGCAGCCCGGGAAGGTTTTAGAGGTTGATGGGACTGCGCCTGTTCGTTTTGAATAGGCTGCAATCTGGTTGGGTACAACAATTTTCTGGAGCATGTGGCCTGCGGGGAAGACCAGATGCTTCAGAGAATGGATGATATTGGCTTCCCTAAGGAAAAACCAAGGCTCCTAGCTCCTGGCCGTTGATTTAGATCGAGGGTCGGGAGCACCCATGGATTTTGCCTGGCTGTAGGCAAATCAGTTGCCCACATGTCTTCGGCGAGCTATAAAAGTCAGCTCCCCACCCAGCAACCTCACACTTGAGGCAATGTTGTTGGGGCATTTTACTTGAAGTAGATGTTGGCTGGCTGGCTGCTGGTTTAGTGAGGGAGTGTTGGTAGAGTGTCGGAGGTCTGCATGAGTACTTGGGGGAGAGACAGGCGGCAGCCATAGCCGAGGTTGGGAGCTCACTGCCTCACCTCTGCATAAGTGCCCCGACCGGTGGGATGTGTCAGGGTCCGGACGGTGCAGCAAGTGACACCTATTTTTGTGGGGTTGTGTTGCCGGATTGTTGCACGACATCAAGACCTTCCTAAGGGAAGGTGCTACTGGACTGCTCCGCGACATCAACATCTTCCTAAGGGAAGGTGCTGCCGGATTTGCCGAGCGGTACCCGTGTTTTTTTTTTTTTGTGGGAAAGTGTTGCTCAGCGGCGCGGCAACAACAGTGTATCCAGTAGGATCATGCTGCAGAAATTAGTGGCGGCATCGACATTTTATTTTTGTGTACGGAAGTGTTGTATGATTGGTGGCACGTTGAAGACATTCTTTCCAAGGGGCAGTGCTGGTAAAATTTTACGGCATAGTAGAGCGGTCATCTTAGTGTACGGTCAGGTGAGAGTGTTGCACGACGATGGTGGTACCGGTTTTGACGGCGAGCCACACAGTGGCCCATCCTTATTTTTTTATGGTGTGCAGTGGTTATGGTGGATCCCAGTGTGGCCTAGAGGTTGAGCTAGCGCTGGTGCACTGTTGGGTTTGTGCGGCAGTGGTGCGTGGACCAGCGGCATGAAGAGAGTGCGGAATAAGTGCACGCGTCAGTAACTATTGGGGCTCGGGGCACATGCGGTCTTCAACCTGAGTCATCTTTATTGTTTTTGCGATATGCGGAGCAAGCGGTTTTGAGTTCTGGACCATCAGGTATTGTGGGCGATGGTATGGGACTGCATTGGGACTATTTGGAAACATTTAGGGACCAAGTGGGTCTGGTTTTGAGATCGGGGCCGACACGTTAGTGTGGTTATTGTGAGCGGGTATGGTGATTGGAGGCGACGTGGACTTGCGATTGGTTGGTGGGATATATTTTTGGTGAAGTGCAGTTGGGACTATGTTGGGACGTTTGAGACCGGTCTAAGCAGATATCAGTTTAGGACATCGGGATCACATGGAAACTCATTTGTGAGGACACCCTCTTAGAGGACTACCTCACTTGAGTTATGTTGTGGCCCAACCTCTACTCATTTGAGCATTTGGAGGAAAGGTGGATCGTCGTTCAGTGGAATGACCATGAGTTGTGGAGTTGTGGTCTCATAGTTTGAACTTCAACGACGATTAACTTTTATCTGATCGGCATATTACTCGACTTTTTTGAGTGAGTCGGACCAAACTTCACTCAAAGTCAGTTGATTGACTCAGATTCCCTCACACTGTGTGAACCCACACTTTGTTTGACCCTCTTGTTTTGAATGTTCGAAAGAAAAGGTAAAGTAAAGTTATTTTAGTCATGCATGTGAATGAAAAGGTCTGACTTGAGTATGGGATTGCACTGGTTTTCTCTTGAACTTATTGTTTTTGCGTGTTTTGCAGGTAGGTAAAATGATGCTTTCAAAATAGATTGACTATGCCTATTTGAAAAAAAATATCTTTTTTTTACTTCTCACCTGTCTGCATGTCAAAAACGATTCGTTGTTTTGAAAAACGTTAATTCTGTTAGTATCGTAAAATTAATTCGATTGAAATGAAGCAGATAAGGTCAAATGGGCTTAGCCTTTTCCCGAGAATTTACCATTTCGATCACGAATGACGTTATCTACCTATACCTGTCCAAATGGTTCTCATTCTCTATCACCTCTGACTCTTTTCGTCTAAGTTACCATAAACCTATGAGAAATCAGAATAATTGAAAGCTACTCATAGTGGACACATTCTCTCTTTCTCCAAGAAGCATCTGGGCGGAGGTTCGTTGCCTTAGGAGATGGCCCTGTTATCGACCTAGAGTGGGTCGTTCTACGGGGGGGTACTCTGCCGATTCGGTGGAGACGACCCGACTTCTTAGACTTGAGTCTTGTGCTCAGCAGCTCGGACGAGGAGGAGTACCCCAGACCACTTCGTAGAGGGAGGGACATGCAACACTTCAAGTACTGCACTCGGTCAAGAATCATTCGTAAAGTAGCATATCAACCAAAAAAATTAGAAGTACATAAAGATGGATGTGTGTGTGTAATCTTAAGACAGCGGTAGATGGAATGAATAACTTTGGCGATGCGTCTCATCAATATTATTGTCGGTAACCAACTTCTCGTTTGCGTCTATATGATTTTTTTTATGGAGTTCGACATGGGGTAGTCGGATTTTACCTTGATCTTGTGTTATTGGATGTATCTAATGATGATTTATATTCTTTCGGTTATCATTGCAGATTTGATATATTTCTTTCGACTACCGTCGATTCCTTTGATGTAGTTATTTGTGGTTGTTATAACTTTCTTTTGATTGGTGTCTACGAGACTAGGATAATTTTAGGTTTCACACTTGGTTGAGACCGTCCTAGTCGACCAACGTTTGGTTCCTACTTAGGAGATCAGCGCCCTACTAAGGGACGGACGACGTTCGGGTCCACTTGGCGTTTAACCAAGCGTATTTATACGACAGTGAACGAGCAAACGTCCTCGGTTGACCCACCTTTGCAATTACATTTAAAAGCTTCTGCACGTTGGTCAGTAGCTCGGTAGGGGTACGCCCCTAAGGGTGGTGACAACCCCTTAGGGAAGGCAAGCTTATTCCCCACGGGAACCTATTCTGTCGTAGGGGAACGCGAGATGTACAGTTGGCGCACCCGGCTAGAGCGGCGAAGGGACGACGCGACCACGTCTGCCATGGCGGTTCACGGGGTTATTTTGCGTCGTTTCCAATTGGTCTCTTTGTTTTGCTTTTGTTTAAACTCCTACGTGACATGGTCGGGAAGGCTCGCGCGCTTTGCAAGAAAGCGGGAGCCGATGCGCTCGAAATCATCTTCGTAGTTGTCACTTGCGGAAGTTTCCCCGCCTTTGACCTTCCCAACGCCTTGTTGCTGTGACATCCCACTGTCGACGAGATTCGGAGGATTGGTCGTTTGGCTTCTACTCTGCATTGCACCGATCGCATCATACAACCGTCAGACCATCTGGAACTTGTATCCTTTGTCAGCCTGTTATCTAGGAGTGGGTATAAAAAAAGACTGCACACCCGAGTCCTTCCCCCTATCGAAAACTTTCTTGTACCACCCAATCACATTGTCCCAACACTTCATGTACGCATCCCACTCCTTCATCACCCCTTGTGCGGACATCCGTTTGGTGATGTCCGTCCACTTTCATTCCTTGTTTTTCATTCTGGCAAAATTTAATAGTGCGACTACCATCGCCTCGTCGCAATCCTCAGCTCTTGCACCGCACCAAGACAAGGGACTCGTCCAGACTCCGTGTCGCCTTCCACGTCATCCATGTCATCTCCATCGGCCGCACCAGCTCCATATTCATCACCTTCTGCTTCATGCTTCCCGTCACTCGTTGCCCACATCTTCGAAACTCGAGCAATTATTCTCTCCACACAGCGCATCATTGATGGCGAGCGCGCTGACCGTCCGGTCAGTTGCACCCCCTCAGCCGCACCTGATGGACCCCCAACCGCTAGACTGAACTCCGACTACTGGTCATAGCTGCCTCTAAACGCAGTCGTAACCACTCCTGCATGGCTCGCATGACTGCGAATGTTGCGACCTCCCTGCTCATTGACCGATGGGTCACCGGTGGATTGGCTGGGGTGATCGACAAGAACAGTGCTCGTGACTACTCTCTGGCCCCCGGAGGATAATTGAAGATCCAACGGCGGGCACATCCCACGTCCGTCGGAAAAATACAAGAGCGACTCCATCGCTCCCTCGCTGGCAGCACCCTGCATGATTGTCCGTGCACCCTCCGACATTGACTGCGTGGATCCGTACACTAATGGTAATGTGGCAGAAGGGGTAACCCAAGTGTTGCCATCTGGCAGGGGCTGCTGATGGGGTGGCGGATGGGTGTAAAGACTGGGGTCGAACTGGTGTGGGGCTTCGTTCCCATCACCAAACATCGGCCCTGCTCCCATGACGTACGTGCACCTCTCATGGTCGTTCACACCTTCCATGATTGTTGTCGGCTTCCTATGTGATGTCGTGTTCGACAACCTCCGCTTGTGAGTCCTCGCACGACTGCGCAGCAAACCAGACAGGCGCAAGAGGACGATGACCACAAGGACCACTGGCAGCAAGACGACACACAAAACGACAATCTTCCCGAGATGGTCTGCCATGAAATGGGATGTGACGGACACGGCGCCAACCTACGACGACGACAAGCGTGCTTTAAATGCGACGAAGAGCACGACATTGGTGCAAAATGCCATACATTACAATACGATTATCGCGCATGTCATGTATAACATCTCACGCACAGGGAAACACAGGGAATGGAGCCCGCCACCGACCGTTCAAATTTGAACTGCCCAGACCAGACACCTTCCCGCCCCCCACCCCACCGTCCACCCTCCCTGCCCGCCAGCCCACTGCCCGCCTCCAACGATCAGTCTGCTCAACGACCATTTCCCCCCTGGCCCCCCCCAAGCACAAGCCACACTCCAACGTGGATGGTACCGCTGCCAACGAGCCGCTGAGAGGCCTGCTGGACGGCTAGACCACCCGGTAGACCTGGAACAGTCCACCAAAAAAATAATAATAATAATTGTCGCCGATATCGGAGCCGCCGTCCCCCCGCACTTGAACTCAAGGCTCCCTGGAAAGGTATCTTGAGCTCAAGTGTGAATTTGCCCCGGCAGCACTTGAGTTTCGAGGGTTAGCACTAGAAAGCCAGAAAGTAGAAACAACTCCGCGGCCAGGTTACGGTGGGGTCGAACGAATAATTTTCCTTCAACCCTTGAATTGTGATGTCGAACGTTTCCAAATATACCTACATCTTTTATTTGTTGCGCTCGGATTTCGCTGCCCCAACGGTCTGTGATGTCGCAAAGATATCCCACAGGTGTTTCGGAGGGACACTTTGGGCCTCGTTCGACACCACTTGAGCTCAAGGGTTGAAGGAAAATTCTTTGTTCGACCCCACCCTAACGTTGCCGCGAAGTTGTTTCTACTTTCGGGCTCTCAAGTGCCCACCCTCGAAACTCAAATGCGGTCAGGGTCGCACTCGAACTCAAGGTAGCTCTCTGCGTGTTTTTCTTTTTTTCTAGCAGGTGATCCTGGCCTAGGATTGATTGGTCAACAAGTCGTGGAGTTTGGTTTGAAGTGCAGCCTGTTCAAGGGTTTCCTCAAGTGTATATGGAACCATAATCGAGTAAAAGTGTAGATGAATCATAATTTCTCATTTAGTATGCACTTGAAACTCGAGTTTTTTCAAAAAGGTGTGGAACGAGGCCCTCGTTCCATTATTCGTGTGCTACCGGTAGTAGTGGAACCGTGCCCCTGGAGCGAGATCCCACTAGCCATGTAAATGTGGATTAGTGTGAAGGGTGTGGGGCGGCTGAGGAACAGGTGGGCGGCAGCGTGAAATAGGGAAAATAAACGCAAGAAACCAATTCATGACCAAACAAATGAAGAAAAAACTGCCAAAAAAATTTAAAAAAGTGCTCTTCTCACAGATGGTGTCTGCTCCAGGCGGGGTGTTAGATGTCAGGGTATGATTCACTGACCATGGTTATGGCAGTCAAGACGACAGCATGTGAATCGGCACACGGACCATATTCATTGACAATAGTCTGAGGCGTCCTTGAAATAGTTCGCAGTGCATGTTGCTCGGTTGTTCTGACATAATTTTTTTTTGGCAAAGGAGGACAAGAGTAACTTCATACACCATTTGTTGTAGGTGAGGGGTTCTAACCCTCCCAAACACCTCCTAAACCACAATCAATTTCCAGAGATGAAGGGTCTGATCCCATACTACTTACGTAACAAGAATCCGTAAAAGTAACGAAAAAGTTGGGCCCGCTCCGGGGGACCCGTAAAAGAAAACAGGGACCCAACCTTCCCGTATCCTCCGTAGGTTGCACGTGGGTTTCGGCGCTTTTGGTTGGGCGGGTTCTTTTACGTCCACGAAAATGGTCTACTTGAACGGACACTGCCGCCCCCACCCCCGTCGTACACTTGCCCTAAAAAAAAAACGGACAAACAAGCCCAAAGAAATGGACACAACAAAATGCAAAAAAAAAAAAAATCCTTCTTTTTCGCTGCAGGGTACGGCCCTTGGGCCAAGGTCCCACTAGCAAAGAGGATAGGATCAAGCTCCTGAATCTGGATGTGTTTTATGCAGAGGTGCAGAGAAGCAGTTCAATCTCGATTTCCTGCACCTGCCCACAATTACGTCCAGATTCGGGCATTCAATACGATCCTATTCGCTAGTGGAACCACGTCCCTGTTCTCTTCCAAATTCACTCAAGCTTTTTCGACGACGATCATTCCCTGCCCGCCACGACTTCAAACGTTTCTACTTACCTCCAAAGCTTGTGCAGAGGCCTTCGTTTGCGAAATCTTGTGGGATCTGGCAAAACATCATTTTTACTTACCGTAAGTAGTGTGGGATCAGACACGAAGCCATTCGTCTTTGCCTTCGTCGTGAGTGAAACGTGTATGATTTCAAGAACCAAAAAACTTGGTTATGACTTTTTTTTTTTTCCCAATCAACCTTTATTCCAAGCAGAAAAAGGAGGCCGATGACCTCACAATTCAACCCGGAGTTATCCCGACAGCATCAGTCGGTTTCGTTTACAGCCATCTGGCTGGGAAACTACTTACAACTCATGACCCTTGGAATTTTCAAAACAAAAACAGAGGCTATAAAATATCTAGCAACAAAAATGGTCAAATCTAGACCGTTATCCTGAAATCCCATCCCTTGGTAATTAATGAATGCACCAGGCCTAAAGAGCCAAACAAACCTAAAACCTCCAACAAACAACTGTTGCAAGCCATGAAAACCAAACAATTCAAAATGATCTACCTACTTGGTCCTAGCCTAATTATTACTGCCTATTCAACGACAGCCCGGTCCGAATGGACCGGTGATGTCCAGGTTCTTACTGTCTACTTGGCCCAAAACCAATCTGCCAAGACTAGCCTACCTTCCTCCAATCTCGCAATCTTCCCTCTCAGTCCCCATGTTGCTCCAAACCATCCCCAGATCTAGTTCTACCTTTCCTTTCTCAATCAGCCTGGACAATGTGTCTCAGGGAACCTCTGAAGGAAACTCTGATTTCCTTGTTGATCATTTCAATGCCTTCAAACGCGTACTTGTTTCTTCCCTTCCATATGACATCACAACCTACTGCTCGGGCTGCTTGGGCAACATAGCCCCACCCCTTGTTGAGTTGCAAGTTATCTGGCAGACCTCCCAACAGGACCCAGTGTCGATTCCATGGCAGGCAATTACCTGAAATTTCATCCCAGAAGGTCTTCCACCAGTCCCGAATTCTGAATGAAGCCGCGAAATCATAACACAAGTGAGTGGTTGACTCGAATGCTCATCTCTTGCATGTCATTTCGATTCGAGACCACGTTGAACCAAGTTAATTGTTGATGGAGTAGCCAGCAATGACAACCACCAAAGATTGACCGCTAGTCTCGGGTTGGGGGCTAGCACCGACAGAAAGTTAACCGACCCTCAAATTTTCACCCCCATTTATAAGAAAACCAAAGGGCATTTTAACCATACTTCACACCAATCTGTAGAGTGCACTTCTTACTAATTTATTGTAAAAAAAAAAACGAAAAAAAAAAATTAAAGACATATAAATAGCAAGCAAAAAGTGCACTTTCATAAAATTTCACCAACATTTCAATTTGTTGATTTTCACGATTTTCATCACTGCCCAAAACAACCATCTCCAGGAACCCAACAAACACCAAACTTGGCACATACAGAGCTTGACCAAATCCTAGGGGTGAAAAAAGGGGGTACCTGTTAACCATTTGTATGCCCTCTGGACTTAAGATCATTCTCCATTGCAGGGGAATAGCTTGGGTTAGCTCTATAAGTCTTTCCTCGACATACCAAACCGAACCCAAGTATTCCCTCAATGCAGAAGGAGTTTTCAATTGACTTTCTACCAGATTTCAAATGTCACCGATTCTTAGAAACCCCTTTTCAATTCAGTCCCTCCCGAAACTACTGCGTGACGAATCGGCAGAAAACCAGTTGTCGTTCTATTTTCGGATTTGTGGATTTAAAAAAAAAGGCTAAAGTATGATATCGTCCTTAGTTGTCGGGTTAGCCCACAAATTTGGTTTCAACTGTTTCTAGACCACTATAATTGCTTGTCAAAACTCATACTCGATCCGACGGTTTTGGTAAGAGAACAAGAGGAAACAATTCCAAATATCGAAAGGGCGGGACAAGTTTCATTCATTCGCCAAGATGATTTCTGCCATGGAAATCCAGTGTGAGTCCTCTGTTGAGCAAATACCTTTAATTGCCCATTTAACTATCACTGCAGTTCCCTTGCGTTGTGGGTCGATTAAACCAAGCCCCCCTTCCTCTTTGGGAAAACACAACAAATCCCATACCCCTTTGGACATAAAGCCCTGCTCATCTGTGGCAAATAGTTTCCATATAAACTTAGCAACCCTTCGGCGGATCAGAGAGCACAAATGTTTGCCTAAGGGTCTGACAGCAGCTACAAACCAAAATAGGGGAAATAGCGCACTGTTAATTACCAAAACTCGGCCAAAAACAGAAAGATGGTGAGCTCTGCCCCAAATTGCTGTCATTTGCAGCGAGCGTTGTGGCAGGGTCCCCTCCTGGTTCACACTGCATGAAAACAAAGATACGTGTACTCCCAAGAACCTTTCCAATTTATCAGACTAAATACGTTTCGTTCCTCAGTTTGCAACTGGAAACAAGGCTCTTGGGAGGAAGAAAATTGATTTGGCCCAATTGACTGAGGACTCCGATAGTTCTGCATACTCATTAAAACATCCTTTCAGAGCATTCATTGACCTCTGAGAGTTCTCAAAGATGACAAAAAGGTCCAACAGAAAAATTTCCACGAGAAATGAAAGTTGAAAAAATATTCCATAAAAAACAATCCCTCATATTTATAAATTATCATTCCAATGTTCGTGAAATTATAAAATTTCTAGTTTTATTTGATAAGTTCTCGTCGACATATGAGTTTTCCCTTCGAACTAAATCTACTTGTTCAAGATGGAATGAAAGTCTGAATGATTTTATGAAATATTTTAATTAAATTTTCATTCTACTACAACAAATATCTTCTAATTTATATTGGATTAACCTATTTATGACTGAAAATCCTTACTTAGAATGACAGTCCAATTAAAATATTTCATGAAATCATCCAGACTTTCATTCCATCTCAAGTATGCAGTTCAAATAAGAAGAGATACCCCATTCTTGGAATGAAAATTTGCAAGTAAAATGAAAATTTTTAAAATTGGAATGACATTTTTTAAGATGGAGTAAAAATTCAAAATTTAGAATGTAATTTTACTATAGAATGATTATTTAATTCTGGAAATTTTTTCCGTTGTCATCTGCCAATGCTTTGACTTTGCATTGGGAGGTGCCCGCATCAAGACCTTTAATATATGGATTTGAGCGCACGTTGCACAACAGGTCTTCCATCTGAATTACGAACAAGAGGGGTGTCAAAGCCCATCCCTGTAGAAGAGATCTCGTCGGCGGAAAAGAGGTGGATCTAAACTCATTAACCATAACAGAGGTCGTAGATAAGGAGTAAAAGGTTTGAACCCAGTTACACAGATTTTCGCCGAAACCAACATCGCACAGTGTAGTCAAGACATACGTCCAATTTACACGATCGTATGTCTTTTTGAGATCTGGAATTAGAATTGAGAGGTTAGCCTACGTGTTCTCAACCACTTCAAGGGTCTCGATGACCGTGACAATATTCTCAAATATAGATCGGCCTTGAACAAAGGCAGCTTGATCTTTCTCAATCAAAGTAAGGAGGTGTTTATCCAAATGTCTAGCTAAAAGTTTGTAGGAAACATTTAAGACAGAGATATGACGTCATTTTTTTGTTTTGGGTTTGTCGCCCTTCTGGTATAGTAAGGAAATAATATCGTTCCTCATTCCTATTGATAAGTTACCTCCAACCAAGACCTGATTATAAATTTCTACAAACTCCTCTTTGATCACATCCCAAATAACAATATAGAGTTTGACAGGTAGGTCATTGTTCCCAGAGGCTTTGCCCCTCGCCATTGCATTCAGTGCTTCCTATGCTTCTTCAATAGATACCGGGCGGTTCATATGCAATTTGTCGTGAGTGAAAAGTCTTTTTCCAAAATAGGTCCAGTAATTCGAATTTTCCGATAGGTCTGTGGTTAGGTCTTCGAGTGGTATTTTGGAGTCAAGATATCCTGATAGTACGTGGCGACATAATCACAGAGCTGTGTTTGTTCTCTGGCAACCAGTAGATCATGGTCAATCCCATTGAATGTGTTAATTTTTTTGGCGTCAATTGGAAGGTCTCATGTGTTATGCAGTCGGTCATAAACGACCATCCCCTTAACTTTTAATCTCTTCGTCCACATATCTGATTCCTCGTGTTGGAAGGCATCCCACTCGGCTAGTAATTTCTCTCTAACCGGGCTCCAAACCATGTTTGAGATAGGGTGGAGGTTCATGCGGTCTTCCGCATATTTGAGCTTTCTAGTTATCTCTTCCTCTTTATTCTTCCTGGTGGTTGTCTGGATACGGGAAAAAATACTTAAATGCTTCAAGAAGACGTGGGATCCTGCTTCCCACCAAGCTTCCTTGGTTTCAAACTTCTCCGAGTCGGCATTCAGTTTTCATCCCTCCCAAAAACGTTTCATCCAATCTACCACACAGTGGTGCTGAAAAATCTGGGTATTTTCTTTGAAGTAGCCAGAGCCCCTTTCCAGCTTAGCATAATTAAATGGGGCCACTACCGGTTTATGGTCCGAAATCGGGTTATCCACCTCTTCCATAAGCACAGTAGCCTTCCACACTTTTAATGAGAGTAAGAAAAAATCCAATCTCTTACAAATGGTACCTTTCCCTTCCCTGATGTTAGAACACTAAGTAAATCATGGGCTACTGGGGTGTAATAGCGTTGTCGAGTGCATCGACCCTCGCGTGAAAACGAGGGCTCTCCCGACCATGTCACGCAGGAGTTAAACAAAAACATAACTTTGAGAGACAACTTGGGAACGACGCATAACATTCATCGAACCACAGAGACGGACGCGGTTGCATCGCTCCTTCGCCGCTTTAGCCGGGTGCGCCAGCTATACATCCCACGGTCCCCTACGACAGGACAGGTTCCCGCGGGGCATAAGCTTGCTTCCCTAAGGGGTTGTCACCACCCTTAGGGGCGTATCCCTACTGAGCTACTGACCCACATGCGAAAGCTTTTAGATGCAATCGCAGAGGTAGGTCAGCCGAGGGCGTTTGCTCATTTCGCTGCAGTATAGGAGTCGCTTGGTTAACGCCAAGTGGACCCAACGCCGTTCGTCCCCCAGGGCACTGATCTCCTAGGTACGAAGTAGACGTCGGTCGACTAGGACTGTCTCAACCAAGCGTGAAACCCTTCATTAGTCCTTGTCCCCTTAAACATAAAGTCAAACGAATATTACGACAACCATACTTATAATTATATCAAAAGGAATCAACCGTAGCCAACACGAATAGATATTCCCAATATAAAAAGATAACGGAAGAAAAAATACAAATCATCATCTCATACAAGATCAAAAATTATCCGTCCACCTCAGGTCGAATACCACAAAACAATCAAAACAACTACCAACAAAAAGTTGGCTAATCGAAAATAACATTGATGTCGCCAACATGGTAGTTGGACAACCTCAGTTTTGAATTGATGAGATGCGTTGCCAAAGTCATTCATTCCATCCTATCGCCGATCTAAGATTCGACGAATACCTGTCTTCGTCCATTTCCAATATTTTTGGATGACAAACCGCTTGCACATGATTCTTGATCA
Source organism: Chara braunii (assembly GCA_003427395.1). Classification (NCBI taxonomy): domain Eukaryota; kingdom Viridiplantae; phylum Streptophyta; class Charophyceae; order Charales; family Characeae; genus Chara; species Chara braunii. The sequence goes on from BFEA01000479.1 coordinate 877,950, forward strand.
GGGACATTGTTTGATGTGAAGCATGCCTCTTCCTCTAGGAAGTGGTCTGGGGTACTCCTCCTCCTCGTCCGAGCGCAAGACTCGGATCTTAGAAGTCGGACTGTCTCCACCGAATGGGCAAGTACCCCCCCGTAGAACGGTTCACTCTTGGTCGATAACAGGGTCGACTCCTGAAGCAACGAACCCCCGCCCCAGATGCTTACTAGAGATACTGGATGTGTCCACCGCAAGTAGCCTTCATATATATATATATATTTTATTTCTTCTAAGTCCCAGGGTGACTTAGACAAAAAGAAATCAGAAGAGAGAAAGAAAATGAGAATCATTTAGACAGATATAGGTAGATAAGGTCGTTCGGGATAGAATGCATCAATCATTGGAAAAAAGATAAATCCGTTTGACCTTATCTGCTTTATTTCAATAGAATCCATTCTACGACACACGTTGAATAACGTTTTTTTTTTTAAACAACAAGTTTTTTTTGACAAGCACGCAGGTGAAAGGTAGAAAGAAGATAATGCATTTCTTCATCTCAAATAGGCATAATCATTCTCCTTTGTAAGCATCCCTCTACCAACCTGCACAGACCGCAAAGGAAACACCTCCAAAAGAAAACAATACAATCTCATACTCGAGGCAGACTTTTCCATTCACATGCATGACTTGCACAACTTTCCTCTACCTTTTCTTTTGAATATTCAAAATGAACATGGTCAAGCAAAGTGCAGGTCCACAAAGGCGTGAAAGGAAGTCTGAGTCATTCAACTGACCTTGAGTGAAGTTTGAACGGTACACTCAAGAAGACCGTATAAATTTTTCGCCCTTTTGACGAGAAAGTCGTTGCACCAAGTCGTCAATAAAGTGATCGACACCACTCCCTTTGACGACCGCTTGCCTGAGTACGCTCTCAGCACCGATCACCTTCCAATAATTTGGCGGCGTTTTCTCGTTACCACCACTTGGCTCCAAAGCACGGCGTCTCTGCGGCGTCATGCTCACGCCACTTCAATATGAAACACCGCTTTGACACACCTCCTCTGTGTCAACGTCCCACCTCCACTCAGTGCAAAAATATTGTCGTTACCATCGTGAAATTAGTGCCGTCGCCTCAAAAATCCGGTACTGCCGCCAGAAAATCCGGAGGCGCTTCCACACCACCGTAAAAAAAAACAGAACCGCGGTCGCAAAAATTCGGCAGTGCTTCCGCACTACCACCGTTAAAACCGGAGTTGCTGGCGCAAAAATCCGCAGCGCTTTCGCACCACCGTCGTAAAACCAGAGTCGCGCCGTAAAAATCCGATAGCGCTCCCGCACTATCGCCGTTAAAAATTGTGTCGCCACCGCAGAATTTCGGCAGCACTTCCGTACCACCACTGTAAAAACATGCGTCGCCGCCGCAGAATTTCGGCAGCACTTTCGTACCACCGCCATAAAAACATGCGTCGCCGCCACAAAAGTTCGGCAACACTTTCGTACCACTACCGTAAAAGCCTGCGTCGCCTCCGCAAAAGTTCGGCACTACTTTCGTACCACCGCCGTAAAAACCTGCGTCGCCGCAGCAAAAGTTCGATCTCACTTCCGTACCACCGCCGTAAAAGTCTGTGTCGCCTCCGCAAAAGTTTGGCAGCACTTTCATACCACCGTCGTAAAAACCTGAGTCGCCGCCGCAAAAGATCGGCAGCACTTCCGTACCATTGTCCTAAAACTTGTGCCGCTTCTGCAAAAATTTGGCAGCACTTCGGTATCACCGCAGAAAAAACTTGTGCCGCCACTGCAGAAATTCGGCAGCACTTCTGTACCACTGCAGAAAAAACTTGTGCCGCCGCTGCAGAAATTCGGCAGCACTTCCCCACCGCAGTGAGAAAATGGCAGGCCAAAATTGGTAAAATTTGGGCCCCTGGCCCAAATCTCACAGCGTCGCACTGCCGCAGTACCGCAGTACCAATGGGTCTGTCCCGTGGGACCAGCATCAGCCAGAGGAGAGGAGCAGAGTTCTCCCTGCCTTAGCTATGGATGCCTTATCTTCCTCTTCGCGCTCCTCTGCAAATCTACAGCTTCTCCTCCTTGCCTCAGGCAACACAGCACGAATGCTTTGTGTGGCAGCTGGGGGCAGCTGGCTGTTTTATAGTGGCTGAGGAGGGCTGGTCGTCACTCCAGCCCCCAAGCAAAATCGCGGGCTCACTGTGATGACTGTGGCCGCACCACAGCCACAACCTTAGTGTGGGGCAGTTTCTTTAACTGCCCTATTTTGTTTTTCTTTTTCTTTTTCCCAGCCATCTCGGAATCTCACGAGATTGCTAGGTTTCTGCCATTTCCAAAACCTTTTTTCTTTTATTTTTCTAATGAGGGGTTGAAGAGATACAACCCCTTAAGTTTGATGTATCTGGACCTTTTTCCCATGGCAGATACATCGGGGAACAGCCTTTTCCTTAGTGGTCCTTCAATTTTCAGGGGGCCTTCAAAAACGGAAGCCTGACAATTACCTCTGGCAGCCCCTGCCAGTTACCTCTGGCAGCCCCTGCCAGAGGTAGCACCACGTGAGGACAAGTGTCCTCACATAAAATAAAGAAAAGAAAAGAAAAAAGAAGAAAATAAAAGAAGAACCCCAACCTCCTTAACTGCAATGCTCCTCGCCGTGATTTGAGCCAGGAGCATGCAGTTATCTGTCAACAGCCTACTTCTTCCCTCTGCTGCCCTCCCCTGAAAACGGGGAGGACAGTTGTTAGGTTGGGAGGAGTAGGGAAAAAACTCATGAAAATTCACGAGTTCAAATCCCGACAGGCTCAGAACGGGGTGCAAAAAGTACCCCGACTTTGATGAATTTTAGATCAATATTCGATAAATAAAAAAATCTCAAAACATTCATGCACATGGCCTAGGTGCCTGACTACCTACAGAAAAAAAATTCAAGGCCAACAAAATTGTTTTACACCACCAAAAAAATAGTGGCGCAAACTGAAAAATACAATTTTTCAAAAAAACTCAGATCCCGTTTTTCGTTTTCTTTTTCTTGTCTTTTTCTTATTTTCTTTTCTTTTCTTTTTCTTCTTACCCACCTAACAACGGGGAAACAGCTGGCAGGTTGGGAGGAGCAGGTCCTCTCTCTCATCCTCCCTTTTGTTTCCTTTTTCTCTCTCGTGTGCGATATGAGCCTCGAGATCTTAGATCTCGCGGCTACAAAATTATGTGTCACGATGAGGTGGGAGCTATCGTGCTCCCACACAGTCTAAAGAGACTGTTTTCTTCGACAGCAGAGGCATTGTTTGCCTCGTGCAGCCTCTGGAGTGGTGGCCGTTGCTTCAGCAACGACACCTATCTCTCCGCTGGTGTGGTTTTTTTTTTTTTTT
>BFEA01000479.1:916749-928366 GCA_003427395.1 Chara braunii
CACTCACCCACACCAGATGGAAAACTCTACAGACCGTCGGTTCACACCCCATCACAAGCCAGCAAAACATCCACGAAACAAAGAAAGGTCTGTCACAGCCAAAAAATACACTCCAGACATATATATACGATATATATATGTATATATATATATATATTCTCTTGGCTGTGGCTTCCTATTATGTCCGTTATGACTTGTTGCAAGATGACGAGTCAGTCGATCACGACCATGATGGTGATGATATAGCTGTGATGATGATGAGGAGGAGGAGGAGAGGAGGTTGATTATGAGGTGAAGACGAGGATAGCAAGTAGAAAAACTGAGGTGGGGAGGCCGTCGAGGAGAAGTGGGAGAGATGGTGATGAGAGGAGGAGGAGAGGAGGTTGATTTGTGAAGAGTATGGGGCGGATGGCGAAACTGCAGGAGGACGATGCGGGGAGCTAGCAGCAAAGTGAGGGGAGAAGAGAGGAGAGGAGGAAAGGACGGTGATGGTGATGATGATGATGGTGATGATCATCATCATGATATAATGGCGGATGACGACTGTCACGGAGGACGATGCTGATGTTAAAGCGTTGGAGAGTGAGCTTGAGCGCACGTCTTTTCCCTTATACTCACCGTCACTAGTGCTGTCTGGACTGAAAGTTGCCCCAACGACACCTATATAATGATCGTGCGTTCTATTCAGGGGAAGTGGTCAGTACAAGATGATGATGATGATGATGATGATGATGATGGCGATGATGGTGGCGATAATGGGTGTGTGAGCGTGAGCGCACGTCTTCCCCCTTATACTCACCGTCACTAGTGCTGTCTGGACTGAAAGTTGCCCCAATGACACCTATGATGAAGATGATGACAATGATGATGATGACGATGATGATGATGATGCCGATGATGAAGATGACGGAAGATAAGAACGCAAACGGAGGATGGAAAGAAGGGCTGACGTTGTTTGGACTGAAAGTTGCCCCAACGACACCTATAATGATCGTGTGTTCTATTCAGGGGAAGTGATTAGTAGAAGATGATAATGATGATGGCGATGATGATGGTGGTGATGATGATGATGCAGATGATGAAAGATAAGAGCACAAACGGAGGATGGAAATGAGGGTTTTTATCGAGAACGCTGTCAAGATTGATGATGGCTATTATGCGAAAAATGAGTGAGATCCTGATAATTAGACGAATATGGAGGACGATTCATTAATTACAGCGCAGCGCTAATAATAGAGGTCGGATCCAACAACCCGGCCCGATCAGATCATGCATGAGATCCATCCTTACCTGACTAACGCAGATCAGAAAAAGAACAGGTGGGTCGAATTCAGGACATAATAAATGGGGTAATGGAGATTCACAAGGGAGTAAGACCGTTGCGAGCCAAGCGCCGAGCCTGGTGCGACAATTTGGAGAAGAACACATTCAAGATCCATTTGAAGGAAGTGTCCCATCCTAGGGTGTCTCTGCCTTCCAGCAAGTCAGACAGCTGCCTGATGTGGCACTAGAAAGGTAGCAAGCAAGTTCCTCTCTCATTGGGTTAGGGTTCCACTGGGTACGCGCACCCCCAGGTAGGCTGGCAACCCTAACCTTTTTCCAAAGGGAAAGAGCCTTTGCTACGGGAGAAAACGAACCAGACTATGCACATCCCAATCATCCATCCATCCACCAAGTGAGAGAGCAGTGTAGAAGGATAAGCAATGCAAAACAAGATACTTGCATCTATCCGATCCATCAGGTGAGAGAGCAGTCCACAAACGCCTCCACATCAGCCAATATCGCAGAGAGTAGGAAAAGAAGTCCAGCATACCCCATCAGGCCATGCATTATAACAGCAGGTTGGTCTAGTGCTTCCAAATATGCTTTTCTAGGAGCACAACAATCTGCTGCTCAAATGGTTTCTTACGAAGTTTCTATCTAGGTTGTTTTTCCGGGCGCCCGGGCACGCAACTTGTGCTCGGATACATGCCCGGGTGCCCGGCCGGGCATGACCCCCGGGCAGGGTTCCGGGCAGCCCCAGCGTAAAAAAAAAAAAAAAAGAACGAAAGTAAAAAAATTTCAGGAAAAAAATATGTTGTGTAGAATTGCAATACAAACAACTTTTGGCTGAGGGTCACATCAGAATTCCTCACCGAATCGGAGGTAAAAAAGAAAATAACAAAATCACACTAAAGGACCCCCCTTTAACCCCTCTTAGCCCCTTTAAAAACAATTTATAGCCCCGTTTCCCCCCCTTGACAGCCAACTCTCAAAAAATGAAATGAGCCCGGATTTGGCGTCCTCTGGGAAAGTGCAGAAAGGCAAAAGATGGCTCGTGCACCTTTTTAGGTGTGAAACTGCAGACACGAGCAGACGGATCTCTCCGATTGAGTGTGTTTGACAAGACAGTTGCATGGGATTTTCCTGTTATACGATATCCTAGTGCAACATCAAACATTCCATCTCATCAGTCTGCAGGTGTGTTCACCGGCCAGCTTACGCGGTTTGAGCAGATTTGTGACAATTGGCATGATTTTAGAACTGTGGCAACCATGCTTGTCCGCCGTTTGCTTTCCCGTGGCCATCCTCCTTCGATATTGGCCTGAGGATGGACTTGTTACATTCATGCTCGCCAACGTCGACAACGTATACATGTAACTCGTCTTACACAGTGGTTTTGACGTATGTTTCACTGGTCCATGCATCATCCTCTTCCACCTTCTCCTCCCCTTTCCTTCGTTTCTCCTTCTCCCTCTCCCCCTCCTTCTCCCCCTTCCTCCTTTCCATCTTCTCATCCTCCTCCGCCTCCCCCTCCCCCTTCTTGTCCACCTTCCCCTCCTCTGTCTTCCCCCTCTTCCTCTCCACTTCCCCCTTCTTCTCCCCCTCCCCCTCCTCCTCCTCCTTCCCCTTCCCCTCCATCTTCTCATCCTCCTCCGCCTCCCCCTCCCCCTTCTTGTCCACCTTCCCCTCCTCTGTCTTCCCCCTCTTCCTCTCCACTTCCCCCTTCTTCTCCCCCTCCCCCTCCTCCTCCTCCTTCCCCTTCCACTTCCCCTCCGCCTTCCTCTCCCTCTCCCTCTCCCCCTCCCTCTCCATCTCCTTCCTCTTTGCCAGCGTACTCTTCTTCTTCTTCTTCTTCTTCTTCTTCTTCTTCTTCTTCTTCTTCTTCTTCTAATTCCCCTTCTTCTACTCCATCATCCATTTCTTTGTCTTTTTCTCCCTTTTCTTCTTCTTCTTCTTCCTCCTTCTCTTCTTCTCCTTCTTCTTCTTCTTCCTCTTCTTCTTCTTCTTCTTCTTCTTCTTCTTGTTCATTTGCCCCCCCACGCTGGCTGAGATCGGCCCCTCCTTTGTCTTCGTTGTCCATATTGGGGCGTCGGCAGGTTCGTTCATTCCTCCTCCCAGTCCCCCTTCCTCTTGACGTCGTGTTGATGCTAATCTGCAGGGTTCTTTGTCTTACCGACAGCCTGCTCTGCCACATCGACGGCGTTCGTCATTCATGCATCGACCCCGCCAGATCAGACCTAGCTTTTCAGTGGTGACCGAATTGGATCTGCGGGCAGATCTACCAAATACTTGTGGCTTGACAGCCACAAATGTCTGCCTACAGGCTTATCAGTGTCAATGTTATACTGCTTCCCATTTTGTCACAATTGCTTATCAACTTGACGCTGTTGAAAATCAGTTGTTGTATGACCATAATGGTCCACCTCCTGAAGGTAGTAATTATACTACCTCAGGAGGCTTTACTGTAAATGTCTTACAGCTAGCATTCCACGGTCGCCACCTTCTTATGCATCATGCGACGTGACCATCCTCACATTTCTGCCTGTATTTTGCACAGACCCGGGCATTATATGGCACTCATTCGTGCAGCTGCCCAGTGGGAACTGTGGGATGGTGGGATAATGATTCAGGCTATTTTCAACATAAATGAATTTCTGTGTGCATTGCCGAATCATACTTTATTCTGGATTATTGATCGCCTCTCGTGTGACACCTGTCCGGACAGCGACGCGGTGCTTCGTGGCTGCGGAATTCATCACCTATGCCATCAACATTATCAATCTATTGCAGCCGCTGCCGTCTGTGCCAAAGGGTGTCCAACATTTCTTCATTGTACACATCCCTATCATCCAGATATTCGTTGTCCCTTTTGTGCTCAAGGACGCTATCAGGACTGCATGATGCCGCACTGTGATGAACGTCCTGCTGTTTTTTTGACATGTGGACAGCATGTCCTTTGTCAGGACTGTTTTGATGGGATGGTCCGTGCTAGCCGTCCTGCTGAATGCTGTGCCGAAGTAGCTCTCCTTGGGTATCCTTGTGAACATCCACGTCATCCTCAGCGTGCCTGTCCTATCTGCCGGGGTGGGGGCTCCGCTTCCTGACTGATCAATAGAATCAAGCGATCAGGAGCAACAGATGTGGAGTTGAAGAAAGAAGAAAGAAAAAATTGAAACAAAAAGAAAAAAAGAAAGAAAGAAAGAAAGTACAAATTTCTGAAGAAAAGAAAAAGAAAACAAAAAAAAGAAAGAGAGAAAAATAAAAGAATATGTTGAACCTGGTAGTGACAGTGGCATGGTTTATCTGTGGGATGTGTCATTTGCTTTCTTCCCTTGTCTCTTCTTTGATTGGATCCCTTTCTCTTTCTCTTGCCTCTGTGAGGTCTGGTTTCCTCCTCCTTTTCTTTACCTTTTTGCCTTTTGGCTGCGTGCAAGTGTGTCCTTGTGACACACGGGGATGAGAGCAGCCAGCGCTCAACCTGTCGTCCACGTGGCTGGCCTTGTACGTAAGAGGTGATGAACAGATGGGGCTTTCCTTCCTTACTTCTTTTCCTTTCCCTGTTTTGCTTTTTCTCGCCTTCGCGCTCTGATTCACAGTGTGACAGTATATATATTGGAAGGCACGTGATTGACGAATGTGTTGATACATGCGTTGCGCAGTTGCTTTTATTATATACGTTTTGTGAAAGTCGTGTATTTTGAAACACCTAAAACATGGATTTCCTATAAACCAATGGATCGTGAAAAATCTTTATTGCTTGCTATTACTCTCTTTTTTATCACTTTTTTTTTTCTTATATCCTTGCCCGGGTACCCCGGGCGTCACGCCCGGGTGCCCGGCCGTGCAGGCCCGGCCGAGCATGAAACTATTGGTCTTATTATAATTACTGTATTAATTTGGCTATTGGTAGGTTCTTGTAATTCCACGGAAATCGTCATAGCACAAAAACAGATGTGGTTTGGTATTCCCCTTTTTCCTTTATCGATTCTGTTTTTTATTTCTTGTTGAACAGCCCGGTTACAGATGCACTATGGGCGTCCCCCAGTTACAGATGACACTTACCTGACCCGATCGTAGCAACTCTAAACCAATGTCCACTGCCGCGTCCCACATTGATGTCGAAGACCAATCAGAACTTGAAGCCATACGCCCACCAATAAGTTCCCCCTCTGGGAGAGAAGCCCTGTAGCCGCTCAATGTCCTCCTCAAGCTTAGAGTCCAGGTGCAAGTCACCATTCACGCTCTCCTCCCTCAATACAACTCACATTGTCACCTCCTGTGTCTCGCCACACCATACATCCACTCGGTCAGCCTGGTCAGGGTCAATGTTGACCGTACATGCTTGGAACCAGGTGGGGGCAGCTCCCCCCCCCTTCCTGCTGCGATTAATCGACTTGTCGATTTCTCCTCCTTTCCTCTCCCTCCCGTCTGGTCTTGCTATGATTGATCAAATTGTTGACTTCCCTCTTTGTTCATGCTCCTGTGGTTCGTCAATGGGAAAAAAGGGAAAAAAGCGTGATACGTGTTGTGTGTATGTGTGTGTGTGTGTGCGTGTGTGTGTGTGTGCGTGTGTCGTGTTTGTTGATTCCTCCTCCTCTTCCCCCATTGTCCACTGTTCGTGGATTCCTCCTTCTCTTCCCACGTTATCCACTGTTCGTCGGTTTCTCCTCCTCCTCTGCCGTCAACTCCTCTCCCTCCCGTCGCTCACTGCTTGCGCTCCCATCTCGTCCTCCTATGATTGATTGATTCCTCGATTCTGCTCTCCCTCCATCGTTGACGTCCCTTTCCTGTTCATTGTTGTGTGGTTCATCGATTGACCCTCTCCAGCATGGGAAAAGCTGAAAAAAAGTGATGCCTGTTCTGATGTGAATGTGTTTCTGTACGGATATTCTCCCTCCCGTCTTGTCCTCTTATGATTGATCGATTCCTAGATTCTGCTCTCCCTCGATCGTTGGCTTTCCCTTCCCTGTTCATCGTCGTGTGGTTCGTCTATTGGTCCTCTTCGGGATGGGAAAAGCAAAAAAAAGCGATGCGTGTTGTCATGTGAATGTGTTTCTGTACGCATATGTGTGGTGCTTTCTCTCAGCCTCCATTGTGGACTCCCCACTCTGCTGCTCATCTTCCTTCCTCCTCATCCCTCCTGCTCTTGTCAATGCATATAATCTCTATGAGTCGTCATCGCCGCATACGTCTTTGACTTCTCTCCCTCCCTCGTTGTCATCCTGTGGTTTATTGATTTTTCCTCTGCAGGACGGAAAACAAGGGAAAAAAGACCGATGCGTGTTGAGATGTCAGTATGGGTCGCGACCGTTGCAGCGGTCGCAAATGCACCACTCACAGTCGTTGCAAACCCACCTCTTTCAGTTGCACCCCATGCTCTCGCGGCAAACCCGCCTCTTTCAAAACACGCCCCGATGACGCAATAGCAAAACCCTCCGCGGGCCGATCACAAAATCAGGTGCACGCAAGACGTTCATGCCCGCTCCCGCTGAAACGCCCATGTGGCCCGCCGGTCGAAGTTTCCCGAACGTGGCCTCCCCCCTCCAGGAAAAAAAGAAAAAAAATGCACGCTTCTTCCTGACCGCTGCGCGGCCCACGCGGTACAATACCCTGAGCGATCTCTCTTGGGTCCACTCGAAGCGTTATGTGGGGCCCACTCTTGCTTTTATAATGAGTATGGATAATAATAATATCAATGAAAGGATGAACCAGAACCAATGTCCGAATCCTCTTCTTACTTCCCGTCCACTCAAGTGGTCCACCATAGCCATCTACTACACCTTCTTCGTCCTTTGTAGAGTAGGTGGCTATGGCGGACTAATGGAGCCTGGCCCGATGTTCAAAGGACCACGCAAAGCTAATGTGTCCCTCTCACTATGGCTGCCACGCCTAAGACTACCCCAAAGTCTTCCTTGAAGAAGCCAACCCTCAACTGGGGGCTTCCAGGTGCAGCGCCAACCAAGAAGATGAAGATGCAGGCCACCATAGCCAGGTAAGCACCCCCCTCGCTCTCCTCCTTTCTCACCGTCTTCCTCGGCATACTCCTTTCCCGGAGTTTTCCTCCTTCGTCCTCCCCACCATAGCCAAGGTGGAGAGCCAAGCCCGCCTTCTTCCTCCCCAGCGCTCCTCCAAGCTGAGCGCTCGCTCCAGCAGGCGATCGCCGAACTTGCCCGGTGCGAAATGAGGACGTCTTCACTCTCCTCCAAGATATACCGCACTACTGTCTCTTTGGGCGGTGTTTCCAGCCCAACACCCTACCAAGCTGAAGGTGCCTTCCTCCTTTCGGAGGGAAACATCATTTCAGTCTGATATCCCTCGCTGCAGGCCCTAGACTCAGACTACCAAACTGGTACCCTAGACCCTAAGCCTACCAGACTCTAAAATTTTCTTGAAACTCATGTGCAGCCCTAGAGCCCGAAACACAATGAATTTGTGCTAACCAGTTTCTTCGTTCCACCTGACTCTTGGAATCGCTCTTGAAGAAGGGGAAGGAACCACTGACCAACCAGGAATGAGAGCACCTCAACCCACAGGGGAGCAACAGCACCTTCCCTGACCTGCCACACGCCATTTCAGGAGTTTTCAAGTCATCTCCGGCAGGTGACTTGAGCCCAAGGGCTGAAATGGCTGGCAGCGTACTTGAATCCCAAGTGCAGTCTGAAGTGATGCGTGATCTATTTACCCTCAAAAAGGAGGTTAGGGCGATGTGGAACGGCGCCTGACCAGCGCACCATTGAGTTTCATGTGGTGTGTAATGAGGAAACTGGGCCCATCGTTTCATAAAAGTGGTCTCTGACAAAATAACCCTCTAACCCATTCCTGCAGCATGTCTGTCCCTCTGGATAAGGGATTCTGGCCCGAGCATGCCTTTGGTTGAGGGGTCCTGAATGGGAATCCTGTTGCTTGTCCAACGTACCTGGGCTTTGGGCATATGGGCCTTTCTGCACCACACACACCGCTTGCCAAATGCCAACATGTTGAATGTATCTGGACCCGGCCTTGGTCCTATGCATTCAAACTGCTGGCGGTTGGCAAATGGTGCAGCGATACCCTATGTCTCTAGCAGGGATGGGCATCAGTTGATGGTGAACTGTGCACTCGAATGTGTAGAAATGTAGTTCTGTTTCCTCTTACCATTATGGTTTTGTTGTTCTTGCCCTTAATCCATTACTCTCCAGATGGCAGATGTGTATGAAATGTGGCCCAACAATGGCCTAGTTGCACTACTCGCCATCCGCCAGCATTTCAAATGCATCTGGCTTCATATTTGTTCAGATGAGTTCAAAATGATAGCGGATGGCAAGTAGTGTAACTAGGCCCCAAGTACGTTTCCTATGGTTCCGTCATGTGTAAGCTAACACAGTGTTTCTTTTTTTTTTTTTTTTTTTTTTTTTTTTTTAAGCCACCGCTACCTTTGAGCCTCTTTTTGCCGAGGCGGAGTAGAACTGTGCTCCGAGCTTTGGCCGAAGCACCAGTGTGGCGTTTTATGCTTTGTTTTGGCTGGCACAGCCAGCCTTTTTGGTCCGGTAGCGCCCGGTTCTGGCCACTGGCCAGCCTCCAAAGAATGCGGTATAGGTTATATTTACAACTTCGCCTTCCAGCCTGAAAGGTAGTCCTGATGTAACACAGCGCTTTTGTGAGCTCGCTGGATAAAAGTATGTGAAGATGCTGGTGGTGGTCACGATTTAACACACTGCTTTTGTGAGCTCGCTGAATAAAAGTATGTAAAGATGCTGGTGAATGAGCGGCTGCAATCAGCTCGGGTTTCGCAGTTTTCCCCCTCTTTCGATGACGTGTGTTTTGCATGCTGTGGTTATATTGACTGCACTGATGTCGGTGTTTCCAGTGGCTCATGGACATGCCTGGCTCCAGGCAACCTTGACACTCTTTCCTTGTGCTATGATTTGTCGTGCCCTGCAATGTGCTGCAATGCTCTGCAATGCGCTGCTTCGGTTGCACAGGTGATCATGTGGGCTGTGTTTCCAACATGGAAGCCCGGAGAGAGGTTAAGGGAAGCAAAGAAGATAGTGAGCCTGGTGGTGATGCTGCAGTACCTGCCGCGAATGGTGCGGTTCCTGCCACTCGTGTTCACTTTGCCGACAGTGGCAGGGTTTGTCTTCGAGAGCTCCTGGTTTATGACTTGGATGTATTTAGTCGTGTTCTTCCTGTTTGGCCACGTATTTGGGTGCTTGTTTTACATGATGGGAATCCAGAGGGTAAGCGACTGCTTGCAGGTGGAGTGTGACAAATATGAAGATAAGAGCTTGTGCGACTATGGCTATCTGGACTGCAGTCATCCTCAAGGGGGGCTCAATAGCTCTTGCTTCATTTCGAACCCGGACTTTGATTATGGCATTGTGGACCGGGCAGTGAAGATTGTTGAAGGTCAAGGCGATTTCATCGAAAACATCGAAAAGTACATCTACTCCCTGTTTTGGGGGCTGCAAAACCTTGCTTCTCTTGCGGACAACCTCGTTCCGAGCACTAGTGTGTCGGATAGTGTCTTTGCGATTTTTATTGTATGTTTTGGTTTACTCTTGTTTGGTGTGTTGATCAGTAACATCCAAAACTTCATATCGTCACTTCTTCGCCGCAGCAATGACATGCAAGTGCGTAGACGAGATCTTGAGTGGTGGATGAAGCATCGCCGGCTCCCATCTCATCTCCGGAGAAAGATCTCAGACTATGAACGGTACAGGTATGGTGCTGATTTTTACGCTCTCTTGCCTCCAGTGCTCTTATCCTTTTCTACCCGCTCCTTTGTTGGCTTGTAGCAGCTGTGATCTATATGGCTTTTGACACTTTATTTTGCTCCTGCTTCTTGTTCGCTTTTCTGCGTGTCCCTCTTTCCCTCGCGCAGACATATCCACATGCATATGCAGGCCCTTCCACTCCCAAATACACACGAATGTGCACGCCTCTTCACTCAACTCCACAACCGTGCAGATTCCTGTTGCCGGTAAGTGATCTAGGCTCGCTGCTTCTGGTGAGGAACCAATATGGTTGGCTGATCGACCTGCACATACAATGTTTTGTACACCAGTGCTCCTGCCCGGACATGCCTACTGTCTTCTCCTGAATAGAAAGTGCGGTATAGCTGCATTTGGGGCAACGTTCAGTCTAGATACAGTGATAACGACCATAAGTTCTATTCGGGGAAGGACGGTAGGGAGGCAAGTCTAGGCAACATACTTGACGTGCAAAGTAAAACACAACAATGGAGAAAATCCAAAAAACATCGTGCGAAAAAAACATTGCGTACAATTGCAACACAAACGACCTCTGGCTTCTAAATTCATTGCTGATTACAAGATAACAAGTAAACACGCCGTGGCTACACCGTGGCAGGGGGAACGTATGTGATTGAAGAAGTGAATTTTCCATCAGAATGAGAATGAACACAGAAATGTATGAAGTTTTGACATTGCGACTCTCTCTCTCTCTCTCTCTCTTTCTCTCTCTCTCTCTCTCTAGAGAAGATCAAAAGATCTGAGGTCACGACTACGTCCGGGACACATCTTTTCTTCCCCTCCATCTCATGCCGGGTTTCACATACAGGAGAAGCAGCATAATAATCTTTCTCTTTTCCCCCCTTTCCTCATGCCACCACACTGGCCAACAGGTAAGTCTCCAACCCTGTGGCTATCGATAGAATGAGCAAAATCGAATGAATCTTCCGCTAGAATATGGAAATATACACTACTTTCCTACGCTATGCGACTTTCCTCTCAATCATGCTGCCAGCTGGCTACGCTATGCCACTCTCCTCTCGATCGTGCTGCTAGCTGGCCACGTTCGCAGTGCTTGCTATGCCGCTCTCTTCTCGGTCACGATGCTAGGCGCCCTGCCACGTCCCCGCCTCTGCTAGCACTTGCTCTCCTCTCGATGGCTAGTGCCTTGCCAGCTGGCTATGCTATGCCCCTCTCCTCTTGATCGTTCTCTCTCGCACACACAAAAAAAAAGAACAAAAATAAAAAATCGTTCGATTTTGCTCATTCAATCGATGGAAGTACCCTCTCTCTCTCTCTCTCCAGCCGCGAGGTTGAGAGAAAGAGAGAGAGCTGATAAGTCTCCAACCTCGCGGCTGGAGAGAGAGAGAGAGAGAGAGAGAGAGAGAGAGAGAGAGAGAGAGAGAGAGAGAGAGAGAGAGAGAGAGCAGATAAGTCTCCAACCTCGCGGCTGGCGTCATGCTACTTCCATCGATAGGATGAGCAAAATCGAATAGGATGAGCAAAATCGAATGAATCTTCCGCTAGAACATGGAAATATACACTACCTGGTTGAATATGGCCCACACCTGCCGGACAACACTTTCGATTGTGATCGATGGAAGTGCCCTATCTCTCTCTCTCTC
>BFEA01000479.1:929781-940413 GCA_003427395.1 Chara braunii
GAGAGAGAGAGAGAGAGAGAGAGAGAGAGAGACCAGATAAGTCTCCAACCTCGCGGCTGGCGTCATGCTACTTCCATCGATAGGATGAGCGAAATCGAATGAATCTTCCGCTAGAACATGGAAATATACACTACCTGGTTGAATATGGCAGACACTTGCCGGACAACACTTTCTGCAATCGACGGCGCGGCGCAAAACAAACCCGCAGCGAAAAATGACCCGATTCATAAAGCCGCGCCACTCCCCCCCCCCTCTCCCCCAAGAACGGCCGTAAACAAAAAAATGTGCCGACACCAACCCCAAAAAAAAAACGGCCGTAAACAAAAAAACCGCGCTGGGCCCACGGTGCACCGGACCCGCGCTGGAAAAAGGTCTTAGCGGGATGCGTCACGCGAGACCGGCTGTTGCCTTTAAGAGTAGGGAAAACGAAGTAATAAAAAGGAGTCAAAACGGACCTCTATTGAACCCATCTCCTGAAGCTCACTTCATCATGCCTGTACTCGCAAAGTTCAATGAATGACAACTCGCAAAGCAATAACAATGAAGCGACATGACTCGAAATAGAGAAGGAGAAGATGGAAAGAGGAAAATTCAAGAATGTAACCAATAGACAGATACAACGTTCATGTCCGTCCTCCGACCTCTGCCTGGAGGCTCTCCTCAAGGGCCACCTAAACAAAAAAAAGAAAAAAAAAGAGAGTCATGAGTCTAATAACTACTACTTTTGACTCTCCTCACTCCACAGCACCACCTCGTCGAAGCACAGTGCGCTGCCTCCACCTCCCATTGTGATCAACGGCCGGTAAGCCTAAGGAAAGGGTGGCCCCAGCGAGGTAGGGGCTGTGTGGATGGCCCTGGCTGGCCACGTATGTGGGAGCCCCGTCACAACATTAGAAAACCTGAAAGTTTTCAAAAAGTGAAAAGAAATGTTGTGCAGGACTGTAGATCAAACAGCTTGTGGTAGATGGCCACTTTGAAATTCCGTATGAAATTGAAAATAAAAGAAAGTAGTTTAATTGTGGTATAGTAGAGCACAATAATTAATATAATATAATCAGATCAATAGTATATAATAGAATATGATCTTAATTAGATAAAATAATAAAATAGAGAGAGGGCCAGCGTTAGTGCAGCAGCGCTTGCGCAGCATGGAGCCAGTGCCCGAATGAGGAGTGCTGGGGCAGGCACTTTCCTAAATGGAAGTGACCTGCCTGCTGCGTGTGGCCTGCCTGCATTGGGCCTCGATCCAGAAGCTTCCGGTAGGCCCCGTGAGGCGGAGCCCCAGTCCGAACGAATCAGGCCCAGGGCCTGTGGTGGTTTCCTGTGCCCAACTGCTCGCAGCCTGTGTTCAGCCCATGTTGCATATCTGGCCCAGGGCCTGCCTCAGTTACATACGAAAAAGGCAGCCTGGGCCTGGGGGCTCTCAACCAACGGGCGCTGCGCAACTGCCTGAATTTCCCCAGTTGCTTGGTGACACCAAAAATGGGCCTGTAGGCCTTGGTCGAGCCTGCCTTCACTTAGGGCGGCTGACTGTACTGAAAATAGGGCCCAGTAGGGCGTATCGAGGCCTTGAGCCTCGCATTCCCTCCTCCATACTTCGACAGTCCTCTGAGAAGTCCCATTACTCAATCTGGCGCTTTCCTTTCTGCAGTGACTTCTCGTAGTGTGCGACAGCCTGTGGAGCGGTCTGAATCAGGTTCTCCCTGGTAAACCATCTGTCCTCCTTAGGATCAGTGTGCAATACTGTAGCTTCGGCTTAGGAGGACGTGCCCTGCCTGTTGGTCTTGGAACTGGCATTTCCCTGTGGTCCACGATGTCATTGATGTCAACCTATCCATCCATGGTTGGGGGCAGCATTGAGCGACGAAAGGAAACTGATCAGTTTCCTCGAAAGGTGCGAGTTTGGAGGCGTGAACGACAGGGTAAGTGCAAAGATGACCAGGGATCCGGATTGCATGAGATGGCCCATCGGGATCTCCCTCAACAACATCCAGATCCTCCCATGGTCCAACGTACTGTGGCATGAGCTTGCGGGAGATCCCGTGCTCCTGTCCCAGTTCTGAGGACTTTACCCAGACTCTGTCCCCTACCTGAAATGTAGAAGGGCGGCGGTGTTTGTTCTCAGACTCTATCATTGCCACCTGTGCCTTATGCATCTGTTCTACTGCCTGCTGCATCAGTTGTTCATAATGATAGGCAAATTCAAGTGTGCCCGAGGCAGCAGTTGGCTGGTTGTTAAGTAGTAGAAAGTCTAGGGGCAGTCTAGGCTTGAAAGTCAGTAGCAGACTGTTAGGGCTTACCCCAGTGGCGCTGTGCACAGTGTTGTTGTACGGGCTGGCGATGAGAGCAAGTTTCTCATCCCAGTCCACCTGATTGGGCTTAATGTAGTGTCGCAACAGGTGTTGTACAGCGCGCTCAGCTTGGCCATTTGCCTCTGGGTGGTTCCTAGAAGTCATCTGCAGCTGTGTTCCCTGTTCTGCAGCTGCAGCCTTCCACACATCACTGGTGAATCTGATATCCCTGTCACTCGCAATAGACTTTGGAAGCCCAAAGTCTCTGACGCAGTTCTTTTTGAACAGCTTGATCACATACTCGGTCTTAGCTGTAGCAGGCATTGCAACTAATCTAGCATACTTACTAAACTTATCCACAATGACATAGATATATCTCATTCCACTCTTGCTGGTGACCAGCGTGTCCATGAAATCCATAAACAGGCTCTCACCGGGCCTTTGCGGAATCGGAAGGGGCTTGAGAAGCCCAAGAGGTGCCTGTGTACGTGGCTCGTCTCTCTGACATACCAAGCAAGTCTCCACATACAGCTTCGCATCTTTCGTCATTGTGGGCCACCAGAACTGTTGCAACAGATTTGCTGCAGTCTTCCTATACCCAAAATGTCCGATGGCATCATGACATTCGCCTAAAATTAAACTACGCAAAGACTCCCGATTTGGAACACACAAGCGTTTATTGCCGGCCTTCTCAAGGAACAGCAGGTCGTTGACCAACGCAAACTCATCAACAGTTGCTTTGTCTTTTGCCTCGAGTCTGCGTATGCCCTCGGCCATAAACGGATCCTCGCGATAGGCTTCCACCAAAGACTGAGTAACATTGTCCACAAGTCCAAATTCAGTGACCAGCGTACCGAAGAAGTCTGGCCTACGCAACAGTGCATCAGCAACCTTGTTGTACTCCCCCATGATGTACTGGGGCTCAAAGTCATATTGCTCTGAGTCTTCATCCACCTCAGGGTCTGATGATCAGTCCTGACATAGAAGAAGCGACCAAGGAGGTAGTGCCTCCAGTGAGTCAATGATTTGTAAATCGCGTAGAGTTCCTTCTCATAAGTGGACTTGGCCAGCTTTTGAGAGGGTATCTTTTTGGACATGTACTCTACCGGCCTGAACTTTTTCTCCTCCTGCTGTGCAAGTACAACACCAATGCCATGTTGGCTGGCATCCGTGGTTACAACAAATGGCTTGTCAGGATCGGGCAGTTTCAAGACCTCATGGTGAGTGAGGGCATGCTTCGAATGTCTGAAAGCAGCCTCACACTTGTCTGGCCACTCCCATGGGGTGTCAAGGCGTGTTAGATCCGTCAAAGGGGCGGCCACTATGCTATAGTTCTTGACAAAATTGCGGTAGCAGCCGGTCATCCCTAAGAAGGACCTCATCTGAGTCACAGACTGAGGACGTGGCCAGTCACGAATGTTGGCCACCTTCGTGTCATCGGGCTTCAATTCCTCCACGAAAATCTCATGACTCAGATACAAGATCCGGGTGCGGCCAAACTCGCATTTCTCCCCGTTGATCTTGAATTGGTGTTGTCGAAGGAGGTTAAGGAATTTGTCTAAATGACCAACGTGCTCCTTGACAGTCCTACTGAAGATAAGTATGTCATCGAGGTACACGATGACAAACTTGTCCAAGTGGTCATGAAAGATCCGGTTCCTGGCGTGCTGAAAGGTGCCAGGAGCATTGCAAAGGCCGAAAGGCATCACCACAAACTCGTACAAACCGTACCTGGTCTGAAATGCAGTGTTGTGTTGATCCTCGGGCCGTATTGCAATCTGATGGTACCGGGACTTCAAATCTATCTTACTGAAGTACCGACACTCTTGCACTCGGTCCAACAAGTCATCGATGCACAGTAGGGGCTCTGCGTTCTATACAGTGATGGCATTGAGGCCCCTATAATCAATGCACATCCTCAAGGTCCCTCCCTTCTTCGGTACAAATAAGACCGACGATCCGTAAGGGGAGACACTAGGCCGGATCCAACCCTTCTCTATGAGTTCCTTGAGGTGTCGACGAAGCTCATCGAGCTCAGCTGGAGACATCCGATAGATCCTACCCTTCGGAATGCTAGAACCTGGGATAATCTCTATCGCGTTGACAACCTCCCTCTCAACAACCCCTTTCGGCTCTTCAAATGAACCAGCGGCATTTTCACTGGCTCGCCTGCAGCAGACACATAAACTAAGTACATACCCTCCTTCGGATTAGACCCTGGGATAAACTCTATCGCGTGGACAACCTCCCTCTCAACAACCCCTTTCGGCTCTTCGAATAGATCAGGGTATTTAGCGACTACTCCCTCTATCTCCAGCGACATTTTCACCGGCTCGCCTGCAGCAGAGACATAAACTAAGTACATACCCTCCTTCGGATTTTGCTTATAGAACGCGGCCGCACACATGCATCCGTAGGACTCGATCAGACATAAACTAAGTACTTACGTAATCTGGCAGTCCCCCCTCCAGGCAGTGTGTGTTTGACCACTTTTCGGTACCAGTCAAACTGGGCTTGTGTAACCGAGAGGTAGTACATACCTAACTAGATATCCATAGGGAGATCATCGCTGACTAGGAACAAGACTCGATGTCTCAGTTCCCCTCCCGCGTACGGGAAAAGACACTCAATGTCTTTAAGGTAGTCATTAACTACCATGCCCTGTTTGTTGGGACATGTCGACTTCAGAGGTCGACTTGGGCGTTGCACTTGCCCTTGTAAGTGCAACCTCTCAACGCACGCGCAACTATGAAATTCCCCGGCCTTGAGGCTGCCGACGACTACCTCGCCTACGAACAACTCACCCTTAGGGGCTTTGGCCATGGCCGTCCAAGAAGCTAGCAAGTCCGATCTAGACCACTCCTCCTTTAGCTAAGGACTCGAACACATTCAGCGAACAAAGGATCGCTGGGTCTGAATGTGTGTGCGGGACGACTACGGAGTCAGTAGCTTGGGCCATCTCTTGAGATGGTAAGGGTGTGTCCACCACCTCGACCGTAGCAGGAACTACTATTCCTACTGGCCCGACGTGTTTCCCGGAGCAGTTCCAGAACTACTGGCAACATTGCTACCTACGGGAGCGGAGGATCTCAACGCTTGCCCCGTCGTAGGCGGGATCTTTTCCGTCACCTTCTTATTGCGGCACTTGAACTGGTTATGGCCATATTGACCACAACGAATACAGGCCTGCCTGGTGTACCGGTCTCTCCACACGTCCTTGGTGAGACCCGCTTTCTCCCATGGAGGAGCATTGGGGTCAACTTGACTCCTAGACCGGGAGCCTCCATGGCGTCTACCAATCGCCTTGCCTTTTTGTACTGAGGCAGCGACTACTCCACCCCCTGAAGCCTCTACACTGCTCGCCTCTGTACCTACTCCCTCCTGGAAGTTGTCATCTAATTCGATGGTTGAACCATCGTTATCGACAAACCTAATACGGCCTTTCGCCTTCCAGTTGGGAGGCAGTGACTTTTTCCTACCATCCGTAGTGGGTTGGTGCGCATGCCCTATCTTTGCATCTAGTTCTAGGGTCTTCTTGCTAAACGAAGGGAAGTTGTGCAGATTGATGTTAGCCTTTCCTGCCAACTGATTTCTGAAGGGTATGGGTAGACACCTCAGGTAAGTTGTTAGTAAGACTTGGGGGTCATAGCGTACTCCAGCAACACAGATCAGACGCTCTACAACGTCTGTGGCATCTCTTACTGACTTGAACGGTCTGTTGCTCAAAGTCAGGATTGCGTCAGTGGCCTTTTGGGCCTCCTGAGGATCATGCCATCTCTCCTCCACCATCTTGGGGAAGTCTTCCAGTTTCTGGTTGACTGCCCAAGCGCGAAAGTCGTGTACATATCCCTACAACTGCACTAGCCCATTTGACCATCGCGCTGCGCTCCCCTCCAGATAGGAGGCAGCCACAAGCACTTCCTCGTGTGGCAAGGTCAACTTGCAGTTAATATAGACTGACACTGACCTCAACCATGTGTCAATGCCTTCTCCCCTCTTGTCCCCTGAAAAGGGTTTGGGTGAGGCAATGGCCGTCTTTGGAACCCATTGTGTTTGTCCCGGTACCTGCCCCACTCCGGGCTGTGGACCTTGGGGCGCAGGTTGCTGCACTAGCTGCTGTTGGGGTTGTGTGCCCTGCGACTGTGCCGGCTGCGAGACAGCAGGCTGCCCAGTTACGGCAACCTGTGACGGAGGTTGGGAATACACTGACTGTACAGGAACCTGTACACTAGGACCTGCTGAGAACGCTCCTGTTAGCGGCGTACCTAGGGAAGCGGCTTGGACCGATGCTGGGGAGACATATGGGGATACCCCAGTCACCGGTGGGACGAATGGAGGAGGCTGTACCACAGGCCAGACACCAGGCCCTGATGGTGATGGTGCTGCCTGAGCTCGCCCGACCAGCACGGCCAGGCTCTGCTGGATGTTTTGTAAGAGAGCCGTCTGATGGTCCTGCATTTCCACTACATCTAGCAGGACTGCACGCAGGGTCCTCATATCACCATCCATGTTTGTCAGGTCCATCCTCACTAACGTCCGCTTGTCTTCGCTGCATCCTTGATCTTCTTCTGATCATTCTTTCTTTCTCTGCCTTTATCTCTCCTAAAGCCTTCTTGCCATAACGCCAGTGGACTGACTCAGGGTCTGCGCAATCGTTGACCTTGACCCTACGGTCCTTGAACTGCTGGCCTGGGAACTCTGCTGCGCAGCAGTTGCCGTGGCTGCTGAAGCAGCGGCAGCGGCTTCGCTTGCTAATGCCATGCTGGCCTTTGCTGCCCTAGCTCTCCGCTGCTGCTGCTGTCTCTCCCTAAGCTGGCGGAGCAGTAACCTGTCACCCTCGGGTCCTAATGCCACGTGGGCTATCGGGCATCTAGCCGATGGCAAGATCCTGTTGTCCTCGCTAGTGGTCTCCCTGCCGCTCATAAGCTACAGAACTATACACAATCTGCACTAGGTCACACTCGATGCCTACCGCAGCGTAATGCAGAGACCGATTTAAATAATTAATCGGTGGCTCAGTCAGAGTATATACATTTGGGTCCAACAGGTAGTCCAGATTCCTACAAACGAAACTATTCTTAATTAATTAGTCCACAAACAGAAAGCATTTTTCTAACTATTGCTGTCTGTTAGATGTCAATGGCAGTCCAGCTAACTAATCAAAATAAAAATAGAATCGTCTGTGTGGATACTTGCAGAGTGGAATTGAGCACAAACTTGTCACCTGAAATCTACCCCTCCCTCAGTTCCTCTTGATAGTCACTTGATGTCAGTGTCCCTGAGCGATCCAGAATAGCGTCCGTGTCTAAAGGTGTGCACATGGCCCACCCCTGCGCCCCGAGTGAGCCGGCCAGCCCTGCACAATGTTTACCCTCGCGTGCAGCGAGCCTTACACCGACCACTGGCTGATCAAGAGGCGTTTATGGATGGCCCCCACAGTCCTCAGGAATTATTTAACGTCGCAGACAGGACGACGATCACAGCCAGTGGAAGGTAACCCCGCCGGTGCTTATTTATAGACGCCCGGTACTCGTCTCCCCTGTAGGGCTGGCCTGCCCTTCATCACCCATCTAACAGCGCAGCGAGCAGACAAAGGACAAAGCAGCAAAGCATGTGTGCTCTACTCCCGGTGGGTTGGCATGGTGACCTTGACCCAGTGCTTCGTCCAGGGCCCTTCAGATAGCTCCGCCCTCACCTTCCAGATGCTCCACGTGAACAATGCCGACTCTCAAGGTTGAGCGCACTCGACTCCTCACATGAGAGGACTCTCAAGACCGAACACACATCCTCACGGTAAGAAGTGTCGAAGAGTGTAGATAAGGTTAGGTGTAACGTACCTCAAAATAGCTGCCCCCAACCACGGATATTCTCACCAGATGACCTGAAGCCGACTGTGATGACCAATCGCTGCTTCGGCACAACCAGCATTACTCCACCGTTCCACCTCAGCATCAATCGCACATCAGATAGTTCTCATCACACTGCGAACACCCACTTTCACCACGTAGCCTTCCTGGCGAACCCCTCACCTCCTGGGTTGCCCTACTTGCCTTCGCCGCCCTCACTACACACTGCCTACGGCCGCTCGCCCATCAGACAGCATGCATGTACCACATAGGCAGAAGACAAGCGCCAGATTAGCACACCGTACCACAGCTCCGATACCAAATTGCTAGGAAAATGAGCGATAGCGAACTTCAGAAACCAAGCAGCATCATACACATGAGACCAGATAGTCGTGACCTCGAACCAAAAGTAGAATTGCAACACGAGTTCCACCAAATAAGAGCACCGCAAAAGCTCATAAATGACAATGTTGGAATAGTCTCATCATCATCAACAAAGAACCAATGTCGACATCCTATCTGGCGCTCTGCGCCCAGACTACAAATGGCAGATCCTATCTAGCCTATCTACAATGCCGCTGGTGACGTCAACTGCTCCCCGAAGTATGAGCAGATCTCGGACAATGCCGGTCGCCTCAAGCACCAGGTATGTCTCTCGTATCACTCACAACCTCGATCCCCCACTCACAGATGCCACGTGCACCCAAGGACCACCATGCGCCCCATCCAGCATACAGCAGCGCAGCTCAGCTATGGCTGCCTGCTCATCCAGCTCGCCCATGAGCGCGTGACGGCTGACCAGCGTTAGTGCAGCAGCGCTTGCGGAACATGCAGCCAGTGCCCGAATGAGGAGTGCTGGGGCAGGCACTTTCCTAAATGGAAGTGACCTGCCTGCTGCGTGCGGCCTGCCTGCATTGGGCCTTGGTCCAGAAGCTTCCGGTAGGCCCTGTGAGGCTGAGCCCCAGTCTGAATGAATCAGGCCCAGGGCCTGTGGTGGTTTCCTGTGCCCAACTGCTTGCAGCCTGTGTTCGGCCCATGTTGCGTATCTGGCCCAGGGCCTGCCTCAGTTACATATGAAAAAGGCAGCCTGGGCCTGGGCGCTCTCAACCAACTGGCGCTGCGCAACTGCCTGAATTTCCCCAGTTGCTTGGTGGCCCCAAAAATGGGCCTGTAGGCCTTGGTCGAGCCTGCCTTCACTTAGGGCGGCCGACTGTACTGTAAATAGGGCCCAGTAGGGCGTATCGAGGCCTTGAGCCTCGCATGAGTAAAAAAACAAAAACAATTCGTTGAAGATAGGGAGGTGAAATAAAACAAGGAACCCCCCTTGATTTCGTCCCTGTTTTCGCTTTTCATAAATATTTATTTATTGATTGATTGGTTGATTAAGTGGTTGGGTCGGGGTCGTACCTCCCCAGCGCACACATGCACACACACACACACACAAATGGCGGGAGGGGTTCCTGCTCTTCGGCAGGCAAACTGCCTCTGTGTCCATCTTTTTTTTATTTTAATTAAAAAATCTGTTAGTCTGAAGAACCCCCCCTCCACAATATATTAAAAAAAGAAAACAAAGAAAACCTAGGCTACGATCCGGGCCGCCCAGGTCACCTTATTCTCCTGGGCGGCCAGACCGTGCAAGGACCAGGGAAGGTCCCAGCAATATGCAGAAAAATAAACTGAACAACTTTTGCCTCAGGGTCACATTGAAATTCTTTACCAAATTTAAAACAAAAAATAAATTCTATTTCTCTTATTTTTATTTTTTTTGGCCCGGCCGGGCTAGTGGTCCTGGGTCACTCTGGTAGCCTAAAAAAAAACACAAAGAGAAAGAAAAAACAAGAAGAAAAAAGTTTGCGCTCAGGCCGAACGCCAGGCCTGGGGGGGTGCCGAACGTTTGGGCGTTCGTTCGGGTTCAGGGCTTCGGCCCGTACCGAACGCCGGCTACCCTGCATATATAGATAATGTAATAAATAGTACTCAATAATAGCAATTATAATATAAATGCATGTACTTGAGAATGTGTATATATATATAAACAGTTTGTCACAGCCCCTCGTTTGTTGTCCTCTTTTCCCTCTCTGCCTACGGTTTACCGGGCAGTTCTATTTGACGATATATATATATCTATCTCTTCTCTTCTCTTCTCTTCTCTATACTCCTAAAGCAAGCAAAGGGCCCAGCGTGACGCGTCCCGCCGGGCCCAGCGAAAATCGGTGGGGAGGGTCGCAGGACCTGGGCAAGGAAAATCGGCGAGGCGTTTCGTGTCCGTGCCGCGAGGGATAGGCCGTGGCTTTTCGCGGAGGGCGTGGGCAAGGGGAAAAGGGTGGGCCAAGGTGCGAAAGCGCGGCGCACGCGGAAATTGACCGTGGCGGTTTGCAAAAAAGGGCGGGTCGAGGGGAGGCCTGCCGTTAACTGCCACGGGCGGCATCGCAAGAGGGGGGGGTGTCGGTTGGCGGGAAAGCGGTTTGTTATCGGGCGGGTGCGGGGGAGGGTCG
>BFEA01000479.1:943350-964653 GCA_003427395.1 Chara braunii
AGAGAGAGAGAGAGAGAGAGAGAGAGAGAGAGAGAGAGAGAGAGAGGGAGCAGACAGAGAGAGAGAGAGAGGGAGAGAGCGAGACACAGGGTATCAGCGAGTGTTGCTGTGCGCCACGGCGTAGCCGTGGGGGGGTCCACTTGTATATATATATATATACGGTAGGGTGTCTGTGGCGGTGATTTCATGTGGGACCTGTCATCCGTTCTTTTTAATCCTTTTGGCATCCTAGTTTGCTGTTTCCCGTCGTTCTGCCTTGGTGCGATGGGGCGGTGCTTTTCTGTGGGAATCGTCATCTGGGATTGTCTTTTTTGTGTTTTTCTGCCGTTGGTGGCGTCCCAGTATTTTAGGTTGGAACAGTGAAGCAGTAGAAAGATTAAAACGATACCAGTTTTTGCAACAGATAACAATCGCAAAGGATTCTTGGAGTTGACGCAGAGTCGCTGGTGAGTACGAAATGTTGTTATCTGGAATTGCTTGTTTGCAGGCAAGGGTGTTTTGATATCCTGGTTGCTCTTGTCCCATTGTTTGGCCTGTGACGGGGGGGGCGGTGCTTGCATGTGGGACTTGTCATCTAGGATTTGTTCACGTTTGTTTCCCCCTGTTTTGTTATATTTGGCTGCTCCCTTCCTCTTTCTTTGCCTCTGTGCCTTTTGGCTGCGTGGGAGTTGTAAGGAAGAAATATAAAAAAACGAATTCATTTTTGCCTTGTTTTCTTTCTTTTTCTTTTTTTCGATTTTGCGCTCTGATATTCTTGTGACAATACACACACACACACACACACACACACACACACACACACACACACACACACACACACACAGAGAGAGAGAGAGAGAGAGAGAGAGAGACGGGAGCGATGCATGTGGATGAGAAAGGACATAGGATGGAAGGGGTGTGCCCATGCTGTGCCTCTAGTGCCAGCGGCGTGTCTGGAGTGTATTTTTGGGCTGCGACCGACCTTTCTTTGTTTCGTGGGTGTTTTGGGGGGGGTCATGGACATGGGATGGAAGGGGTGCGGCCATGCTGTGCCTCAAGTGCCAGCGGCGTGTCTGGAGTGTATTTTTTGGCTGTGACAGGCCTTTCTTTGTTTCGTGGGTGTTTTACTGGCTTGTGATGGGGTGTGAACCGACAGTCTGTTGAGTTCTCCATCTAGTGTGGGTGAGTGATAGTCTGCTTTGATTTTCGTCACAGGTACCTTGAGGGCAGTGGTTGGTGCCCACCTTAGGGTATCAGTTGTCGGGCAGTCGTCGATGCTTAACCACAACCGGGGTTAAGGTGGATTATCACTTTCAGTGTAATCAGTTAGGGGATTCTGCAGACTGTTGAGGTTTCAGCCTACTGATGAGTCTGTGAAACTCCGACGGAACTGTTTGTCACAGCCCCTCGTTTGTTGTCCTCTTCTCCCTCTCTGCCTATGGTTTACTGGACATCTCTGTTTGACAATATATATAAGAATAAACATATTTATATTTATTATAATTTAGTAGATTACTACATTATTTATTAGATTATTAATTTATTATGCTTATTCTTGTAACATTATATTATTCGAACACCTTTGCATCCGAAGGGGAAGACCAGCAGAATTCACAACACCAAAGCAAATGCAGAAACTGACAAGGCTAGGGTTTGGGAGCACTTCACTCAAGCTTCATGTCAAAGCACTTCACTCAAGCTTCATGTCACCGGCTGCTGTTAGATGAAAGCTTCAGATGACTTTTCTCCATCCATCTCCCACTTCCGACACTCGTTCCTCCGGCCTCTCTGTCTCCCCCAACTGTGGTCAATTCCACCTCGACAACCCGCTGGCCTGAATATCGGCCTCAACGTTCTTCCCCCCAACAGCAGGGCAACGAGAGCACGCTGCAGTACCAGTACCATTGCAATGATCCGACCCAATTTCAATCTCAATCGCAATCATGTTGCTCGGACAGCCGCTTGCAATCTAGTTGATCCGACTCAAGCTTGATGTCACCGGAAGTTCGCAACACACAAACATTGCAACAAGATTGAAATCACCTGAAATCCGAAATTATTGTCCTCAAAACACAGAAAGGGTTCAAGTCTCTGCGGGCGGCAATGGCTGTCAAGCTTCTTCTCTCTCACAGGTAAGTACTCTCTCTCTCTCTCTCTGTGTCTCCTTGAATCTCCCTCTTTCTCTCTTTCCCCCTTGGATCGCTTACTCTCACTCTGTGAATGCACTTGCTTCTCTAACCCCAGCAGCTATGGTGGTCGTCTTCTTCTTTGCTAGCCTAAGCTATGGAGCTTCAGTGCCGGTTCTCCATGGATCGCCCGACCAATCCACGTGACGGTCGAAGAAACGTACAGCAGCGCTGCTGCAACATGCGAATTGACGAGTGAGTAACTGGAAGTACTGTAGCAGCTCAAATAGTGGCTGGATTTAGGTCTTTGTCGGCTCCACACTGGTAACGGTCTCCCAAGGCCTGTCGGCTGCACTTCTCCACGTCCCGGAACCTACCACCCTTTTCCAGGATGCTGCTGCTAAATTTAGACTGGGGCCTAGCAGACTTCCTACGACTTGAGACTGGATACGACCTGACTGGCTGCAAATCAGCACTTTGGCCTGCCAAATCAGTTGCTTTTTGTGGAATTGGGAACATTGGGACTCTGTGACCGGAACTTAGGACAATGACTGAGATGTGAGTTTCGTTCATTAGGAGGGAAAGAAAGGAACAAAAAGAAAGAAACGGAGCGATCGAGGACCAGGTATTGTTGCAGGAGGCGGTAGGGAAGGAGATGGAGGAGGAGGCACGGGGGCTGCATGCTTTCATCAGTGAGAGAGGGCGAGGAGGAGGAGGAGGAAGAGCTGGAGAAAGCATGTAGCAGCATGTAGCAGGAGGGTGATTGATATTTTGGCTACCATGTTCCCCCGAATAGAACATAAGGGCAATGCATGATAGCTCTATTCACAGCAATTTTCGTTATTGCTGTATCTGGACAGAAAATTGCTCTGAATAAAATGAGCCTAGCTTAAGCTGGTCCACCCAAGAATTGTTGAAATCCAGACCCAAGTTCAAATCCACATGATGGAACCAGTTGACGAAGACAATATATTTCTGAATTACATGGGCCCGGTCAGCTCAATGACAATATCTCAAGGCCGTCGCCCTTTCAAAAAAACTGAAAAAATTGCTCTGAAAAAACCGTGCAATACATTATTATATTGTGGAACGACGAGTAAAATACGCTGTAGATATGAAGTGTTGTGTTCAACTCTTAAACTTGTGTACTCTTTTTTTTTTTTTTCTTTCTTTGCTGCAGAATGTTATTCCTTTGCGGTAGTTGTGGCTATTGTTTTCTTCCTTGTGTTTGACTCATAAACTTGTGTACTCCTTTTTTTTTTTGGTTTTGCTGTGGGAAGTTATTCTTTTGCTGTAGTTGTGCCTATTTTTCTCTTTGTTGTCATAAATTCCACATTCATGTGGAGATCCAGAAGTTTTCTTTTTCTGAAATGGAAAATGGGGCCTGGGCGTTTGGTATCGTTGAACAGGTGGATCGCTAATCAGGGAGTACAGGAGGAGCAGCTGCTGATAGATCTCTCACATGACTTGAGGAGGGATGTTAAGCTGCACCTGTGCGAGGATCTTGTCAGGCGCGTGGAGCCATTTGCGGTAAGGATATTTTATTATTTTTCTCTTTTCTTCTTCACTTTGCAACCTTTGTTTTCCTCCCAATTAGCTCCGCTTCGCTATTGTCACTGCCCCCCTTCCCATACCATTTGCCCAAACCTACCCAACCCCTTCTCCAATGCACGATTGCTTTTGGCAAGGGGTCCCAGTAATCTCAGTTCTACTGTGCACTAGATTGCCTCCTGTGAGTGTGCTTCCACCTAACTACTGAATTCAGCGGGCCGTCCTCAATGTGCACACATTGGTCGCCGGGCTTCCATGGTTGGCTTCTGAGGACTCCTGAGATCCCTTTCACTATTGAGGAGGACAGGGGATGTGAACAATAACGGGTAGGTTTCAAAAATAGTGCATCGCGGTAGTTTCAGAGCAAAAATATTGGCGAGGGCCAAGTTTCGTTGCAAAAATATATCTTTCTTTGCAGCTTTAGAGGGCCCGGTAGTTTCACAGCAAAAATATTTGCAGGCGGGGTCCCACTTTCCTGCCCCCCCAAAAAAAAAGATCTTTCAGACCCGTACAACAGTTCTGCTGCGAAACTTTGAAAACGCGCTATTTCTGGAATTACCCCAACAGTAATTGGTTAACAAGGTACTTCAGCTAGGTTCTGGGTGTCCAAAGAGCAAACACACGGTGATCTTCGTGGCCTTTCTAAGAACCCACCGATAAAGCACCACACAAATGGCCAGTCAATCTGCTGAAATACAGGATGCTTTGGAAAAACAAGGATTTGCTAGAAAAAAAAGAGATTGGCAATGAAAGCAGCACCCTCTCTAGCTTCCCTCAGTTCGCCAAGTCTTCCGTCACAAAAATGCAGTTGTTTGAACTTGTTTCTGGCATTAACTTCAACGAACGGAATGCAAGAACAGCATAGTTCTACCATTGCATGAAAAACACCCTGCCCTGGACATCAGGTCAATGGCGGGGGATTGTACAGTACAGGTTGCAGATACACAAATCTGCAGAATGCTGGTTTTACAGAGAGGATAAGAGATGAAATAAAACGGCAACAACAATGATCCGAAAACTCTTTACGCTCAAGGAAAAGGTAGAGGCACAAAATCCCAAGTTTGTAGTCATTGGCACTGCATAACTACGTTCTTCCGCCGAGTACAACATACGGTCATTATAGCTGTATTTAGACTGAAAGATACCCGAAATACAGCTACAATTACCGTACGCTGTGTTGGGGGGAAGAAGGTAGTGTCTCCTACTCGTTGTGATTTACCCGAGAAGGTTCAGCCAGCATTCTCATCCTAAACTAGCCTGCCTAATCCTGCCATGTGAACAGTGCTTGGACATAAGTCTGTCGGCCGTAAGTCGAAACGTTGTATCAAGGGCACATTGTGCACTCTTAAAGGGGTCAGGTTAAGGGTTTTGGAAGTGGACGGTGACTGTGCACCTCACATTAAAAGGGGGCAGGTTGAGGATTGTGGAAGTGGACGGTGATGTAAGCACCTCCTGAGATGCTGGCGGGGCCCATGGGGAGGGTTTCTTTCCTTCTTGACGGCCCACACACCGTGGAATCGGGTCAACCGAGATAGGGTGCAGCGCCTTGCGAAGCACCTCGTGTCCTGTGGCGCCCAGCTTGCGCCTGACAGCCCTTGAAAATCTGGAGCTGCAGGTACTCGTAACTGCATTCAGGTCTCCCCACCCCGAGGCCAGATGGCCCGCTCCCCGACTGCGGTCCTCCATCTTCGAAAAAGGGGGCCTGTCCCTGCTCATGGTCCCCTAACCATGCGCGGGCTCCGGGCTCCTGCAACCCCAGTGTAGACTGGGTTCTGTGGTGGGAGCTTGTGTATGGTGGCCCAACCCTTGGGAATCGAAATGTGGAGGGGAGTGCATTAGATTGCTGCACACATCCCTAAGCATTTTGCCTGATTTAGGTTTTTTCTTGATAGAATTTTTCCTCTCTGCGATTCTGCATTCAGTTGTTTCAACATTGCCCAGCCGTGCGGTTAGGGGGTTCAGACCTCGACTGTGAGGACAATTTTACAGCCAGTGCTCCTTTCTGATCAGTTGGCAAGGGCATGTGACATGTGAAAGGGGTGTGCTAGGGATTTTAGGGGGTTTGTTTTGAAAGTGGTGTGCCAGTGATGTGAGGGAGTTTGTTTTGAAAGGGCTGTGCCAAGTGATTTTTTTTTTTTTCTTTTTTTGTTTTTTAGCATGTTGTTAAAAGAAAAAGGGAGTTTGTTTCGAAACGGGTGTGCCAGTGATGTTAGGCAGTTTGTTTCGCAAGGGGTGTGCCAAGTGATTTTAGGACTTTATTTCGAAAGGGGCGTGCCAGGGATTTTATCATTTTAGGGATTTTGTTTGAAGTGCCAGGTTGCAGCTGGGATCTTGTATATCGCTTCCCTGTTCAAACTTGTAGGCAGGAAGGACAACAACCATGGTTACCCCGGACCTGGATCGAACCTCGGCCTGGATGCATCTGACCGAACCTCGGCCTGGATGCATCCGGAGTTTCCAGATAAGCAGACAACATTCTGACGTACTGGACATCGAGGCCTGGACTATCTTGATAATCATGGGCGTCAGGATGCGTATGAATACCAAGAAGAAAAGAGAAAAACAAACATGGTTCCAGAACACGTACGGCATTATTATGTGTGAGGGCGGTAGCAGAAGTAGCCTAGCATCAGGCCTCCTATGGGTCGCAGTCCAGGTTCTGTGTATCTGAGTGTCAGGCCTCCTATGGGAGGGCAGAGGGGCGTGAGAGACGGTCCTCGCACTCTCTTCCTCTTTTTCTTGTTCCGTGGTGGATGTATCTGGGGGGATTGTGGAGGCTATACAGAGGAGGGCAGAAAGCTGTGCGAAATGGCCATTTCTGATTTCTGTCTTTTTAATTTTTGTGAACTCTTGTTCCCTTTTTTTTTTTTTTGTTTCCCCCAGAGATGTTCTGGGACATGTAGGCTTCGAGGTATTCGGCCATTTGGGGTTCTGTTATGTCTCGGTCATTTTCAGCTACCAGGGACAAGACTGAGTGTCTCAGTTTTGCCCCGTCCACCTCCCCCCCCCCTCTTTTCAAGTTTTGTTTGGCAGGGCTTCATCTGGACCACCCATCCGGACCGTGCTGCACAAACAGTATGCGGCCAGGTCTCTGCTGTAATGGGCCAGGAACATAAGGACAAAGAAGGTCAAAAGCAGAGAATTAGGAAAGTGTGGATGTCTTTGATAGGCGCAAATGAGAAATACCTGGCCGTGGAAAGAGAAGACTTGAAGAGAAGGCTAGAATATAATTATTCGGTCACTTGGTATACAGAAAGACTTGGTGACCCAGACGGATATGCGGCTGGTATGGACCCATCCAGCCGAATGATTCTGGCTGGAATGACCCCAGATGAAAAGTATCTGGGCCCTATGTAATATAGGCTCAGGGCCTGGAGAGGCAGTTGGGAGCTGCAGGAGCTCCCTTCGCGGCCTTGGGGGGGGGTGGAAAGGGTGAGGTTGACAGATTTTGAAACAAACCCCAATGGCTTTCAGGCGCGCGGCTCCTGAGGTCCATGCGAACTTCATGCCACCCTCATCGCCACCCCCGCAGCTTGCAGCTTATCTTTAACAACCAGGAGTGCCTCTTCAACCATCCTCCTCCTTTCTCTCCCCCTTGACCTTCTGCCTCCCAGTGCTCTTCCTTCTCTTCCACTTTTCACCTCCCCTACTGCTTCTTCTTCTTCTTCTTCACCGCCGTTCTTGCCCTTCGGTCATCCTCGTATTTACTTCTCTGTTACGATCCTGGCCAATTTCGAAGTGCAAAATCACGAGAAAGCACAATGCCGACCAATTGCAAAAAGAAATGAATGAACTTGAGAGGGGAGAGAGGGAAAGAAGAAGAAGAAGAACAAAGAAGAAGAAGATGTACACCAGCAAAGACCAATGATGATTCCCTTCCTCTCCCCAACCAGTCTCCTCCTTTTCTCCTCCCCTCTTTATTCAAACAATAAATAATAATAATAATGATGATGAATGGCTGAACCAGAATCAATGTCTGGAGCCCTCTTCTACTGCAGGCACAACATGAGATCCATCATAGTCATGGCCGCCCTTCTCCTTCTTCTTCCTGAAGGCCGAGGCTATGGTGGACTACTAGGGCCTTGCTCTGACGTGCGAAAGACAACACAAAGCAGTTATGGCTGCTCCTGCTCAGGCAGCCATCCCTGACTCTGCCTCGAAGCTTCTTGATGCCGCTCTACCCGAACGGGTGTCTTCCAGATGCAGCGTCCACCAAGGTGATGACGATGGCGTCCACCATAGCAAGGTAAGTACCCCTGGTGCTCCTCTCCCCTAGCGCCCTTCTTCCTCCTCCTCCTGCCTGTGCTCGTCCACCATAGCCAAGGTGGGGAGCTGGGTGCCCTTCTTCCCCAAACAGCACTGCACACTAGCGCTGCTCCTCCAGCACTCCAGCAGTGTGATGTCCAAGCTTGCACGCAGCAAATGAGGAGGAGCACTTCGCTCCTAGAGATATAGCGGCCTACTTGCCTCTTGGGCGGTGACTTCCAGGCCATGCGTCCTCCAAGCAACCAGTACCTCCTCCCTTTCGGAGGAAAACATCATTGCAGACTCTGAGAATCGCCCATACAGGTCCTAGACTCAGACTACTTGCACTGGTACCCGCCTAGACCTAGCCTACAAGTACTGGGCCTCTAAAATGCCAACTTTTGTCTTCTTCTGCTCGGCCTCCAGTCCCCCACACTTGTACAACTACTTGGTGTGGTACCGGCCAACCTGCTACTTGAGTGTTTTTCCCGCTGCTCCAAGTGTTGTTGGCCTACTCCTGGTACTAGAGTGTTTTCCCCTCTGCAACCCTCTGTCACGGCCACAGGTAAGTACCGGCCCTACGGGGCCTCCCAAGCATGCTAGTATCCTTGCGGGTCACAGACACACTCAAGTCGTCAAGCCCTGACAGGCACGCAGACCAGCAACACTAGAAACATCAGCAGAAAGCGGGAATATCAGCAAGACGTTCATTCCAGCGGCGAAACTCGGAAATCAGCTGTGTTCTCAGTCCGTGTTTGGGAAGGTCCGTACATCTCTCCGAATCGCATGTTCCAACGAATCAGAACACGCGCTCCGAAATATCGCATTCGGAGAGAGAGAGAGAGAGAGAGAGAGAGAGAGAGAGAGAGAGAGAGAGAGAGAGAGAAGCCGAGGCTGAGTGACTCTGTGTGACAGTTCATGAATGAGGGTGCCGGCGAGTGTGAGAGTGCCGGTGAGTGTGAGGGATCGAGTTAGTCTGAGTGAGGCAGTGACTGTCTATGTGCACACACGATCGTGTGTCTATGTGTACAAGTGATCGTGTGTGTGTGTGTGCGAGTGTGTGTGGCAGTATGATAGTCATTGGATTAGCAAGTGACTCCGTGTGATTGAATGTTTGTGTGCGAGAGAAAGTGTAAGAGTGCTCGGGTGAACTGGTGTCTGACTGCAGAGTGTGTGTGTGTGTGTGTGTGTGTGTGTGTGTGTGTGTGTGTGTGTGTGTTTGTACACTGGATGGCTGCAGCCATCTATGAGTTGTACGGGGGCTTTGGTAATTGTTGAACAGTTAAACAGCTTGATCCATGTACAGCCACTGGATGCACCCGAGAGGGCCGGTGCTCAATATGGACACAGCACATACGGGGGGCGTGCAAAACACCTGCCTCTCTGAAAAACTAGGGCCTTTCATGCAGCATTTCGGGATTTCCCAGATGATCCAGATGCCAGATGATCTGGCCAGATTTGCCACGCTGCCTAGCGAAAAGATGGTTATCGCTCCACCATGCACCCAATCGTCCAATCAAAAAGGTAATGACTAATTACACATACCGACAAACACGTGTGAGGATTCAGCCCTCAAGAAGGGGCCTTGCCATGATGTACATGTTCTGGGCTAAGGCCCCAGCAAGCCTCGTGCCCGCCCTAAGTGAAGGCGGGCCAACAAATCAACAAGAGCCCTCTGAGCAAACATTTGGTTGGGGTGCACCGAGTCTCGAATCTCTGCAAATGTGGAGAACCCAGGGCCTCTGAGTTAGTTAGGCCCTGGGCACTTGAACGTGAGGCCGAAAATGCATGCTGGGTATAGAGGCCGAAAATGCCAAAAGGAAATCAGCCCACTATCTGAATCTGGCCGCAGGCCTTGACAAAAGAGGCGCAACTGCATCACCCGGGCCCCAACTGCATCGGGCCTGAGTTCAGGCACTGGGGCCCAGTCGCAGGCTGAAGGGAGGCCGCCCACCCGCAACACTGGCATATAGGCAAGCAGGGCGAGAGGGCGGGGATCTTGGCCAATGCGAGCATTGCCGGCACGCTGCACAAATGCGAGCTGCTGCGCTGCTGCGCTGCTCTAGGACGGAGGTGCAAGGCAGGCAGGCGCTAGGCGGTAGGGCGCTGCCTGTGCACTGGGCGCTGGCGGCCATAGCCGGGCTGCATAGGGCGCAGGGGAGGTGAGGGCGAAGGTGGTTCTTCGGAGGTGAAGGGCGCTGTGTGGGTAACAAGGGAGAGTGTGGGTGAAGAGGACACGCACCTGGTGGAGGTGGAGGTCGGCATTGGTGTTGACATCATCACTCGCTGGTAGTCAAGTTGTCCGGTTGCTTTCGTTGCTGTGGTTGTAGGCTTAGTCTGTAGAGTAGATAGGGCGCCTGGCGCCATTCACAAGAGAGAGCTACATTGGGTTATGCTGTTGGTGTTTTGCCTGTTGGGCTTGGACATTGACTCCCGATTCTTCTGTATCATTCTCAAATGGATGGTTACTCGGTTCCATTGTGCTATCTGCTCTGGCTTTGACTACTTGGACTTCAGTGTGATTTTGCATCCTGGATTTCTGTGCTTCGTCCATATTCATGTTCCTTGCAATTTGGTATCGGAGCTGGTATGATTCGCCACTTACCTTTGGCACGCTGGCGTTATACAGACTTGGTGCGTTGATGATGCTTCTTCGCAGTTGGTTCTTGTGACGTCAGGCCATTGATAGGCGCACACCCTGGGTAGAGAGGGGTGCGCCGGAAGGCTAAGACGGCAGTTTATGCCGTGGTGACAGGCGGAATGTATGATTGGTGATGACAGCATGCTGATGTGGCATTCGGCTGAGGTGGCACTGCATTGCGTTGTGGGTGGTACCGAGGCCAAGGACCGGTCATCAAATGCACACTCAGCTCAATTGGTGAGAAATCTGTGGTTGGGGGCAGCTATCTCCAGGTACGTTGTTCCCTTACCTTATCTACTCTCTCAATCTCTTCTTACCGTGAGGAAGTGAGTCCAACTTGAGAGTCCTCTCTTTTGGTGAGGTGTCGTGAGCGCGCTACCTTGAGAGACGACAATCTTCCCGGAAGCATCTGGAAGGARAAAGAGCGGTGCCTCTGAAGGGCCCTGGTCGAAGCACTGGGTCACGGTCACCATGCCAACCCAATGGGAGTAGGTCACACATGCAATGGCTGCTGTCCATTTTGGCACTTGCTGCGCTGAATAGAAGTCCTGCCGGGTGTGCCAGCCCATGACAGACGCTTACCAGACCGTCTATAAAGATTTCTGGTTGGGAGTTCATTGTGAATCTGGCTGTGATYGTCGTCCTGTCTGCGACGTTAAAGAATTCCTGAGGAGATGGGGGCTCTCCTTAAATCCCTCCTGATCAGCCAGATCACATGGACAGGAAGGCTCGTCGCCGTACGAGGATAAATAAGAGTGGTTGGGCTGGCACGCTCGGTAACGACTTGGGCACARGGGTGGGCCRAAACACACACGAAGACACCGCTTGCTTAAAAGATGMTGTCCGGTATGYTGGATTGAGGGGAGGGTAGGTTCTAATTGAAGCTCAACTGGATACACARCCATACCCAMTACTCRTACATCTGCAACATGGTCTTTTTGTATKTTGATKAGYTGGTGGACAGACTGCTAACACCTCACAGACAGATTAGATTAGGACTGTTGTATACTACCATAGTCAGTTCTGTCTAATGCTGCTGTAAGAGAACCAATCAGGGTACATCTAGACTATGTTGACAATCTGTTGTGAATGTTGTAGATTGCCACTTGATCGGTACAGTAGGGAACCTGCCGGACACAACTATTTTTAAAAAATTAGGTGCCGGTCAGACACATGCTGTGGTAGGATTCCTCTAGGGGGTTCTAGTGCAGATAATGTTTGCCTAATTGATGAACGGGTCAGACGTCGATGAGGAGAGAGTTGACGATGCAAGACTGACACGCTCGGGATCACGTAGGATCCCGCACGTGTCCCAAGCCCAACAACCGGAAGACGAAAGACGGCTTCGTGCCGAATGCAGAGCCCGTGCACTAGC
This sequence comes from Chara braunii, assembly GCA_003427395.1. Lineage (NCBI taxonomy): Eukaryota > Viridiplantae > Streptophyta > Charophyceae > Charales > Characeae > Chara > Chara braunii. Next base: position 955,268 of record BFEA01000479.1, read on the forward strand.
AGCAGCTAGGGAAACAGCAAACGCCGCAGCTAGGGAACAGGCTGCAGCAGCAGCCAGGGCAGCAGCCATGACTAGCTCAACAGCATCCTCTGCTGCGTTGTCTGGGACCAATGGGACCCAGTTGGGAATGCCAACAGGGTCCACGGGTACTTCCAGTTCGTTAGGTTCTAGGCAGTCTACAAGTCAAATGGTGGGCTCGCAGTACAGCCCATTGGCTCCTCGCGAAAGGGAGCTCAGGGAGCTCCAACACGTCGAAAGGATCCGTGAACAGTTAGAGAGGGACCTGAAGAAAGCAACCGATAGAGAAAGGGAGATTAAAAATAGAGCAGCCAGGCTTGATACGTTAGAGACTGACAAAGCTGAGTTAGAAGGATTGGATGAGTCAGGATTAACTAAGCCAATGAAAGTGTTGAAGAACAACATGTTGTCGCTACATGCGCACGTTGACAGCAGGTTGGACTTCATGCAAAACACTTTGGACCAGATCCTGGACGTTCTGACCAGGCTAGGATATAGGCCACCCGCATAGTTGTCGTTGCCATTAACGGCGATGCCAGGCCCCTTTCCGGTACAAGCTGGAACACAGCCAAGTGGCACTTCTGCAGCAGCCGCACAGACTGTTGCATCTTCTTCTTCGGGTGCAGCGGTGGGAGCTACACCATCGCAACAACCTGTTCCTCAACAGGGACAGCCACATGGTCAATGGTACCCTAAGACCCCAATGAAACCGCCTCTTGCCTTCTCAGGCGAGAGAAAGGACGAAGAACTCAACACTTGGTTGAGGACCGTCCCGGTTTGGGTGAAGGCAAAGAGGACCTTGCAGGAGGATGAGGTGGTTACTGCTGCATCTTACCTCGAGGGTAAGGCAGCGAAATGGCTAGATGGTTTAGTTGCTAAGGCCGGGTATGGACGACGCATGGCGGATTGGGCAAAGACCATTACGTTAGATGAGTTCTTAGAGATGGTAGAAGCTCGCTCACACAATCCTCAGCAGGCATAAATAACCATTGATGCGATTAACAGACTAGACCAACGAAAGTTCAAGTCGGTCAGGGAGCTTACAACTACCATAGAGAGTCTCATTGTCGTTCCTGGTATCAACTACAACAACCAGTTCCTGTTGACTACGTTTGTTAGATGTCTTCCAGAGAACCTCAGGAACTTGCTGGCCAGCGAGGCTCGCCTCGAGTACCATTCGTTTGAGACATTGTCTAGGAAAGCCTTAGACTTGGAAGCCACACTAGGCAATGCTCAACCTTCACAGAATGACACGAGGAAGAAGAAGAGTCCTCAGGAATGGAAGAAGAAGGGGGCCAAGTTGATGATGGTTGAGTCCGACGGGACTCAAACGGAGATCGACGAGCTCACAGACCTGATGGACTATTCAGAGTATGACGGCGAGGAGACCGCTGAGGGTAGCACCCTCGCCGCCGCAGTAAAGGCTAAGGCAGGTGGCCGAGTGAAGGGCCAACCAAAGAGTCAAGGGAAGGCCGCCTCCAATCAAACCAAAGTGGCTGATTGGGTCAAGGCAAGTTTTGATCAAGACGTGTGGCGGGACCGCCGAGTGCGTGGCGCTTGTATAAACTGTGGTGAGTACGGACACACCCAGTACAAGTGCCAAAACGTAAAGGTCACGTAGAAGATACCTCCTAAGATGGGGGCATCTTCTTCCCAGGCTTCTAGCTCTGGAAACATACGAGGCCGGTAGAAGTTTTAGCTGCTTCTACTCAAGTTGAAGTGGGTCTGATACCCTCCCCACTTCATGAGCAGGCCAAAGCTAATAACTCTTTAGTCACCCCACAGGCACATCTAGACCAAACTATGCTTTGTACGTTAGATGTGTCTGAAGCCTTAGAAGATCTGGAAAGCGAGTGGTCAAGCAAGGACCCTCGCGAGTCTTGGGTGGCGGTAAGGAAAGGTCCTAGAGGGGAACATTTCATGGTGGAAGTCGATGTAGGAGGCCGCAAATGTGGCGCCTTCATAGACATAAGCTCCACGTGGAATTACATAAGTCGCGACTGTTTGGAAAGGCTGCACCTACAGGACCGGGTACGACACCTTAGTAGACCTGTAGCATCTACTTTGGCCAACAAGGAGCGCATGATAGTAACAGACTATATCAAGGACGTAGTCTGTACCTTCTCCTATGGAGGAGGAGGACTTGATCATAAGATTTCGTTCTTGGTCAGCGCCGACTTACCATTCGACATGTTGTTAGGCATGTACTACCTTGAGGTTGCTAAGCCCCAGTTCGATTGGGATAAGAAGGTGCTCGAACATAAGTTGCCCGATGGCAGAACTGTCAGATTGACTAAGTTCAAAGCCAGTAGCATTATAGATACCTATGGCTGCTTGTGTGCATCGGCGTTCTACAATTACTATAAGCAAAACCAAGAGGAGGGTATGTACCTAGTGTACGTCCCTGAAAAAGGGGAGGCCGTTAAAACACCCCCAGAGATAGAACGCATCGTTGCTAAGTTCCCTGATCTGTTCGAAGAGCCTACAGGGGTCGTAGAAAGGGAAGTTGTCCACGCTATAGAAATCATGTACAACCCCAAAGGGGAGGATCTATAGGATGGCTCCCGCCAAGTTAGATGAACTCCGGCGACAAATACGGCCTAATCCGGCCTAGTACTTCCCCTTACGGATCGCTAGTACTATTCGCACCAAAGAAGGGGGGTACATTGAGGATGTGGATTGACTATAGAGGCCTCAATGCCATCACCGTGAAGAACGCAGAGCCTCTACCTCGCATAGACGACCTACTGGACAGGGTGCAGGGATGCAAGTACTATAGCAAGATAGACTTGAAATCCGACTATCATCAAATCGCTATAAGACCTGAGGACCAACACAAGACAACTTTTCAGACTCGACATGGTTTGTATGAGTTTGTAGTGATGTCCTTTGGTCTTTGCAATGCGTCGGGAACTTTCCAGCACGCTATGAATCGGATCTTCAATGACCATTTAGACAAGTTTGTCGTGGTTTACCTTGACGACATTCTGATCTTAAGTAAGTCTGTCGAGGAGCATGCACAACACGTTGAGACTGTACTCTCACTCCTGCGACAACGCAAGTATAAGGTCAACCTAGAAAGGTGTGAGTTCGGACGAACCAAAATCTTATATTTGGGTCATGAAGTATCTGCGGAAGGGATTAGGCCGAAAGATGCGAAGGTGGCTAGTATTCGAGACTGGCCACGACCTCAGACTGTTACTGAGGTCAGATCTTTCTTAGGAATGTGTGGCTACTATAGGAACTTCGTAAAGAACTATTCTACAGTCGCCTCTCCTTTGATGGATCTAACTCGACTTGACACGCCGTGGGACTGGAGTGGTGAGTGCGAGGGTGCTTTCAAGTGATTGAAGCATGCACTCATGAATCATGAAGTACTCATGGTTCTCGATCCTCAGAAGCCATTTATAGTAACCATTGACGCAAGCCAATATGGCATTGGCGCAGTGCTGGCTCAACAGGATGGGAAGAAGTTGAGACCGATTGAGTACATGAGCAAGAAAATGCCATCGAAGAAATTGGCGAAGTCCACCTATGAAAGGGAACTCTATGCTCTCTACAAGGCACTTGTCCATTGGAGACGGTTCCTATTAGGAAGGTTCTTCTACTTGAGGACTGATCATCAGACCCTCAAATGGATCAAGACTCAACCGGCTCTTTCTAACGCACTCAAGCGATGGATTGAAGTCATAGACCAATATGACTTCAAGCTTGAGTATCTGAAGGGAGAGTACAACAAGGTTGCGGACGCGCTATCACGTAGGGCACACTACCTAGGTGCGCTAGTTTCTGACTTTGGTGTATCTGAAGAAGTAACTCAATCACTAGTGGGAGCCTATCAGGAAGACCTTGTCACGATGGACATTGAGACACTTCCTATTAGGAAGGTTCTTCTACTTGAGGGCTGATCATCAGACCCTCAAATGGATCAAGACTCAACTGGCTATTTATGACGCACTCAAGCGATGGATTGAAGTCATAGACCAATATGACTTCAAGCTTGAGTATCTGAAAGGAGAGTACAACAAGGTTGCAGACGCGCTATCACGTAGGGCAGACTACCTAGGTGCACTAGTTTCTGACTTTGGTGTATCTGAAGAAGTAACTCAATCACTAGTGGGAGCCTATCAGGAAGACCCTGTCACGATGGACATCATGCGCAAACTGCAGGCAAAAAACAAGGCCACGGAAAGTGAGTTTGTGATGGTGGACGGGCTACTCTATCTTGATAAGGCTGGTGTTAAAAGGCTAGTAGTTCCATCTAGTGAACGTTTGCGTAGTTTATTTTTAGGAGAATGCCATGACGCAACTGGGCACTTTGGTTACAAAAAGACGAGTGCTAATCTAGTACAACGATTTTAGTGGCCTGGAATGCTAGATGACGTGAAGAAGTATGTAGAGACCCGTCAGGTCTGTCAGCGGGACAAGCCTCGAACTCAAGCACCGCTTGGGTTGCTGAAGCCCTTACCTATCCCCGCTGGTCCTGGACAGAGTGTTTCCATGGATTTCATGGATACCCTGGTGACCAGCAAGAGTGGCAAGAGGCACATCTTCGTCATCATTGATCGATTCACCAAGTACGCTAGACTAGTTGCCATGCCAAAGACCGCAAGGACGGACTATGTCATCAAGTTGTTTCAGGACAATTGGGTACGTGACTTTGGTTTACCAAAGACGATCGTTAGTGACAGAGATATCCATTTCACAAGTGAGCTGTGGAAGAAGACTGCTGAGCAGATGGGCAGTCAACTTCAGATGACTTCCGGGAATCATCCCGAAGCCAACGGACAAGCCGAGCAAATGAATAGAGTAGTACAGCACTTGCTGAGGCATTACATCAAGCCCAACCAGGATGATTGGGAGGAGAAGTTGCCTCTCATCGCCAACCTGTACAACAACGCTGGACACAACAGCACCGACGTTAGTCCTAACCAGCTGCACTTGGGATGGAAGCCTAGATCTGCTCTAGACTTCCTCCTACCTGAAATCCGATCCTCTGCAACTCCAGGTACACTTGAGTATGGCGTGCAGTATGAGAAGTTGCTGCAGCAAGCTGTCGAGCATATTAAGAAAGCTCAGCAAGCAATGATTGCTTCTGAGAACAAGCATCGACAACAGTCCTCATTTCAGGTAGGGGAACGTGTCTGGGTCAAGGCTAGTGAGCTAGGACAGGAATTCGGTATCTCTAGAAAACTAATGCCTCAGTACTTTGGTCCTTGGGAAGTCCTGGATGTAGTGGGGGATGAGATGGATGGTCCTACCTATGTTATCTGTATCCCTGGACACCTACGCACTCACCCTGTCTTTCATGCCTCAAAGCTTGCACCTTTCGCTGAGACGGATCAATTCCCTTCAAGGAGATCGATGCTGCCCCCAACCATGGATGGCCAAGTGGACATCGACGACATTGTGGATCACAGAGATCTGCCTGTTCAGAAGCCATTGGGTAGGGGAAGACCTCCTAAACACAAGAGAGAATATCGCGTCAGATTCAGGCATCATACGGATCCAAAAGAAGATCGGTGGTTCACAGAAGAGGAACTGATTGACACAGCTCCTCAAGTGGTGGCAGAATATGAAAGAAAGTTAAAAGGGAAGGCACCTGCGAAGTAAGCATCTCAGCGGACTTTCGAAGCTAAGGGGGATGGAATGTGAGGATTGAGCCCTCAAGAAGGGGCCTTGCCATGATGTACATGTTCTGGGCTAAGGGCCCAGCAAGCCTCGTGCCCGCCCTAAGTGAAGGCGGGCCAACAAATCAACAAGAGCCCTCTGAGCAAACATTTCACGAAGTGGGGTACATACAGTTGCAGCACGCCAGTTGGTTGGGGTGCACCGAGTCTCGAATCTCTGCAAATGTGGAGAACCCAGGGCCTCTGAGTTAGTTAGGCCCTGGGCACTTGAACGTGAGGCCAACAATGCATGCTGGGTATAGAGGCCGAAAATGCCAAAAGGAAATCGGCCCACTATCTGAATCTGGCCGCAGGCCTTGACGAAAGAGGTGCAACTGCATCACCCGGGCCCCAACTGCATCGGGCCTGAGTTCAGGCACCTGGGCCCAGTCGCAGGCTGAAGGGAGGCCGCCCTCCCGCAACACTGGCATATAGGCAAGCAGGGCGAGAGGGCGGGGATCTTGGCCAATGCGAGCATTGCCGGCACGCTGCGCAAATGCGAGCTGCTGCGCTGCTGCGTTGCGCTAGGACGGAGGTGCGAGGCAGGCAGGCGCTAGGCGGTAGGGCGCTGCCTGTGCACTGGGCGCTGGCGGCCATAGCCGGGCTGCATAGGGCGCAGGGGAGGTAAGGGCGAAGGTGATTCTTCAGAGGTGAAGGGCGCTGTGTGGGTAACAAGGGAGAGTGTGGGTGAAGAGGACACGTACCTGGTGGAGGTGGAGGTCGGCATTGGTGTTGACATCATCACTCGCTGGTAGTCAAGTTGTCCGGTTGCTTTCATTGGTGTGGTTGTAGGCTTAGTCTGTAGAGTAGATAGGGCGCCTGACGCCATTCACAAGAGAGAGCTACATTGGGTTATGCTGTTGGTGTTTGCCTGTTGGGCTTGGACATTGACTCCCGATTCTTCTGTATCATTCTCAAATGGATGGTTACTCGGTTCCATTGTGCTATCTGCTCTGGCTTTGACTACTTGGACTTCAGTGTGATTTTGCATCCTGGATTTCTGTGCTTCGTCGATATTCATTTTCCATGCACACATACTGTGCCAGAATACAACCGTGCACAATGACAACCATCCTTTACGCCAAAAGGAGGCGAGTTTAATGTTTCCAAGCCAGGGTACCAGAGTACCAAACAGAGAACGTCACCAGTCATACTACCAGTCAACCACCAGTCCGGTAGAACCTATTTTGTCGAAGCTATAAAAATGACCAACCCTGGCCAGCCCGGCCGGGAACGTCAGGCCTACTGGGTCACGGTGACTCTGATCAAACTACGCATTCAGTTTGGTACGTTTTCAAATGTGGACCCGATGAAAAGGAATCTATCCTGCGCCGAAAATTTGCGTTGATAGAAATGAGATTAAACTTCATTAAAGCTCATCGAACTTATCAACGTTATCATTCAAGTCATGAAAGTTGGTAGTACTCAGAATATTGTGCACCGACCTTAGGTCCGGTAGGCGGAAACTTCCGATTTGCAGCAGCATACAGCCACGAGCTTTGGGGGGAAGGGGGTTTGATACGGGTGATTTGACGCTATGAGTGGAGGGAGGAGAAATCAGACAAGAATATATGTGCGTACAGCCGTACGCATGTGAAAAGTAATACTGAAACGTATTCTTTGAAATTAAGACTTGAAAAAAAAAAAGTACCTCAGGGGGTCTTAGGCCCCCTCTGACGCGAATGAATACAGACCCGTGCGGTGCATGGATTCCATCCACCACTTTAATGCCAAAAAATGTGTAGGTACTGGTGGTTTAAAAACTGCGAGAGAGCGAAACAGGAGGTGAGTGTCATTGTGAATGAACATGATTTCATCACCCCCCTCCTACTGGAATGTCACCCTCACCACCCCTCGCGAGCGCTCGTAGGAACCTCGAGTCTACCAAACGTAGGCTGTCTGTTGCCTCCCCCATCCTCAGTGTCAATTGTGTTCATCGATTCGGACCAGTTTCAAATTGAAGCGCAGACCGTGGAACATCCAGTGCAAGCAGCTGCCAGACAACCACCTCAGAGTCCAATAGATAAGAAACAGGCGTACCAAAGGATAACATGAAAAGCATGAAGAAGAGTGAAGGGAGAAGGGAAAGGAGAAGATGAGGAGAAAGAAGAAGTGGCCTCAATGTCTTAGAGGAGGGGAAGGAAGAGCGACACGAGTTAAAAAAGTACGTATTTTTTATTATCTCCCGGACGGGACTTCGCTGATACAAAAATAAATCATGAATGAATGTATCAGCAAAACCGGACCAGAGGTCCTTGCGGCGTAATGACCCTACCGGTTTTAGCTGGCCGCCTGCCAGCACTTATATCATGGGGTCTGAGCTGCTTGATCCTCACCCATCCTCAGGCCCTTTGTCACACTGTTTGAATCTTCAAGGGCTCCCACGGACCGGCTTTTCTCGGGTTTCTTATCAGCTCCTCCTCAAGGGTCTCCCACTTTGTGGCCTTCAAATACCGAGCAACAGACAATTGGAAAGTTCGAATTGTACGCAACACTTTACTCGTTGATATGTGGAAAGTGATTCACTGCCTGGCAGCTTAAGGCTTTTCTGACAAATCGGGGAACCCTAAACCCGTGCGAATTCTCTCAATTTGGTTTTGAATCTCACAGCGGTTCATTATGATCTGTGAATCTGGACTTTTGCAGCTTTTCAGTAACTTCAGTGTGATTTGCATGAAATTACCATGAATGTTCTGAGAATTTGTGGATTGCCATTGGCAAGCCTCTGTGATTAAGGATTTTGTCGAACTGACGGGCCCTAGGTAGTTTGGCAATTTCACTCATCTGGTTCCGTCTGGGTTTGAACTCAGGTCTGTATTTCAACAGTTCATGGGTGTACCAAGTGAGCTAGGCTTGTTGGTTACCGTGTTCTTTTTTTTTTTTTTTTTTTTTTTTTTTTTTTTTTTTTTTCCAATTGTGCTGTAACTTTTTTTCGGACTCGGTCCGGCTAGCGGAACGAGGAAGATCACGAGATTTCTGGTTGTAGTCAGGGCAACTTGCACTTCCTTCTGTGGCTAGGGCAATAAGATTGTGGTATATGGGCCTTGCTCCACTGATCAACATTCCACATGCATTTTGATGCTTTCCAGATCAGATGCATTCAACATTTTGAACGTATCAGGTCCAGAAAGTGTCCAAATGCATGTGGAGTGTTGTGTAGGGAAGCGAAGCCCTATGACACATTTTACCATAACATTTTACATGAGTGGAGGTTTGTCAAAAGGGCAATGTTGTCACTTGAGTGATCGTGGGTGCAAAGCTCACGCGGTGCAAGAAGCGTAGTGCCAGTTGTAGTGTTTTTTGTTCATCCACCCGAGGCGTGGTAGCTTTATGTGCTCATATAGTCCGTAGACTATTCCCCTCCTTATATACACACTATCATCCGTGGACTACACTATCACCCGTCCTTACACGAACACTATCCCCGTCCTGGACTACACTATTCCGGTCCTCATCGAGGGAGACACTAACCTTCTCTTGGATCAATGGCCACTGTTGAAGTTTGTTTGGAATGAAAGATTCCCTTCTGTCTTTTTGAATTTTTTTTTCTTTCTGTCATTGCGAAAGGGATAGTGTAGCATATCAGAAAGTGAAATGCACTAACAGCCTAGGATCTAGCAATGATGAAAGTGGCAACAACCAGCAGCATAGATGCAACATTCACCAGATGTCAATGTGCACAATGCAACAAGTAAACCA
>BFEA01000479.1:974557-1032217 GCA_003427395.1 Chara braunii
AAAACGAGTAAAGGTCCAAATGTTTAATGTATCAGGCCTGAACATCTGTCCAGGTCCAAAGTCTGTCCGAAAACGAGTAAAGGTCCCAACGTCTTCCTGAAAACGAGTAACGGTCCAAACTGAATTAGAGGCTCAGCCTCTGGGCCTGATTCCGGCCCTGGTCCTAAYTGTGTACCTGGCCACAAAACGGACAACARCACATTAGTAAAAACACATCAGTAAATAAATAAATAAGCAATCAACTTAAAGTTGAAGTCTTTCCGATGCAGGCCTAAGTAAAATGGCCGTAGGGCCTCCAGCTTGCGGTGACGCGACCTGGGGGCCCTTATCCAACCTCGGGTCCCATGAGGGGCCCGTGTGGAGGCTCTCAGCATGTAACAGATAGCGTCGGGATCGAAACTTTTGTCTGTTTACTAACCGTTGTATGTTACTTTTTTTTTTTTTTTAATGAAAAGCAGAACCTCATGGTTCTGGCTCCTACCATTCTGGGGAGCAACAGTCTGGTTCCTATGTTCATAGGTCTCTGGATCTCTTAAGTTTGTGTACCCTGCATTGCCTTTATGTGCTGAGAATGCTATAGCATAACCACCTCTGAAATTGTTTGCTGGAGGCAGCACCTGCAGTTGTTATGTGCTTGAAATGACTCGGGTGAGCCGAATACGAGGGCCGATCTCCGGCTACTGCCGGATCGTCACTGCATCCGTTAGCTTTACAAATCTGACAATCTTTGTTCACAATTCACATTCACAAACACAAAGTGCTCAAATGCGGGCAATCGTAGCCAAAGCATCGAAAAGACGTTCGACAGTTAGCAACAACGAATAGTCCATGTAATGCAACTCACTTGTTCGTGGTGGTCGTGAATTGCCTCGTGTGCTCCTCCAGTTACGCATTCCCACCTCTCAATGCCCGAAACTCAAACCTACCCTCCACAAAGCCTTAGGGACTCCCTCTTGGTCGGGATGTCCGCCGAGAGGCAAGTTCAAACTGTTGTCGAAAGAGGATGAGAATGGCTGCTCAAAAATCCTAAATACTATATCTGTACAATTCGATATGGGATGCTGGGCCCGGTTCCCAGCACGTGCTGCTCCCCACGAATAAATTGGAGCATTTGCTTTCAAAAAAAAAAAAATAATGTACGAAAGCAATTAAACCCTCCCCCTGTTACCACTTCCGAAAAATTCGATACAAAGGGAAGAAAAGAAAAGAAAAAGAAAAACCATAAAAAAACAATCAAAGCACTCAAACAGGACTGGCTTGTCAGTGACGTCCCGCCCTACGACGAGTGCATTAGTGCTGCCGTCAATTTTCAGATCACATCCCTCTTTTCTGCAAAGCTGTCCAGAACCTTCCCGAAGAACTGGTCCAGGATGCCCTTTTGTCGGTACTCCATTCGCATAATCAGCACCTGGATCGGAATCTCGGTTCTGTCCGTCGTATTCCGATCAAGCCTATACAGGCTTCCAGTAACCGCGGCCGCCTTCTGTCTTCTGCTACTTTTTTTCTTTCTTTCGTTCTAATAATCCTGTCCATTGCGAACTGGAATATTGAGGGTGGGGTTCCCCACAGTCTTATCTGGAAAAGTACTGGGATCATGACCTGGCTTCGCTGATGTTGCTGGAAACCAGGTCCAGCATTAGACAGCGTAAACTAGTAAACTAGTACAGTCGTAGTACTTCGGGTATTGTGATGATGCTTTTCTCTATCGCTTAAACCACCAGTCCAACTGGCAACCGAAGCTAAATTGTCGAACCAAAGAATGCATTTTGCCGAGCCGGGAATCTACAGTGACAGCAAATTGGAGCCCGCCGGCGGTGGTACTAGTACCGACAATGTGAGACACGAAAGGACAGGCCCTATATCTGAAGGTAGCGCTCCACCAGCTACCAGATGTCCTTTGCCTCATGAATCCGCTCCTAGAACATGGAAAGATACAGCCCTATGTAGTGTTGAAGCTACTTGGCCCTCGCGACACTACTCACGAATCCACCATGCTCAGAAAACTTCCCATGCTGTAACATTGAACCCATTCGATCCAAATCCAGCCAAACTTCGCTGAAAAACTCCTCAAGGCGTTGTCAAAATAGCAATCCGCAAACCCCCTCAGACGGAGTTCCACCTTCAATGTAAACACAACTTGAAAAAAGCCGGTTCAACTCCTTCCATTGTTGTAAAACGTTTTTTGCACAGCCTGGACCGCCCGGGAAAAGAGGGTGACCCGGGCGGCCAGGCTAGTAGCCTAGGTAACTCGATAGTTTTTTTGCATGACCGGCCGCTCAAGGACGCACAGGTGGTGTTCGTTGTTTGCGACCTTTTCTGAATGCATCTGACCACAATTATCGTACGCAGATTGGTTGAAAAAGTCGCAGTGTAAGCCCTTAGTGTGTTGCGTATTGTAATTGTTTTTCTCTCTGTTGGTTGTTTTTTTTGCATCACAGACGCTCGGGGACGCACGGGTGGTGATGGCTATCTGCGAGCGGTTGCAGCAACGGCTGTTCGGTCCCATGAGCGTGATCATTGAAGAAGGTGAGCCTGTGTTGAGGATGTATTTTATTATTCGGGGGACCCTCGAGAACACTATCACGATGGACAACAACGAGGTCAATAGCTTGCTGCTGCAGAATGGGGATTATTTTGGAGAGGAGTTGTTAGCATGGTGCCTCATTGGCAGGATGCCTTCTGAGAAGAAATGTAAAAAGGGAGTGGAGAACGGAGGTGAGAGCAGTGGGAGAATGCCTTGCTCCTCTTGTCAGGTTAAGACTGTAGATTGTGTTGTAGATACATTCTCGATTGAACTCGAGGACTTGCAGTTTGTGTGCAATAATTTCCCGCAGCTGAAGACGGAGGAAACCAAGAGGTTGGTGAAGTACTTTTCAATGGCCTGGCGATTGTGGGCAACGAAGAAAATTCAGGCTGTCTGGAAAATCTACAAGAGGAGGAAAGCGTTAAGAGCGCAATCAGCTTATATTGCACGGGCAGAGCAGACAGCAAGATCTGGTCGCTCAGGCTCAGATAGACGGCAAGGTTGATGCAGGTTGACCAGATGATCTTGCAGGTTGTGCACTGCGTGTAATGTTGCGGCGGTGGCTTTTTCATTGAAGTGACTGACCGGGTCATGGACGCTGTTGGCATTCTTGGGGGGCCAATCTGTCCCCGCGGAAACTTACCGGCGCAAGCGAATGAATGCAGTCAGCAGCAGACCAGGCGCCAAGATCTGGGCGGTCAAGCTCGGATAGATGGCAAGGTTGATGCAGTTTTGCACAGATGCGCTTGCAGGTTGGGCACTGCATGTAATTTTGCGGTGGCTTTTTCGTTGAAGTGATTGGGTGATGGATGATGTTGGCATCATTGGCCGTTCCATCTGTCCCAGAAAACTTGGTGGCGGATGGGCTTGACTGCAGTCGGTGTACATTGAAAGGGGGGTGGCGGGGAGCTCACTGCAAGTTTCTTGTCGCTCTACCTAGCCTTGATAAGGCATGAAGGTTTGTATCCCTCGCAGGTGAGCTTTGAAGTTGTTGCAGTGCATGTAATTTGTCGTTCATGTCCTTTGCGTTAAGTGTGTTGTTATTGCCAGTGCTGGACTCAGGTTGCCACTAAGGTTGAGCTGCGAGTCATATGAAAACTTTTAGCACAGGGAAGAGGGTGGATTACCTGAAGTCTACTGCGCTATGGGCCTCTCTCCGGTACTCTGGAAATGTGCAAAACGAGAGTGAATCGTCCTCTAGAACATGGAAAGATACATCGCCACAATTTTTGTCTGTTGTGCATGTGGAGAGTATTGGACGGAGGCCCCAATTACAGCAAGAGATTGCCATTATCAGGAAAGTAGGTGCAGAAGTGGAAGATTTGCCGATTGGTCCGTGTATTGAGAGTGAGCTGTCTGAGGAGGAGGAAAGCGCAGTTCTGCATTCTGGTGACAAGATTGCCCATTGTCAGTGCGTTGGTCGCACGGTTAGATTGGTTTCTGTATTGTTTGCGGGATGTGCCTGGACTCACTTCCCATTATTGTTAAAATCCTTCATGCCACTTACGCGTCTCGCTCCGGTGTCTGTGAAAATGGTGTCCTGTTGAGGCATTTATTTTTCATTGAGCAATGAGCATTGTAAAATGCGAGATGCGTACGGAATGTGAGTGGCTATCACATGGGTTGCCTTTATTGCGAGTGCTTGTTGGCGGCAAGCTTGCTGGTCGAGAAAGACAAAAACTAGATGTAGGCGGAGTAGCGTAGTTGAGAGAGACGGAGCAGAGAGGGTTGGAGGAGTGTGGCGTGGTGGTTGCACGATGTTGCTGCCATGCTGCAGCATTTGTCCCAAGCCTTGGCGCTTGGGGAAGACAAAGCTGGGAGGAGTAAAGTGGGTGGAGAAGAACCCATCCCCATCCCACGCATTGTCTGTATAGAAAAGCCTTGCACTCTGGGAGAGTTTCTTGTTATAGGACAAGGACCTTGACCATCAGTGCTGTAATCAGGCTCTCCTGGGGGGCAAGAGAGAGGGAGGGCGGGGGGGGGGCGGGGTGAAGTTGGGGGGCTAATTTATGGCTATTGGGTGCTATAATTCTATTTGTCACTTCATCTTACAGTGTGAATATCCCCCTGGTGTGGAGGATAGGTTTGGCTTAGGGTCCCCATATTGTGGGACACAGGTTTGAGTGCATTATGCACTCCGTTGGTGGCACTTATCTCAAGTGTGGATCTGTCTAGGGTTCATGTGAGAAATCGGATTTATATATATATTCTATTTGACGATATATATATATTTTTGTGTGTGTGTATACAGGAATCGGTTCTGGCTGGAAATAGGTACTGATTGGTGTCCTGAGCAGGGACAGAGCAGAGGTGGGACTTTTGCCCTGAATCTGGAGGGATGGGCCTGGGCTAACAGGCCAGAGATATTGGTTGATGATTGCATGTGCAAATATCGTAATTTGGTAATGCACAGAGGCTATGTATGCTGCACATAAACGTGTCCAGGTGCACCCGTTTATGTGTCCATACAAACAGAGGGAACATATGAAATAGGCTCTCTGACTATGGGCACTGGCAATGCTCGCATCTTTGCTGGCGCTGGCAGTGCTCGCGTTGTTGCTCGCATGCTGTAGTTGCAAGGAATCGGTTACACATTGATAGCATTTTGTCAGGTGCAGCACCAGTTCATCTTCTTGGAAGAAGTGTTTTGATTGAAGTCATGTTTATCGGTGACTGTGCAGCACTGCGCCGCGTTCGAAAAGAAACGGAAAGATGAAAATGCCTGAGCAGCACCGCCCATGCTCTCCCGTAGTTGATATGCATGGTGTTTGAACACTGTGCTCGTTGAGTTGTCGCTTATTTCAGGTCTTTCGAAGCGAGGCAGTCTGATGCTCTTCTCCTTGAAATAGGCATCAACGCTGTTGAAAATGCAGACTGCAGAAATGCCCCTCCCCATAGAAGAGCATGCTGTCTGGTGCTCAGGCCCTTTGTGTGCCTCTTATGCTAGCCCAGTCGTTTTTGTCTGCGGTGGTGCCGGACGGGATGACATATGGCATGGAGATTGCTTATGCCTGTGACTACTTATGGACACTCAGTTAAAGGAGGGATTGTTGACATGCGTCGTTCTAGCTCTCTCTTCGCATTTTCGGAGGTGAATGGGTTGATGATGCATGGCATGGAGATTTTACGAGGGTAAGTACACGCATTCTGTGAGCTGGGCCATGGCCACTTGTGGTGTCTGTGAGCAGTTGAGGCAAGGTTGGTCAGTTGCAGGCGGAATACCCGACCCGTCACATGCTTCAGCGGTGAACGAGGATGAAAGAGATTGTATGCTCTGCACCTGCCATCGCTCGCCTCCGTGATGATTTCCTTGAGCAGTTGTATGTTTAGATACTCGATGGATTTTTGGAACAACAGGTGAGTTCTCCAGTTCTTGTGGTAATAACCGATTGGGTTGGAAGGTTCAGACGCACGCAGGGTGTTGGCGGAGCGGGGTCGTTTGGATTTGTTGAAGGAGCTCCGGATCGCTGTCGTCTGATGATGACCTCTGTTGTCTTGAAAGTAACAGCTGGCAAGCGCTTTTCCCATTAGACCACATGCCCACTTCTTCCAGTTTGCTGAAGTTGTGCTTTGCTGAAGTACCCCTCACTTTCAGATGCAAGGTGCATGGAAGCCCTCTGAGAAGTACCCTTGCAGGTTTTTTCAGTGCCTGCCCCTCGTTTGAAGTTCTGCCTTGCAGAAGTGCCCTCACTTTCAGCTGCAAGTTTCAAGGAAGCCCCCCTCTGAGAATTACCCACTCTTTCAGCTGTCAATCCCTTTCCCATGCAGGTTATTCAGTGCCTGCCTGCTGCCGTTTGAGGTTCTGCTTTGCAGAAATGCCCTCGCTTTGAGATCCAGGCTGCAATCAACCCCCCCCCACCCTCTCTGAGAAGTACCCACTCTTTCGGCTGGCAATTGGTTATTCCATTAGAGCACATGCCCACTTCTTCCTTTTGAAGTCCTGCTTTGCAGAAGTACCCCTCACTTCCATATGCAAGTTGCATGGGAGCCCTCTGAGAAGTACCCACTCTTCCGGCCGGCGATCCCTTTCCCATGCAGGTTCTGAAGAGCCTGCCTGCCTCTCATTTGGTGCACTATCAGGGGCACATGAAACCCCTCTCTCACATGCACAAGCTGTCGCTCAGAAACGCAGGGCAGATACTGGGGGAGAGGAGTAGTTTTTTTTATGTGTGTGTGTTTTGAGGAGGTGGTTTTGAATGGACGGAGGAGAGCAGAATTTGATCGAAGAAGAAAGTTGTTCAGCGCATTTGTTCATGTCAGGCTAGTTTTGAAATGAAATTCCTGTATACAGGGATTCATCGATGCAGGTAAGAAGTGATGGGGTAGCAAGTTCTGAATGATAGGGGGAGGAAAGTTGTGTGTAACACCATGATGCTCCACCTTTGTGGAGAGTTTTTCAAGTTTTTTGTTTATTTTTTGGGCCATAACGAGCGCATAACACATGCAATGCTTTGAAAATAAAAATAAAAATGCAGTACGCAATGAATGACACATGCTACTATGATTAGTTATGTGATTGATGTAATAGATTGCTATGGGGAACCAGGCGTGCAGGAAAGAGAGGCTTTTCCAAAACATAAAGATTCTCTATGTTCATAGAGGGATTTGATGACGGCAAGGCTGAGCTGGAAATGATGTTGTTGTTGTTGTTTTATTTTATTTTTATTTTTTATAAGTAGGCGGAAGTAGTTAGTACAATTGATATATTAGACCGTAGTGGTGGAGTAGGCAGCGAGCAAAGACGGCTTCCAAAATGCAGGAATTTTGTAGGTTTTATGTCGGCAAGGCTGTTGGTGAAATTGTACATTGAGCCGGGGGCATCCACAGAGTTCATGTGTAGGCCTAAGTTCGTTAGCCGTTGCAGTTATGTCGTGCTATAGGACGAGGACGGAGAAAGCAGTATATTGGAGAATCTGCGGAAAACAAAAGCCCCCTTGCATACTGTTCCCTTCAGGGACCCGGCCCGCCCTTTGAGCACCCACGTGTCTCCCGCGGTGGGTGTTGGGATGTGGGATGGTATAGGCGGTTGGGACGAGGAAGGAGACAGACACAACCTGTCAAAGTGCACGTTGAGGGTGTGAGAGGGTGGCTGGCAATGTGGCATTCCTCGAGGAGGAGGAGGAGGATGAAACCAGCGCATTCCATCTGGTGGTAGATGAGGGGTGTAGTGGAACGAGTGGGGAGAGGGCTGCAGCATGTTGGAAAAGAGCAAAAAAGACTGTGGTGGTTTGTTTAACAGGGGTGCATGGTTGTGCATGGCGGGGCATTATGACAATATATATGGCACCCTCTCAAAGTGCTGATCTTCTACGGTACTGGGGGGAAAGGACTGGGTGTAGCAACTAGCGATAGTAGGTTGGCGCGTCCGTACATTGATTTAGATGCTGGCCAGATGCTAGGCTTTGGCTGAAACACTCTCTTCGTTTGTTCGTTGTGTACTGCACCGTGTGACATTGTGAATCGGCGGCAAAGCTCGCCACTATCGAGGTAATCGTCGTAAGCACAGGAATAATCTCTCTACATGATTTTGCTGTCCGTCTTTGGGCCACTTTTTCTGTCAAGTGCGCTTCATGAATGTTCATTTCCAGGATGGCATGGCTAGGTGGGGGAATGCCGGAGAGACTGTACAGTCCATGGATGGTGGGATGAGAAGGGCAAAAAGTATGTTACTTTTTTTGGTAATTTTTTTTTTTTTTAATATAAATAATAAAATATCAATAAGCCATATGCTTTGTGACCGCATCACACCGACAACCTACTGCCTTTTTTTTTTTTTTTCTTTTTTTTTTTTTTTTGTTCCTCCGGAGTCCTTAGTGATTTCCACTCTCCTTTGCTCTGTGTCATGTGCACTGTCTCCATTGGGATTCTTTTTTTTTTTCCGACAAAGGGGTGCCGGCCTGGATATATTAATTATTATATTGTTTATCTGACCGGCCCCAGGTAATTTAGCATTATGCCATCTTGTTCGCCGAATTGCATCTGGATTCAAACTCGGGTCTGTATTTGAACAGTTTGATTGGTGTACCTGCTCAGCTAGCCCCATTTGGTAGGCCAGCTTCATTTTTTTTTCTGCTTCCCTCTGCAAATGTGTCTTGAAAAGGGTAGATACTAGATACTAGATAAGCAGATGCACCGCATGATTGATCCCAACCACCGATTGTGTGTAATTCATTTAACTGACGCTTGGTTCTGTACTTGTCTGAACTAGCTCTCTCTGTGTATGCAGAGTACAGAAAGATTTGACTGTTGGTCTCCTGAGGTTGGTGTCGGACACCGGGCAATGTGTACACGGTTGCAGCGGCCATGCGCATCAGGCGTTGAAGTAGGTAAGCACTCTTTCACAACTTGAAGAAGAGCATACTGACAAAAAAAAAAAAAAAGGAAACACTTGCATAGTGACCGAGTAACACTTGCGTTCACTGAGACGGTCGCTGAAGTGTTTCCGTGCATGTGCCCGGGGGGACACTAACTTCCATGTGAAGTTAAGCGTGCCCCCTTCCCATGTTCCGGTCTTCCCTGGGCCCAGTGTGTTCTTAAACCACCGCCACCCCTGACAGCCTGAAGTAGGATTCCCGGAGAGTTAGGGCCGCAGAAAACGGTAGGGCGACGACCAGCAGGTGCAGGCGGGTCCAGTCCCTCAATTTTCAAGCGCCAACTTTGGCGATCTTTCGCGCTTGGAAGATTTAATGAGAAAATCTGAAAATTTCAGATCCTGTAGATTAGATTGTGATCTTTCCAGGAAAAATACCAGGAAAAAAAAATGAAAATAGAAATTTGGACCGTGAAATAAATGCAGCACCACTTCCTCACATTTTCCATTTTTGGCGCTCTACCACGTGTGGGCCAACGAGAAAATTACCTCAACTTCAGCGACTTTTCACGATCAAAAGAATGTGTCAAGAAATCTGAAAATTTGAGGGCCCGCAGATCATCGTGATCTTTCGAGGGGGGAAAAAAAAAAAACAAAAAAAAAACACGTCTAAACACTGTAAACAGTGAATAAAATTGCTGTGCATATTCGACACATTTTCCATTTTTGCCACTCCCCTGGTTCTCCCCATTGTGCTACCGGTAGCCCTATTCAACCTGTGCTACCGGTCCCCCCGACTTTAGGACGGCAGGGGTAGTGGTGGTTTACGGATTCGTCCCTGATGTCCTGTTACTTGTCCGGTCACTTTTTGTTCTCTGTCGTTTCCGTGTGCCAATCCTTTAAACCACCAGTAGTACTTCCTAAAGTTGTGCGCGTTAACGAGCCACAATTTTAGTAAATGTACGGGTCACTACAGGAGCGCCCAAATTCATCAGACTACAAACGTTTATACTCTATTCTTTTCCACGGCCGACAGCTGGGCCAAGTACTGGTGGTTTAAGTACCAGTTTCGACTCTCTGATCTCGTTTTTTATTTGCACAAAAGCCCGTTCCCGGACCTCTTCCACCAGCACCTGCTGGGTGTCTGTCTCTTTGCACGGCCTTTTCCATAATGTCGACAACAGCACTGCTGGTTGTGTATCGTCAGTTTCTACTTCCTTTTCCATACAGCACAGCACAATTCTCATTCTTCTGCACAACCCCTTGGGTTCCAACCCCTTTGGTTGCAACCCCTTGGGCTCGAACCCCTTTGGTTCCGACCCCTTTGATTCCAACCCTTGGGTTCCAACACGTTGGGTTCTAAAAGTCGGTGAGCAAGGCGAGGATACCGTCTGGTGAGGATACCGTCTGTCGTTGGCTTATCCGTCAAGACGCTGCAAGACGCTGCGCAGTTTGATGGCCCTCTCCCGGACTTGTGTCGCTTTAGGGTCTAGGAGGATAGGATAGAAATTGCACAGAGTTCCTTCTCGGCGCTCCTGAGTTCTTGGATCGTGTGCCGGTTAAACCAGTGGTTGACTGGCAGCGCTAAATAATCTCTTAATGGTTGGTTGCAGACTTCTAAGTTCTTACCCGTCCGTTTCTTTTTCTGAGGATCGAGTTCCGTGGGAGTTTTGGTAGCCCTGCCATGCATACGCACGCGTTTCGTCCACCTTTTGCCTATTATTTCCCACATACGCTCATGGAAGTCCCTTTGGGCCTGTAACCCAAACTGGTAGTATAGCCAAAGTTAAAGAAGGTTAAGTCTTTGCTCTGTGGTATCTGCCTGGGTCCTTAATTTCCAATCACATTCTATCAATTCCATCTGATTGCATCTGGTTTCAAAGTTGGGTCTGTATTTCAACAGTTCGTTGGATGTACCATCTGAGCTAGGCCTGTTGGTATCAGATCCACTTCCAAGGTCCGAATGGGGGGTAGTCGGCAAGTACATTGTATATTCCTCGTCCTCGATCACCCGGATTTTCTTCACCAGCTGCAGTTTAAATCTCCATTACATCCAAGACTCTTTTGTAAGAGGCGGGGACTACCACAGTGCGCGAAGCTTTGCTGAAACTTTTTTGCTTCAGCTTTTTTTGGATGGTGCCGCCAGCCATTTCAGACAAGGTTTAGCCTGTGAGATT
The DNA here is from genome assembly GCA_003427395.1 of Chara braunii. Taxonomy (NCBI): domain Eukaryota; kingdom Viridiplantae; phylum Streptophyta; class Charophyceae; order Charales; family Characeae; genus Chara; species Chara braunii. The sequence continues at coordinate 985,569 of BFEA01000479.1, forward strand.
GTTTTCATCACATTGCCCGACTTGTCCCTGGTCCTCGTTATCGAGATGAAGCACCTTGCTCCCCAACTCCACATTGAACAGGTATCTGGACTAGCAGTCGAACCAGGTTCATTTGGACTGATCAAGCATTTTTTCCATAATGGAGCCAAAACCACGTCCAGAGACGTTTCGAATGTTGTTCAGTGGAGCGAGGCGCAAAGTATCTGACCAACCAGGGCGAGTAGGTTCAGTAGCAGTTAGGAGCCGACAGGCAGTGCCCGACTTGTCTAAGCGGACATGCGTTGGCGCAATTGTCTTTTCACGCGGGGGCACTATCACATCCTGCGAGCTTGATCGTGCGTGCTGCAGCAGCTCACATGCAGTTACTACCTCAGCTCGTCTGTGAGCAGCGCTCGCCTGGTGTCGCGCCGTCCTGTAGCACTTCCCGAGCTCGCACAGTCAGCTGCTCGGAGGTCGCTACAGGCGTCGCTCGTCTGCTTCCTCGCACAAGCTCAGGGAGCGGCAGTCGTGCACGTGGCCCAGAGCTTGGGAGGGAACATTCAGACTGGGTATGCCCACTGGGGACACTGTGACTACGGAGACGAGTCAGGGAAGCATCACTACCTTGGCACAGGCACGACCTGTGGCAAACAAAGTGTGATCTCGGCGCTGCATGTCCAAGTAGACGGGCAAGTGTTCCTGCTACGGCATGCCTGGTTGCTGAGCGTTCTGAAGAGGAGAGAGAGCATGACGAGGGGAGGCACTGTGACTACGGAGACGAGTCAGGGAAGCATCACTACCTTGGCACAGGCACGACCTGTGGCAAACAAAGTGTGATCTCGGCGCTGCATGTCCAAGTAGACGGGCAAGTGTTCCTGCTACGGCATGCCTGGTTGCTGAGCGTTCTGAAGAGGAGAGAGAGCATGACGAGGGGAGGCAGGTGATAGGCGTCCATGGGGGACATGCGATCATGAGCATCATCGTGACCGAGGAGAACACTGCGTGTGAAGTAACTGTCTCAGCCTGAGCAAGGGCGGGGAAACACCGTGCGCACTCGGGAGTCAGAAAGGGGGAGCTCAGGCAGATTGGAAGGGAACACGATGAAGGCGATTGTTGTGAACGTGGAGAGGGTCGCGGCTACATATCTGGTGCTGCATTCGTCTTGAACGATGTGTTCCCCTTGATTGCGTACCACCCCTCTCTCCTTTTTTTTTTTTTTTTTCAACTTTGCATGTGGGAAAAACCTACTTAACGAGGTGATAAGAGCAGCCCCGATAAGTAGGCCCCTGCATCGAAGACTCCATCTATTGGTGGGGAGCTGCACCTGCTGGAAATCGGGCCCAGCGTCCCTGTACAATGTTGTGGTGTGTACCAGCTGGAAATCGGGTCCAGCGTCCGTATACAGTGACGTGTGGATATGTCATATTGTGCATCCAATACTCTGTATATGTTCGCCAAACAATATATATGCCGCATGAAGGGAGAACCCTATCCACCATATCTACCGTATCTCCATAAAGAGCAGAGGCATTGATTGCTTCCCCGCTTAAGGGAACGATTGACCCTCTGCCCACGCAGCCCAATCCTATCAATCAAACCAAGACACGAAACCCTAACAATGATGTGATGAGTGTGAGCTGCGTGGAAATCGGGTCCAGCATCCCTATGATGTGTGGAGATGTGCACATCCAGTACAGTCTGCATGCTATCCTAACGAAAAGCATCTTCATCGATCACCCCAAAAAGGAAGTCAAACCAAAACTCGAAACCCTAAACAAACTACCTCCCATTAGGGGCAATCAACACCCCTTCATGATTGGAAGTTGAGGGCCGGTCAATTCCAATCGATAATTTAAGGGGAAATCATCTATCTACTCCCACCCGGCGCCGGACAAAGAGGAACGGGTCATCACGTAAAAACACCAGGTAAAAAGGCGGGGAAACGGTAAATTGCCCTGTCAACCCCAAGCCACACCCCACCGGCCACATCATTCCGCAAGTTTCCCCCCACTGCGCTGGTGTTGAATGTTGCTGTGGACTTTATCTTTGCTGATGACGTTGTGACGGCCCTTGTCGATGCCAGGGATGTGGTTTTTGTTTTAGTTTTCGCTGTTGTTGTTGTTGTTGTTGTTGTTGTTGTTGTTGCCATTGTTGGCAGTACCAAACAGTAGAAATATTTTACCATGGCTACGATCCGGACGTCCGGACCGCCGTTCGGACGGTTTGGATTCAGTCTGAAATCCAGACGTCCGGTCTGGAAGGTCCGGATCTGGCAAATTTCGAGAGAGAAAAAAAAAAACGGTCCAGGACCCTTCCCCGTTGAGGAGCCAAGCCCCCAAAATCTACACAAGACATGCAAACAACTGGATTTTTTATGGGAATTCAGCTCACCGTTCCACCAATGACAGGATCAAATGGATCTGTAAGAGGTTATTGTCATTAAAAGGAAGTGAGGAAACAGTATCTGAGTTTTTTCTCATACAGCCAGTATCTTCCACTGTCTTTACGGTGCTCTATTTATTTGAAGAAGATAAAAAGCAAATTGACGGTTGGAGGAAACTTTTTTGGGAGTCTGCACACGATAGCTCTTAGGTACGAATTTACCCGTGGCTCCCCCGAAAAACAACACCGGAAGAAAGGAGGGAGCAGCTGATGAGAGATCACTACTGGGTGGAGTTCCGTCACATTCCGATTGAAGTGCAAGCGAGCGGCGTTTGTGCATGACTTCGGGCAACTCTTTAGGATTGTCAACTTCATTGACCCGTTGCCCACACATGTGGCAAAACGCGATGATTACTTGATGTTAGCTATTGATTTACAGAAAGACCAACCGTTCTCTTTGGATGACATTGTCCCATATAAAATGGGGGGTAGAATCTATCAGATCCACACTGCTCACAAATTTCGGCCGTGGTGTTTCAAATGCAGAGCATATGGACACCTCAACACGGAATTTGCATGTACATTACACCCTCAACATGCACATCCATCAGATCAGAAGCTGAGAAAGGACCCCCGGAGACCTCATAGGTGGGTCCCAACAGTGGCAGGTTTTGAGGGGTGGGTATATAGTGATGAAGTGACTCAAGCTGGGTCGCAAATTGGATGGTACTGGGAAGGTAGAGGTGATCACCGTAAGGTTCCCCGTCCGCCTCCTGAATGGACGCCCCCCCAGCAGCAACATATTTAGAACCAGTCCGCAATCGAACCAACAGAATCAAAAACATCAGCATAGAGGCCCTCCGGGTAGGACGACTGCCCATGCTGAGCATTTGAAGGGTACACAGGGGGTGCAAGGTTCTCATTGTGGGGCACAGAGGATGCAGGAGTCACAAGGAATGCAAGGGACAAGCTCGTCTAATCAAGACAGGGCGGTGCAGCATGAGGTTCCTAAAGGGAATGAGCGCAGGTCCCTGGGTCCGTCAGCTGAAAACTACCTCCCAAATAACCCCTAAAACAGCCATGCCTCGAGCTCAGAGTGGAAAATTGTGAAGTTAAAAAAAAGACCACCTTCACAGGCACAATCACAGGTGCCAGGTACATCCACAGCATCATCCACACAAACGAGCCAAGAGGAACACATACTGCAGGTGGAACATGTGCCACATGTTTCTACGTTACCAAGCCATGACGAAAACACACAGCAGATGGAACCAGGGCCACATTCATCGTCTTCACCATCACAGCCTCAGCAGGTCACTCAGATAGTACAAAAGTCATCACTGTCACCACAGTCACATCGGACGCCAGACAATTCACAGCTGGAACAGCAGGATCACCTAAATCCTCCAGGGCCAGACCAATCACCAAAGTCATTGGTTGTGACTGAGAGTGACAGGGTACGGCCTGAATTTCAGACTATCCCTCGATGGGAACAGTCACAACTCCAATGGAAGTAGACCCGCTCAGAGAAGCTTTCTCTATTGATTACATGGATTATGAAGTAGCCCCGGTGAAGGCTATCCCTCTCACAACAATGGGAGAATTGGGAGAATTGGGGGGGGAACAAGATTCGCTTGTCAAATTACAGCAAGGAGTGTATAATATATTGGATTGGTTGATTAGCAATTTGAAGTTCAAACATCCAAATGTGGCGGAAGAAACTTGGATCCCCTTTAAGGATCAGATCAGGTCTTTGTTTTTTAGCAGTGACAGTCTAAAATCAGCCCTCCAATTTGGACTGTCTTCGGAAGAGGACTGGATGACAGCTACCAACAGACTATTGCATATTGCCCTAGAGAAAATCCATCCCCTCTTGCTGGGTTCCTCCATCCTCCTCAATAGCAATGGGAAGTCACAGCACAAGGAAGATAAAAACGAGAAAGGGGGTTCCCACCGGAACACTGGATCAAGAAAACTGAAGGTACTGGCGTGGAAAAATGACTTGACAAAAAGAAAATAAAAAACAGATGATAAAAAAAGTACCCCAACCAAGGAAAGTACAATTAATTCAAAGCACGAAAGATGAAGTGTCTATCTAAGATGAACAGGTCACACCAAGACAGCGAGAGGAAGGAGGTAGTAAAATCAATCTTGATGAATACCTTCATATCCCTTTTACCACAAGATCACCCTCCAACTACCACTTCCCCTCAGGAAGAGATCGTAGAGGTTGAGTCTGATATTGTTTCTCTGGGTGACTCAACCTCTTTGCTTCACACCATTGAAGAGGATCACATTCCTGAGAGAGTAGCCTCTCCCCTCACATCACAGCCTGTGTTGTCGACCCCCGGGCCCGGGGCCCCGGCGGTTGTCCCGGGGGTCAGGGGTCGGCAACCCCGGCCCCGGAAAAAAAAAAAAAAAAAAAAAAAAAATTGAAAAAAAATTCAAAAAACAAAATAAAAAATACCAGGGGGTGCGCACCGGCGCCGTGCATCCCCTGGCAATTTCTGGTTTTTCCAGAAATCAGGTGTCCTCCCCCCCCCCTCCCCCGGGGGTGGCTGCCACCTGTGGAGGGGGTCGGGTTTACCGGGGGCGGGGGTCTGCAGGGTCGGGTGTCAGGGGTGCGGGGCTCAGGGGTCGGGGGTGCGGGGGTCGGCTGGGGTCGGGGGGGGAGGGGGAGGCGGGGGACGGGGGGGGGGGGGGGGGGGGGGGGGATCTGGGGGGGGGTCGGGTGTCGGGGGCCGGCGATTCAGAAAACAGTTTGCTGATTTTTTTTTTTTTTCGACTTTACGGCTGTACTGCGCTTGCTGAGAAACTTCGGTTTCAGGGTGGGGGGGGGAGGGGGGGTTGGGGGGGGAGGGGAGACAAATTCCTCTTTAACATTTCTTTCAAAACCCCTGGGGGCTATTTGAGAGGCCCTTATACATAATTAGTACGGGCTACCTCACCGTGAACGAGATAATGCTCATAACAGAGTCATGGCACGCTGAGTATATATGCTGTTGATCCACATTAAGGTCCGCATTTCAGGAGTTATGGGACCAATGAGCACGCGAGTTTCTGGGCAGTAGAAGGTCAACTCAGCACATGCTTTCCAGGGCTTCCGTCCACTACTCACCAAATGTGCAAAACTACAACGAATCTTCTGCTAAAACATGGAATCATACGCCGCCATATGCTTCATCTTGCCACTACTCACCAAATGTGCAAAACTACAATGAATCTTCTGCTAAAACATGGAATCATACGCCGCCATATGCTTCATCTTTTGTGCAAGTGGTGACGCGTAGGAAAAGGAAACAATTTCCCGAAAAAAAAAGAAAAAAAAAAGAAAAGGAAACAAAAGAAAGAGAGGAAAGAATCTTCTGCTAGAACATGGAACCATACGTCGCCATATGTTTTGTCTTTTGTGCAAGTGGTGACGAGCACTTAGGGCCACTGCTGGTAGGAAAAGGAAACAATTTCCCAAAAAAAAAAAAAAAAAGTAAACAAAAGAAACAGAGGAATGAATCTTCTGCTAGAACATGGACTCGTACGCTGCCATATGTTTTGTCTTTTGTGCAAGTAGTGACGGGTGGAGCAAGGCCCTTAGGGCCACTGCTCGTAGAAAAAGAAACAAAAGAAAGTGAGAGCTACGGTAGTAAGTAGTTGTAACGTGTAGCCCATAACTGCTGGAAAGCAGACCTGACTTCGATCCAGAACATATATTGCTGGCCTGCTCCACTCTCACGTGAAATTTGCTGAGCGTCTTTTGAGACGTTGGGACCTTTGCAGATGCACTGGGGACCTTTGGGAAAAGGACAATTAAACAAGGAATTCGTATGCTCAATTTTTTTGGTGACATTATTAGGGGTTCTCGACCCTAGAAAAAAAATAAAAAATGCAGGGTGTTGGTGATATTATTAGGGGTTCTGGACGCCAAAACAAAAAAAAAAGTTGGCGGGGTTCGGGCGTCGAGGGTCGGAGGTCGGGGGTCGCCGGGGGTCGGCGGGGGTCGGGAGGCTGTGGGGACCGGGGGTGCGGGGCCCGGGTGCCGGGGCTGGGAGGGTGCGGGGACCGGGGGTTCGAGGCCAGGGTCGGCGGGGGTCCTGGGGCCGGGGCCGGGGTGTTGGGTGCCGGGGCCGAGGTCCCGCTGGGATGCTGGGGGTCGGGCGGGTGCGGGGGTCTTCAGCGGGGTCCGGGGGTCAGCGCCCCCGCGGGAGGGGGTCCGGGGGTGAAATCCCGGCCCCGGCTTTGCCCCCGGGGGTTCCCGGGTGACAACCTTGATCACAGGAGCCCCAGCACTGCTCCAATTTGATGGAAGTCACTCTGGTTGACGGACCAGTTCCTGAAAACTGCTCCCTCTCATTGTGTTGCAGCCAAGAATCCTCCATGATTACGGCGTCAACAGCCCTGTCCTTGTCTCCCGAGGATGGGCTGAAGCCCATAGGCAGTGAAGGTGGTGGGGACAGACAAGTAAAGGAAGTAGTATCAGAAATAACTGGTGAGAAAAAATTCCTTGTGGTAGCAGATACCCAGGGTAAGGAGGGAGGGAGGTCCTCATCACTCATTGTGTGGGACAACGAGGATGAGCACCAACCACTCTCCCCTCATCAGATAACACAAGTGTATGGGCAGTGTAGTATATCTGCACCCACCCCTCCCCTTGAAGTAGACCTGACAGGGGACACCAGCTCCACGCAGCAGTCCATTTCGTTCTACTTGTTCAGTCCTTGCAGACAGCACCAGCAAAAGGCAAAAGCTCAGATCTAAACTAGGCACTGATGTGAGTGTCATGTCCCTCTCTAAACCTGGAATAGTCATTTTACCTGTTAGGCTGAAGGAAGGAGTTTGGGAAGTGGGCTTGTCTATAGTAGATGGCTCTCAATATGGGGGGGTCAAATTGCAAGGAACGATGTAATCATTCGTTTCCCTGTCTAACCTCACAGGAGGGAAAACAGGGGAGACGATGATTAAAATGGATGTTGTGAAATATATTGAAAATTCACTTTCACAGGGTGGCTGGGCCACATTCACTCTCACATCAGGAATCAGCAGGATTGTTGACAGAGATGTATATCTGCGCTACAAGGCTGGTGAGACCGTTGATTTAAAATGGATGAGTAAGGATTCTCTCAAGGAGATTCGAGTTCTAAAGATCAAAGCCAGTCAGTTCTGGTTGGAGGCAGATGTGACCCTACTTCTGCTGAGACTTCTCAAACAGGCGGTATTGTCTCAGGGGGTGGTATTAGATACCGGAATTTGGGAGAACTTGTAAATGTCCACTGCTTAATCATCCTCCACAAGAAACAGATATTGATTAATTCCCAAAGGGTTGGTTTTGGTCGTCGTCATGATGATGGGGGAAGTAAATCTAGTGGACCTGGTTTACAACAAAGACAAAAATTGGAAACTCCTAAAGAGAAATGCAGATTTGGACCTCAAGTCATTAAATGTTAATGGGTTAGCAGGCAGACCAGCAGGAGGGTAGGTGGGTATACATACTAGTTATGATGAAACTAGAAATTGTTAGTGTTTTAAATGTATATGGGCCCAATGACTCGGGTGAGCGAGAGGTTTTTTTTTTCGGTGTTCTCTCCCATTTACCAGTGGGCATCCCTGTTATCATTGCAGGGGATTTTAATGCAGCCCAAGATCGTAACCTAGACAGATGGAATCTCCCTGTCCCTTGCCTTATGTGGAAATGAATGAGTTCATCATATCAAATCTCTGTCATACAGCTAACCTGTTTGATTCCTTTAGGAGACCGAACCCGAATACCAAAATGTTCAGCTGCTTCAGGAGGAACCAATCGAGGAAAAATACAAAGTGCAGAATAGATGTTTTAGGAACTACACGGGTCAGTGCAGTTGCCAGCATACTCCCAAGAAGTCCCTTCCCAGGATTGGATCACGCCATGTGCATGGTAGTACTCACTTTCGGCAGGAAACCTGATCAGGGTAGAGGGTTTTACAAGCTTAATACTTCACATCTCAAATCAGATAATTTCAAACAGTTACTCATTGATGTTTGGGGATTCTGGAGGGAACAGAAGCTCCAGATCAACAATACAGTTAAGTAGTGGTTCAACAACGGCCTAACTTTCCTAGGGCGTAAATACACTGAATATTCCAGAGCTTTGGCTAAACAAAGGCACCAAAACGAAATACAATTGCACAAAAGAATTGAAGAGCTTCAACAAACAGAGATTCATACGGAAGATCCCGACCACCTAGACCTGATTGCCAATGAAATTTAAAATCTAGAGGAACAACTGATGAGACATATGGAATATAGGTGGCAGGGGATGAGAATTAGGGAGAAATTAAAGAAGAATCAAATGGAAGGGTCTATGGAAGCAAGATTCTTTGCAATGGCAAGAGCAAATTCAGGGAGAACCACTATCGAGGCCTTATGTAACCCTTTTGACACTAATGAACCTTTGTCTACTTCATTGGCGGCTTGTAACGAAATTGCTAGGGATTTCTTTAAGAAACGTTTCCAAAAGATCGATTTATAGATGAAATTTATGATTTCTTCCAGCCCATGAGGCGGTCCCTATCAGATATTCAGAGAGAGGAGATTGATAAACCTCTCAGCAAAGAGGAAGTATGGAAAGCACTAATGCTAATGGAAGAGGAAAAGACCCCGGGGATCGACGGCTTCCCCAAGGAATTTTGGGAATCAATGTGGGACACTATGTCCCAAGACCTTATGGATTTTTAACAGGCCGTATGGAGCACAGGGGAAATGGGGGGAATTGTCAGTCAAGGGGTTCTAACTCTCTTATAGAAGAAGGGAAAAGACAAATACAAGGAACTATCATCCCATCACCTTGCTAATAGTAATATATAAGTTTGTGGCCAAGGTATGGGCAGACAAATTGACCAAGGTAATAGCAGATATCATTCACCCAACACAAACAGGATTCATATCTGGAAGGAATATATAGAATAATATCCTCTTGGTTAACGAACTCATCAACGTCACGCGCCAATCTAGGCACAATGCAGCATTCATATTTATAGACTTTGAAAAGGCATATGATCATGGGTGTTCCTAGACAAATGCCTGGAAAAAATAAATTTTGGCCCCTGCTTTAGAAGATGGGTAGAAATTATGCACCAGAATGCAACGACCATGACGATGGTTAATAGTAACTTAGCCCCCCCTACTAATCTGGAGAGATCAGTCAGGCAAGGAAATCCACTAACACCATTTCTCTTTGTAATTATAATGGAGGCCCTAACAACGAACTTGAGACAAAACAGGGACATCAAAAGAATTAGAATAACATCGACCCCTGAGGATGCAATCCCAGTTTGTTCTTTGTTTACTGATGACCTCTCTCTCATGCTGGAAGCATCTGAGGATAATCTAAGTGCCCTCCAGAGACTAATGGATTAATTCTGTAGATTATCTGACCATGAGGATAAAGTGGGGAAACAAAACACTTGGCTGGTGGATTCATCATCAAGGTGTTCGGCCACAAGAAACCCCAAAGATTAAATGGTTGTCATTTGAGTCCCCGGTCAAGGTCCTAGGTATCAATCTATCAACTGTGGGCAAACCTACCTCTAATAATGAAAGGATCTTACAGGCCGCTCATGCTTAACTGGAGACCTGGAGAAAGAAGCATACCTCTATTTTTAGGAGGGTACTAATCATTAACAAAGCGTTCCACCAGAGTCTCAGCGCTTTCCTATGGAGAGGAACCATGACCTCTAAAATGTGATTAGCAGAGTTGCCTGGTCCGCAATCATTCAACCAAAATCAAGAGGTGGGCTAGGTCTCATCGACCCTACTCTCCAATTTATGGCACTACCCATCCAATGGATCATTAAGCTTCTCTTTAGCCTACAGACCCCATTGACCATCCTAGCATGGGAACAAATTAAGAGATTGACACCTTTAACTAATGAACTAGTGGATCCTTTGATGTGGTTGGAAAATCGAGCCTAGGCTCTTCCAAGGAGTAAAAAGTTTGAAGGGGATTAAGCCTCCACTGACGACAGGGAACAGGTCAGAAGAGACTATAGTAGGGATCCATTATGGATCTCCCTTATCAAGACCTGGAGGAAATTACCTTTACGAGATAAAATTCATCCTAATAGATGAGAGGAAGTTTGTCAGCAACCCTTGTTTAACAACACATGGATACGATACGATCACGGAATCACGTCGCATTGTAATGACTCCCCTTGGAAAGGTTGGATTAAGAAGGTAGTAGTCAGAATCAAGGATATTTGGAACGAAGAATCCATGGATTGGGTTACTCAGGAGGAAATTCAAGAGAGACTAGGATATTGCCACCGCCTTGGAAAAAATTATCGAGTTGATACCCTTGGACTGGGTCCGCATCCTCAGGAAAGGCCCTGAAATCAAACCCAACGACTGGGTGGCCTTCACCGACAGCAATCACGAAATAGGTAATGTCTTGGAAGTTGAGGCAAATGGTGATATTTTAACCTCCGTTTTCATCCTTAAAGAAGACAATAGAGCAATTCTCCATCCAGAGGAGAAAATCAGATGGGTTACTAAGAATTAAATTTTCAGAATTAGAGTATTACAGATTGGGATTGAATGACTGACCTTCAGACCCAGAACCCCCATATCGCACCTAGCAATGGACCCAACTATATGGAAGTGCGGGTCGCAACTAAAAAAAAACAGAAATTATACCAGATCCCTCCACACTTTGTCAGTCAAATCAGCATACAGAATGCTGCATCCAACAATCAACCTCAGGGAGAGAGAATCTGACAGCTGGATGAGACATTTAAATTTGAGCATGAATGACCTGAAAAACATTAAATGGTTTCGCAGCAAAAACTTTTAAGCCAATCAAAATAACATCCCTACAATGGCAGATTGAACACAGATGCCTCCCGACAAATGATTGGTTAATAAACAGAACGTCATAGGACAATAACAATCACACCCAACCCTGGTGCAAGCTATGCAATACTGCTTATCCAAGTAGAAAGATTCCGGGGACAATTGGACACATTTTTCGTCAATGCCCAGGTTCAATTTTGCTTTGGAGATGGTGGGACAGAATCTGGAATAATTTGGAGACAAAGACTCAGTGGCCATGGGGCTGGAAACCCCTCTTACTGGAAGCATGGAAGGATGTCCCATTTGACGAATTTACTCATAATTTATTTATTCTTAGTAGGAGGGCAGTTTTATGGGTCATTTGGAGGAGAAGATGTATCTACGAATGGGAAGGAGTCAGGATGGATGACCTGGAATTCACCGAAACCATTAAAGAACAAATTCAAACAGGCATCCTGCATCAATGGGAACTCACAAAGGAGAAAATCCATTTTTTATCAAACAAAAAGGAAATTTCTCAGCAAATACAACAGTTCAATTTGGTCTAGCTTGGTGGGAAACAGGGGGGAAGGGTTGGAAAGGTAGTATGGGAAGGAGCTATTGAGGCGGAAGATGGGATCATCAAAAGAAATTACAGGGTTATGTTTAAAGACTGGTGTTCAACTGACTCCTCAATTCCCTTGAGACCCCTCTCAGATTTTCCTGACCCGTTCCCACCTCCCCCCAGTGTGGTTGTCCCCAATTCTTGGTTTGGAATCGGAGATGATATGTGAATAGGATAACTACTGCTAGAGCGATCTATGTTGTGTTCTCAAAGGGCGGATCAACCTTTTTTTTTTTTTTTTTTTTNTTTTTTTTTGAAGAATAGGGGCCCAGTGCCCAAGGCTGATATTATCAACAAGGAATGTTTTGAGGCCGGGGTCCTCACAGTCTACCCGGAGTAACTGAATCCAAAAGTTGCTGAGAACCGGGCTCAACATCCCTCATGTGTTGATGGAAATGATCATGATACTACTGGTAATGATTATGAATTTATGAAAGACTATGTCAGCTATTCTAGACTCCTGAACCTAAGATAACTCCTAGCCATCCTTGCACCGAGGGATACTTACTCAAGAACAGTACCAACCAGACCAACGTCACCCATAGCTGATCTCTTCTCGCCACTAAGTAGCCCCCCCCAGTTGACCACTGAATTGCCTTCCTCCCTCGGCAAAACCCATATCTCTCTACAAGACCTCGTACTCCTGCAAATTGCAGGTTACAGGGCAACGCCCCAGCTCCGGCCAGCGTCGTTCTGGCATCGGCAAAACAGGGGCACAAAACAGAACAGCTCTGTGGATGTCGATCCGAGTGTGACCCTCTCTGAACTCCTATACCCCGGATGTAAGTAAAAACTAAGGGTTACCCTTTTTTTTTTTTTACTAGGAAAATCTAATTAGAACTACGTTTTTTTGTTTGAATTAGGACTTCAACTTTCCATCTCCCTTCGACGAGCCGACCTCCTCCACCACATAGTTCGAAGGGGGAGAAGAAAGTAATCCGTTCAGAAACAAATTCTGAACAAGTCTGAGAACAATTAGCTTTCTGCCTGCTATGCCTAGCAACCCCCTGCTCTTCCTCATCTCCCAACGAGCCGACCTCCTCCACCACATAGTTCGGAAGATAAGAAACAGCAGACAATCAACCTCTCCAAAACCCATATGGTTAAGAATGGACTTCAATTTTCCATCTCCTTTCGACGAACCGACCTCCTCCACCACATAGTTCAAAGAGAGAGAAGATAATTGGAGTCCAATCAAGGAATTGAGAAAATGTCATCAGATCTTTTTTGACGACGCCGTAAAAAGGATACGCTTCCATTGGTCACAACTCAAACCAATCCCTACCCACTATACCTTGTCTCATGCTGCCTCCACTGAGGGAAATCCCTCGGCCCCAACATAAAACAGATCCCCTCCCCTCCCACCACCACCTCCGCAACGGCAACCAATCCCCTCCGAGAGGCCGCCTTTGCACCACCCCTTGTCCCTATCTACCCCCGCTGGGGTTGAAGGCGACCAACTCTCCAACCCCGGCCCCAGACTCAGACAATCCCCAATCTGCCCTACTCCCAATAGGGCTACTGCCTCCCACCATGCAACACCCCTGTAGAATAAGGCTCCCCTATAACAGACCCCAGGGTTAATTTTTTGGGGACAGATAACTAGTAGTCTATACCCACAACTGGCCAGCCCTATCTCTCCTTCCCCTAGCTTACCCAAGGCCAGGTGGAGCCCAGGCTAACATTCCTACCGTCCTTCCCCTGGCGTGTCCCCTAACTTAGGCCAGGTGGATCTCAGACCTGCCGTGGGTAACTACCGTATATCTGTACCCTGGAGTCTCAAAAAGCCCCCTGCCTACCAAAGTTCCAGCCATAACCTCCGAAGTCCAATCCCCTCTACATCGTCTGCAAAAACTCATGAAAAAAATGAAACAAAGGGGGAACATGCAGGGCAAAACCCAGTGGCGAAATTGCTAAACAATCCCAACATGAAAACGTTGTGTCTGAAATTTTTGCTACAAATAGTCGTAATCAAGAAGTAAGCAATCAAGAAATAGGTGATCGAGATATAGGTAGTCGGGATATAGGTAATCAAGATATAGGTAATCTAGATGTAGGTAATCAAGATATAGCTAATCAGGATGTAAATATTTATGATTATTGGATAATCGGGTAGCCGAAAACGGTATCCTGAGACTAAAAGGTTTTCAGATTGATATTAATATTGATGATGGTAGTGATAATGATCGAAATGATATCGATGATTATTTGAGTGAATCGGCAGCCTAAAGATAGTGGTGGCGATCAACATCGCCGACAAATGGTAGCTGTGAGGATGATAGTGGTGATGATCGTGATACAACAGATGATATCTATGAGGATAACACTGCTGATGATCGTGATACTACAGATGGTGAAAATCACTATAGTAATGACTAAACCCCATCGTCCACACCGCCCGACATACTCGAATTTCATGGCGCACCCTGAATCTTCGATATCTCATGATCCACTGGACCGTTTGATCTGAAATTTGGACCACTTCAGCTCCTCGACATAGACCACCGGTGGTCCAATTTTCAGGTCAGGGTGCGCGCCCAATCGCGCGCAATCGTCGAGCGCGCGCGCGCTGTTTTCCTTGCTGCGTGTAGTTTTCCAGCGCGCGCTGTATGATAAGGATGATGATATTGCTAATAACGTGCTCCTGTGATGATGCACTGGTGATGATAATAATAGGGATAGAACAACGCCCCTAAAATAGTAAAACGTTGATGAGGGCAACACTGGTGACGATGCCAACGAGCGGCTGCAATAGTGATGATGGTAAAGACCACAGCCCCAACATGACGGTGCTGCCACGTACCTTGTTTCTAATACCAGTGACGAGATGTTGCTAACAAGCTGCACGCGAGTCCTGTTACCGCCTTGATGATGATGAAGAGCAGCACCCTGATGGCGATGACGAACATCCCTGATGATGATAACAAAACCTTTACCATGGTGACGAGCCTCCCTGGTGCCGATGGACGAGGACACAGATGATGACAGGTAGCTACTCCACTCGCACTTCGGGTCACGCAAGGCTCACTCCGCTGAACTCCACAGGCATCCCCAGAGACGACACCTCACAGGCTCTATGCCACGGGCTAAAATGCAGCAGCAATGGAGTGTGAACGCGGAACTCCCAGAAAGCCCCCGGGAGTCGGTCTATTCTCCCTATCAACCTGTGATACGGTATAGACAAGCACCTTCGCTCCCCGCGCATGTGCAAAACGCCTAGTAAGCAGCTACCCTAAGCTCGATACCCAGCCCAGCAACTCCTCCGTTACCCCACCATCTCTTCTGTCTCGCCATCGCCATGCACCACTTCGTCCGATTGAGCGCGCCAGAACCGCCTCACTCCGCTGCCGTGGTTGGTGCCGGGGCGCAGCGCTCCCGGTAGCGCTGCGCCCCCGGAACTTCATGGTAGAAGGACTCACGGAACTTTTTCGGCTACTAGCTGAACCTACCATCAGCCTGATGGGCACAAGATAAGCAATACAAACACAGATCGAAGAAGAGTCACTGTTATGATCAAAGTCAGTAGTTTCTCATCAGTACCAGAGCTTACGAGTTCAATCTGGCGCCACTCTATTGAGGGTGAAGAGGTACAGGGGACGTTGGGCCTGGTTCCCAGCAAGTGTTCACTTTTCAATCTTTGTATTGCAACACTAGGGACGCTGGACCCGTTTTCCAACAGGTGCAGCTCCCCACCAATAGTCTGGAGCCCCCAGTGTGTCAGGTAGGAGTGTATGCTCTTATCATCACTCCAATCTGATACCACGGGTTTCTGTTAAAAAAAAAAGAAAAAAAAGTGGTCTTCATATTCATACTCCTCACACACAGCCAACAAACCAACAAACAAACAATCGAACTCATACCTTGATAGCCTTGATAAACTTGATAACCTTGATAAATCTTTGTAGGGACGCTGGACCCGATTTCCAGCAGGTGCAACTCCCCACCAATAGATGGAGCCCTCCCCACCAATAGATGGAGCCCTCCCCACCAATAGATGGAGCCTTTGTTTGGTCAAAAAAAAAAAAAAAAAAAAAAAAAAAAAGGATGCAACCATCCCATTAATCCGCCCTGGACAACGTCAGCATACAATATTATGCTGAAATGTTTGAAACAAGCTAAACGAACGACTCCAAGACAGTGGTATAATCATTCAATATCCACTTTAACCAGAAGAAGAGGGGAGAAGTTGGACAGATGAAATTCTCCAACACCATAGTAGGTTAAGCGTTTTATAATTTTTATTCCCTTTTCTCCTGTGATGTAAAAATGTCCCTATGTGAAATGGAACAAACCTTTCGTTGCACAAGAAAGGTGTACAACTTGGCCCGAATTCTTCCGAGCTCGAACTCAGAAGAACTTTCCCACAGCCATCGACCACTATAGTACCACCACCATCTACCGACTACCATCTTCACCCGAATAGAACGCCTGGTCATTATAGCTGTATTTGGCACAACTTTCGGTCCAGATGCAGCGATAATGACCAGGCATTCTATTCGGGTGAAGACGATAGCCAGCCTACGCTCTTGCTCGTCTGACCCAACCTAGTCAATGCAGCATGCACGGCCTGATGGCACTGTCAGTTCACTCAGTCCACCAGCAGCCACATTGAGACTGCTCGGCACCAGCACATGCAACCCACTACTCAACATTGTGTTTCGGATCAGCGTGAAAAAGAAAACGAAAAATGTGTGAAGCTCCACCGAGGTGAGTGAGCAGGTCATCGCGAAAGCAAGACCGAAGTGGGAAGGAGAAAATCAGCAATGGAGTGGAAGGACATCTTCAAGGAGCAAAGGAATGGCGGGAAAGCCGACCGACAAGAACTTGAAGGTCAGCTTAAGGTGTGGCACTTAGCCTACTGACTGGTCAGAGTGCCACACCTTTCTCTGGGACCACCACTGATGAGGCCCGAGACATGCTAAGTGCCACTTGGTGTAGTGTGCGTCCTCCCCATGCTCACTCAAAGAAAGCAATTCCGACTTGCATTACAGGGAGCATTAGCAAGAACTTCAAGGTCAGTTTAAAGCACCAGTACACCACACATCGGCCCGCGGGTGTCAGCACGAAACCCGCACCACCACTTCGGAGGCCGCCGATTTTTTTTTTTCAACGGCGTCCCACGCAGCGCGGCCCCTCCGAGTTTCGCTTGTGGCGACAAAAACTTTCTGCAAGGCTGGGGGGGCGTGTACATGCGGTTTAAGATGCGGCATTTAGCTTACTGGTCTTGTTTTCCCCTCTTTTCCTGGTCACTCACTCTGACCTGATAGTGAGAGTGCTACCCATGAATGCTCCTTCAAAGGAAGAATTCCCGACCGTTCTCCGTACCCGGTATATACAGTCTGAAAAGAGAGAGAACTTACTGTTCATCCCAAAAAGGAAAATTTACTAAGGCTCACCTGGTCGAGCACATAAGTGGTATTCAGGAGGTTTGTGGGTTCGATTTCCCACATCGTCTGTCGTCCATTTCGTTATCGCGCCCCCCCTGTGATATGCCTTCGGGTTCACCAGTGTAGAGAATTGGCTTGGGCCTCCTGGCTGGTTGTGGAAGGGTCTGGCTCGCCCTTTTCGGCTCGCACCAGGTGTTAGGAGCCGGGGTACTGCTCCCCCGGTATAGAGCGGAGGCTGGGAACTGTTAGGGAGTGTTAAACCACCAGTACTTGGCCCAGCTATTGGTCGCGGGCGATTCCCGTTAACGCGCCGGTAGTTGCGGGCTTCGGGGCACCGAACCGCAATGGCTGAAAGCGCCAGCCAAAATCAAAACGAAACGGTGCCCCGACAGCTCGGCAAAACTTGGCGCGCAGGGGGTATCCCGGCTCGACATCAATAGCTGGGCCAAGTACTGGTGGTTTAACCGTTTAACCCATAACTGCAACCAATTATAGAACTGGCCTAACATATCAGGATAGGTAATGTGAGTCAAAAAAAAGAAGGAAAATTATACTAAGGAGATGGGACCCTGAAATCTGGCCTCAGCTGTGAAAAGTAATGAAACTGGTGCTGCATGCTAAGTCACCCATCACAGTGTACCCCACCTGGAGAATCCCAGAAACCATAGAGCATATATTACTCCAATGCCCCGATGCGCTATGGCTCTGGCGGTGGTGGGAACTGATGCGGCGCCAACTCTGTACATCCCACCCATGGTCGTGGGATTGGTGAGCTCTCCTCTGTGAAACCTGGCACCCAGATCAGCCCACCTCCTTCACACTAAATCTCCTTAAAGCTGGACGTAGAGCTATCCCTTTCAGCCCTCTGGTGGCGACGCTGCACTAATGATACGGGGCAGATACGCCTAGATGCACCTGATTTATGGAGACAATCAAACAGCAGATTCAAAGTCCAAACAGACATTGCAACACAATGGAATGGAGTGAAGGAACACATTGCTTACCTTCACTGCAAAACTGAGATTCAGCAAAACCTACATCAGTTTAGTAACCGCTGTCTTGGGAGTCCCAACGGTGGAAAATTTGGGATGATACAGTGGGAATTTGGGACCCCAAGGGGACCTTCTTAGAGATTATCATCTGTTTTTTCATGACTGGTCCAAAGTGGACCTATCCATCCCGCTCAGACCCCTCTCGGATTCCCCCGGCCCATTTGAAATTCCTCCCCCCTCCCAAAGTCCGGTAGAATCGGGTTGGTTTGGTCTAGACTTAGCCCCAGGTTCTGCAGGCCGGGGTTTAGGGTTTTGGAATTCAATTCAATTCAATACTTGGAGAATTCAAGCGTATCGTATAGTATATATAGGCCTGGCCGTACACATCGTATGCTGCACCTGCAAAAGATAGAGCGTCGGTAGGAGTTGCAATCTGGCTCCCGCCGACCTCAAAGCTCACACCGCTTGCGGTTGAGTACGATCATCTACACGGCAGATGGGTTTGTCTAAAACTGCAGTTCGAAAACGAGGACTTTTATCTGGTTAGCGTGTATGCTCCCAACAATCTAATAGCCAGGGTAGAATTTTGGCTCACCCTCCATGACCTCCTGCCCGAAGATGCTCCTATTATACTAGCAGGAGATTTCAATACCACATCGGACCCGGTGATGGACCGTAGATCGACGAGCAAACACCAGGACTTATTTTCATTTGCGGGCACCTGAGCATATTCCATATGGCATCTTTTTTCGATGTCGTTGCCTGAATGAGCCCGTTGACATTTAGTGACCGGATATCAATATCCGCCTGCTCTAATTTCGTTGCCCACTGAGGCTTCCTCCTAATAGGAGGGAAAACTGTAGGAGGCGGGGGGCACTGGGGTGGGTTGGGGATGGGAGAGGGGTGGGGGGTCGTGGATGGGTGGGTAAGGCAGGCGGCGGGTGAGTGGGGGGGGGACGGTAGGCGTTGTGGGTTGCGTGGTGGTGCCAGGGTCCGATGGATGTCTGCTTGGGTCCATGGTCTATACTATTCTATCTATACCAGCGATAGGAGAGTGTCAGTCATCTTAGTCTGCAACTTTGATTGGTAGGACGAATGGCGGGTCGTCCCACTGATTGTGCTCTTCCATCACGCTGTCTTCGATGAAGATCTGCATGAACCATAGCACCCTGGTCCGAGTCCAGGCGAAATTGGTTCTGAAGCGGGCGGTGGGCAGGCTCATTAGCTGTTGGTGTGTAAACCATGTATGTGTTGACTCAGATTTTCGTGCCGTGGTTTTCAGACTCATGAGAACAATCACCGGGATGAGCCTTTTCGGAAATGACAGTGAACTTGGCAGGATCGCGCCCTGGACACCTTCCAGTTGTGTTTCCCGGCGCCAATATTTGAGACGTTTTAGGATGACGGCTGTAGAGGGG
This sequence comes from Chara braunii, assembly GCA_003427395.1. NCBI lineage: Eukaryota > Viridiplantae > Streptophyta > Charophyceae > Charales > Characeae > Chara > Chara braunii. Next base: position 1,005,148 of record BFEA01000479.1, read on the forward strand.
CAGCCTCTCCATCCCTCAACAGTGAGGCCGTCGGGGTCCGGGGGTTGATGCACAGGCCGATCCGGGGGAGGTTTGAGTCCGAGCAGCCATTGGGCTCCATTCTTCTGTCGAGTTATTGGGAAGATGATCACCCCGGGTGGCGTTTGCACAGGGGTGGACCCATCAGTCAACAGTCTCAACCGATCCCGCAGGAGCCCCCTGGGGGGTTCATCGAGTAGTCCGTCCTCTGATTTGGATGACGAATCGTCCTCGTCATCCTCGTCATTATGCAAGATTTCAATTCTGCGGGGGCGATGGGGCGATGTACACTGCAATTCGGGGTGTTGCGGTTGATCTTCCCATGTGAGCAGTTGGCCATGATTTTGTTCCAGTGGGATGAGAGCGGCAGCCTCGGGGCCATGGAGAGTAGCACAAAGTTCCTGGATCAGCAGTTTAGACCAAGCCAGTCCTTCGTGGTAGAATGCATCATCGTGGGTGTAAGTGTTGACAGAGCATTGCGCATCGCGATTGTGGACAAATCTTTCTTTTGCATACTGTTCTATGTTGTCCAGGAACTCGTTGACAACTAAGACAATTTCTGCACCGACTTCCATCCAGTCAATAGACTGTATATTACTATACTTTTCGACAGTGGCCAGAACTCGTGGGGTGAACATCAAAACTTCTTTGGCCTGGGCCCAATACTTAGAGGTAAGTTTTGTCTGAGAGCCCTCCTCGGCCATAGAGAATATCTTGGTCAGAGTCCATTCGGTAAGAAAAGTCAGTTTCTGTTTGACTTCTTCATTGTCCGTGAGAGGAGGGGGAGAGGGGGGCGGGCTATCTTGGGGTAGTGGAGCCTCGGCCTGGGTCATTACAATATCCTCGCCCCCCGGGTCCGAAGCGTGGCTGTGGTGTTGTATTGTCTGTGGTGGCTCGTCCGGGCTTGAGGTATCCATGTCCTGTACCATCTGTGACTCTGCCTTAGCCATGGCCAAAGGGGGGTCGTTCAGTGTGAGGCACTGTTGTTGTTTTTGCATTTCCATCTCCTGATGCCAAAACACCTGCAGCTGCTGCAGTTGTTGTTGCATGATGATTTCCTGTTGGCAGCAAAGTTGTTGTTGCCATTGCAGGTGCAGCTGCTGTAGAATCTGTTGTTGAAGTAACACCCTTTGTTGATGTTGCTGGTGGTGGTACTGTGCGAGTTGTGCTTGCAAGAGGGAACGGAGTTGGTCATCGCATTCTCTACGCAGCTGTGGCAGTCCCTGTGGCTCATTGTGCTCACTTGAATGACGTGGCAACAGCAGATTCTGTTGGTGCTGCATTGCTGCATCTTGCTGTTGCTGTTGTCGGTGTAGGTGCGAAACTTGCTCCTGCTGCGGCGCCAGTTGAAGTTGATGCATCGTCAGCAACTGCTCTTGCAGCTGGTGTTGTTGCTGTTGTTGTTATGGCTGTTGTTGCAGTTGCAGTTGCAGTTGCAGTTGCGGGTGCTGTTGAATTGCAAGTTGTTGTTGTTGCTGTACTTGCAGCTGTGGTACTAAGTGCTGAGGATGCAGCTGTTGTGGCAGCTGTTGCAACTGTTGGACGAAGGGCGTTTGCTCCTGCTGTGGTATATGCTGATGTTGATGCATCGTCAGCAACTGTTCTTGCATCTGATGTTGCATCTGATGTTGATGCTGTTGTTGTTGTGGTTGTTGTTGTAGTTGCTGGTGCATCAGCGTTTGATCCTGTAACGTTTGGTCCTGCTGTGCACTACGCTGGCGCTGTTGTAGCATCACTTGCTGGTCTTGCTGGATTTGCATTGCCTGATCTTGGAGGTGCTGCTGCAGTGTGGGTTGGTGTGACGGATGAGATATCATCTGCTGCTGTTGTTGTTGTTGGGGCTGCTGCAGTGGGTGGTGATGCCCAAACACTGGTTGGTGCTCTGAGAGTTGTTGCATCTGTTCCAGCTCTTGCAATTGTTGGGGCTGTTGCTGCAGCGTTCGGTGCTCGAGCAGACCCTGCCCTCCATGCGTCAGGTGTTGTTGCCACGGCAGCTCCTCCTGTTTATGATGGGGAGGCTCCGGGGCATGCGGGTGGTGCTGTTGCTGTTGCAACGACTGTTGTTGTAAAGGCTGTTGTTGGTGGGCTCCAGCTGCGTCGTCATATTCAGGTAGCCTGTCCCCCTGTTTGGACTGCTGTTCCAGCAGGCCATGCACGACCAGGGTTCGCGGGTGATGCTGCTGCTGTTGCAACAGCAGCTGTTGCAACGGCTGCGGGTGGGCAGTTGTAGGGGCCCCTTGCTGCTCAATCGCCAGGTTGGCTGCTGTTCCTCCGGGCTTTGCCCCATATGAGCTTGCGAGCGGTGATGCTCCTGTTGCAACGCCGGCTGTTGCAGAGGGTGCTGGTGGGAGGCGACTGCAGTAGCTTCGTCATGTTCAAGCTCCAGCTTTCGAATTCGCTGCATGTCGTGTTGCGGGCTCCCAGGCGGCAGGAATTTGATCTCTCCTGTAACTTGAGAGATTACCCTTGTTGTGCCGGGTTGTCTGGGCTCAGCGGGAGAGGATTGTTTTTCCCCTTGCTGTTCGGTCGACAACCCAGTTACCTGTGCTCCTCCCATCCCCTGTTGGGGGTCGATATTCATATCATGCTGACTGCGGTTGGGCAGCGATGGTTCCCCTTGTTGGGGGAAAGCAGCATCCTTCAATTTGTTTAGCAAGGAGTTGGCTTTAAGCCACATGTCCCTGGGTTTAAGTCCTTTACCAGCTTGTTCTTTAGATGCTGGGTCCTGAGTTGGTCTGTGGTGTTCCTTGCCCTTCTGTACTCGATGATGTGCTAGCTGGGAGGGGGGTGGGTTCTTCGTGCCCCCATTGTGGTAATTCATGGCAGTTCGGGGCTGGTTGTGGCCGGGCACGTTTGGCATCTCTGGGGCAGGGGTTTTATGTACACCATCATGTTTTGGATCTTCCCCGCCCAGCCCCTGCCCGCGCTGAGGAGAGCTTCGCTCAACAACCCCATCCGCATTTGTTGGTGTAGTGTCGTGATCCGATCGAGCGGGCAGGGAGGTCAAGGTCAGCGCATTTTTTGTTGTCGCCAGGTGGACCGCCCGTTGAGAGATGTTGTCCTTCCCTTGTTGTTGTTCTCCAACAGGCAAGCACTTTCCCTCATGCTGTGGGACTTTTTCGGTGCAAATATCTTCCAGGCGAAGTTGCTTAGGCATCTCCACCCGCTTGTCTGTCCGATGTTGTCCTTCCCTTGTTGTTGTTCTCCAACAGGCAAGCACTTTCCCTCATGCTGTGGGACTTTTTCGGTGCCAATATCTTCCAGGCGAAGTTGCTTAGGCATCTCCACCCGCTTGTCTGCCCGCTTTTATCGCATGTTGACATGGATTTCAGGCTGATGAAGGTTGTGCTTATTTGAGATCCGGGGCGGGTGGTAGAGATCTTGGATCCGGGGCGGATGTTGTGTTGTCGTCGATCCATGTAGTCCGACCTCCTGCGTCCCATGTTTGTTGGGATCAGGATCTTTTGTCTGTCGATTGCGTTGTGACTCCCCCTCACACTTTGGCTTCAGTTTCGGTTTGTAGATCTGTTGAGGGGGAGCCATCGCAGGTTTGGATGGAACTCTCGGCTGATCGAGCACATCGGGGTCCCGGGGTGGGTATTCCTTTGTCGTCAATCCTAGTGATCCGTCCTCCAGCGTCCTGTGCTTGTTGGGTTCCGGGTCATCTGTCTGTTGATTAGATTGTGACTCCCCATCAAACTTTTGCTTTTGTTTAGGTTTGTAGATCCGTTGAGGGGGGGCCGTCACAGGCTTGGAAGGCACTCTCGGGCGGTCCTGACTATCGGAGCATTTATTTTGCTCGATACCGACGGTGTTGTGTTCCTGGCGAGGCTGCCCTTCGGTGGGTGCGAGGTCTCGCTGGGGGTGGTCGTGGGTCTTGTCCTGGACTGGGTGTTCCTCCTGTTTGCCTTTTTGCTTGCGATCATCAGTGATAATCACTTCAGCACCTGCCAGAGTCGCTGCTGGTTTTCCCTTCCCTTGCCACATCCATTTCCCAGGGCGACCGCCTGCGTATGCTTTAAATATCCAGCCCCGGAGTTCATGCTCCTCAAGGTACCATCTCTCCTCATCCGAGGGGTGTGGGGTGACAAGTCCTTTGATTTTCGTTTTAAGGTCATTTTTTGGACAGTCACTGTCAGTGCATAGATGACCTCTGTGCTTGCATGCATAGCACCAAGGGTCTTGCGTGTGGCTGATCGGGACTGAAAATTCCTTACCCTCGAGGGAGTACCTCCATTCCTCGTTGAGGGGGAAAGGGTAGTCCGGATCCCATTCCACCGCCACCAGCAACGAATCGTCTCTCTTCCCCAGGAACTGGGGTAGGTCAGTGATGTATCCTGTGACGCGCGCTATATCTTCCAAGTCAGCCAGAATTGCTCCTTGTACACACAAAGGTGCAAAACGGAATTCAACCCAAAAATTCGACTTCATAAGGTACTCTCTTCTTTCGTCAGAAGATTGCGGATCAACGGGGGACCACGCGGAGAGTTGCACATCGTGGCCTCTAAACTGCAGTCGGTTGTTCTTCAGGAGAAGCAGTTTATCTGCTGGGTAAAGAGCGACAACTGTAACGCAATCAGGGCTGTCCACTTCAATTAGGAAGTGGTCATGAGCCAACTGCCGATCAGGTTTTATCCTCTCCAACTTTTCCGTAATCCACTTTATTTTCTCGTTGACCGAAATCGCCCAGTGTATGGGTTGAAACCGGAATTGGACAGCTCTGTGTGTATAGATTCCATCTCGTCTCGCCCGGGCTTGGGGAGAGAAAATCGAGTGAGCGTATATGTAGCCTTGCTTCACTTGAAATTTTCTCTCTGGCTCAACATACACTTGATGTATCAGGTGGCTTTTAAGCGGAGCCAAGGGGGCGAGCGTGGAAGATCTACCCGGGTTTGCTCCGACAGTGCCCTGAGCAATTGGGGTGGCGGTTTACGTGCCGCCTCTGATGAGGAGGATGGGGTGGTGAAGATGTTTCCCCCTCCTCCCACACGAGCCACTTTGTCCTTCCATGACTCTACCTTGTGTGTTTGTGCCGTGTACTCAGTTTTTGCCTCTCGATGTTTACGAGGTTCGGGATCATGCCGAACCTGCCGAACCTGTTCCGCGGGTCCTGCTTCTGCTCCCCCACGGTCAGAGTGAAGTGATGAGCGATGGGGCTCAGCAGCAGAGTTGTTGCTCACCGCGTCCATTGGCCCAGTTGTGAGCGCAGACCGCAGGCGGACGTCAATCAACCGATTCGATCGATCGGCGAAGACCACGGACAAGACAGTGGGTTGTTACCTTATAAACACAATATCAGTCCGACAAGACAGTGGACTGTTACTTTATCAACGCAATATCAGTCCCTACACCGGATTAGGGCTTAGTGGTACGGGGGATAGAAAGAGGAGGGGGATATGCAAAGGGGCATTGGGGAGACACAAAGGGGTATTTGGGCTCAGTGACACATGGGACGAAGAGAGGATGGCACAGGGTGGTATGCTAGGGGGTGGGATGTCAGGGAGCATTGGGGACGCAAACCGTCAGAAGCGCGGGCTGGGTCTTTCCTCGCGAGCCATGTCAGATCCTTCTGCCCCGACCAACTCAACTTGATTCCCTAATAGACGTCCGCAGTGTTTCCCGGATTCGCTGACTTTTTCCTTCCCCGCTTTTTATGTCTGTCTCCTGTTCCACAGTGCTGTAGCTTGTACGCTGACTTTTCCACCTCCCGCTTTTCACCTCTCTCTCCTCTACTACAGTGTTGTAGCGTGACTCGCCTTTGTCCTCCCCTCGGTGATGTCCCCTTGTCGTGTGTGGATCAGCTGAGTTATGTCGTGAAGCTGTCCCGCGGTGCCAGGTCCGGGTTCACTCCCTAGTGTCGGGACAGCTGTCTAACCTCCACCGTCCCGATTCTGCACTCCTTCTTTCACTGTACCCGGTCCTCCACTTCCGCCATGTCAGACCTGTATCCACTCCTTCACTTCCGTCCCAAGTGTGCACTCTTTCCTTCACTGCACCCGCCCCTCCACTTCTGCCGTGGCGAACCTGTATCCGCTCCTTGATATCCGGTGCGCTCCCCTGTTCCACAGTGCTGTAGCTTGTATGCTGATTTTTCCAGTATCCGCTCCTCGATATCCGGCACGGTGAATCCGACCCTTGTCTCTGAGATAGTCGCGCATGGCGTCACTGCACCCAACGTAGTCCACGTGGTCTTGCCACAGCGGTCAACACGACTGGGACACGTGGGTACTCAAGACCCAGGGGGCGAGGTGTCCCCTGGGCACGTGTGCGAATCCAGGCGGGCAGACTTGGCTACCCGCGGGTCCCAGAGCGCTAGCGCTATTCTGCAGTCAGGGCATAGTCATGCTAGGACGTTCTTGATTAGGGCATCAGCACTGTCAACTTTGTAATGACTCAAATGCTCCTGTCAGAGCGCATCTGAATGTCTGACTGTCGCAGGTTATTTGCCTTACTGTTTGTCCTTGTCGGTTTTTGTGTGGTCCCATATCGTGCACCAGCGCCCGCCGGTGCACGCACGTGCCCTCAAGTATGCATCTGCACCAGCTGTCCCTGTTATGGCAGAGGGATTGGCAGAAAAGGCAGTGGTTGCGAGCTGTAAGCGTTGTGGGTCATTGGGGGCCAAGGGTGAGTGGCCATCGCCGCCTGGCCATGTTGAATTGTGTCATGGTAAGCAACCCCTGCAAGATCATTGTATGTATCTATGCGCCAGTCGAAACCAGAGAGAGAGCAATCTTCTTCTCGGAATTGTCGATGATCATCCCTGAAGGAGATAAAATAATTATCGTTGGTGACTGGACGTAATACCCTCTTCAAACACATGGGCTGTGTAATGGGTCCATTTTCAGAATCTGGGAGACAGAGAAGCAGTTGCCACAAGGCCAGGCAATGGATCATCCATCCCTTTTCGGCAGCAGCAGCGTTACGTTCAACAAGTCAAGCTTGCATCACCTCCAAGGTGAGCAACTTGCAGACAATGCTTAAGTCGTCAGCGTATGATGGGTATCTGAAATGTAAAGTTGATCATGAAACATATGTGGTGCGTAACCTCCCCAATTCTTTTCTTGTCTTGTCTTGTCTTTTTTTTTTGAAGAACCTCAGTTGCCCTGTATTACGAGCTGGGATGTTCTGCTCCCTAGTGAGTCAAATGCGATGTTGACAATCTCGTGGTCCTTGGTGTTATGTTGTCTTCCTCTATTTCTTTCGTTTATTCTCCTTAAATGTTTGTCGTTTTTCTTTAAAGGATATCATGTCTCAGTCAAGTCCCGTATCCTGGTCCTGGAATCCCAGTGATCCCAGTCCCATGTACTATCGTCAGACCAGCAGGCAGGAAAAGGTCAAGTCCCAATCAAAATTTAGCAGCAGCATCCAAGGAAGGCCCGGTGACTTCCTGAACCGCCAATTGCGGCAATTGCCAACGGGCCCTGGGGGACCAGTGACCATTACCAGTCAGAAACCGGCGAAGATCATGAATTGCAACTGCTATAAAAGCAGCTACAGCAGCACCTGGGCGACTGACTTGTTCATTAGCATGTTGTGAGAGCGCTGTTGTACGCTTGTCTGATGGTTTGATGCGATCAGTCCGGCATACTGGTGGAGTAACCTGGCGCAAGGCGCCATAGCTAGGACTGGTGAGGGACAAGAGAGATACTATATCCAATAGGGTTTGAGCGTCAGGTGCACTCGCGGAGAGAGAGAGAGAGAGAGAGAGAGAGAGAGAGAGAGAGAGAGAGAGAGAGAGAGAGAGAGAGAGAGACCATAGCCAATAGGGTTTGAGCGCCAAGTGCACTCAGAGAGAGAGAGAGAGAGAGACCATACACCACTACCACCAGGGGAGAGGCTCCATCTATTGGTGGGGAGCGTCACCTGCTGGAAAACGGGTCCAGCGTCCCATATACAGATTGTAAACAGAACATCTCAGAAAAGAGCTATGTAGACTCTATCCTTCCAGCATTGATTACCCTGAACCGCAGCGGATTGACTGAGCAGGTCGTTGATAATGAGGCTCAAAAAATAACTAGCAAAGATAACTGGACTGACAGACTGAGCAGGATGTTTGGGAGGGGGGGAGGGTACCTCTTCACCCTGGAACGGGCGCCATACTTCTACGACTATAAAGCTGGATCCTCCATCCCCTCCTCTTCGCCCAGCCTCTCACTCTCTCCCATACCAATCTAGACCTACCAAGCAGTTGAAGGAGGGGGGGGGGAGGGGTCGGCGAAATCCTCGCTGGGTCTCAAGGGAATTGTTGGATCGATCTTGGTCCACTCGTGAAAAAGGAGCCAGTAATCCCTCACTAGGTCCCTCCTCCCTTGTCCTTCCCCTGGATCGCATTGACCACCTTTCCATTCCACTTCCCCTATTCGCCCCCCATTTTGTCCTCCAAGGCAGCTTTGGCCGAAATCCTTGATTTTTTGTTGGATATCTTTTGGTGAATGTAATATTTGAATCTGCATCCTGACTTTTTCCCATTGTACTCTAATTTCAGTTTGGATCTGATGCTGAATGCTTTCCGTGAATTCGGGGTCTTCCAGCCTCGCTCTTTCCATTTCAAATATGCAGCGCCGTTGCCAGAGGGCCCAGAGCACCGCTCTGCGGCCTATTTTAAACATATTGTTAGTAAAGTCGTCAAGCTGGTCCGTAGAGTACGCTTCACATAGTAAGGCTTTCCAGTCTCACGGCCACCGGATATGGGTCTCTAGCTGGTCCCATATTTTGTCCCACCATCTATACAGCCACACCGCTCCCGGGCATTGAAGAAATATATGTTCTATTGTTTCTGATACTTTCCTGGAAGGGAACGCGTCGGTGCAGAGCCTACACCAGGGAAGGTTTTGGCCTCTCTGTTCCAGGTTCGTTCTATCTATTAGCCAGTCGTTCATCGGCAGGCAGCGGTGTTCGATCTGCCATTGTAGCGAGGCAAATTTCGCTGGTTTTTCCTTGATCATTCTGAACCATTTTATTTTTCTCAGCTTGGTTTTGTCACTGTTTAAGTGGTTCATCCAACGTACCTCCACCCGATCCCGGAGGTTTATTCTCAGCCTTAGGAGTCGGTAGGTCGACTTAACTGTGAGGCCGTATAACGATCTTGTGAGTTTCCTGCCCTTCCCCGTTGATGTTGTCCATGTCCATTCTTCGAGGTCCACGGCGAGTAGGTGGATCAGGGTTTACGGACAATAGGCAATCTTTTGCTCTTTTTCCTGGAGTACTCTGATTCTGTACAGGTCTTCTTTCTGGCATAGGATTGTTTCTTTTGGCGGGGTTCTTTGGAAAATATTGTTCCAGCCTATTTGGAATAGGTTTACTCTTATCGATCTATCTGGTTCGCAGTTCACTATATTGCCCACCTGGCTTGGTCGGTCCCTCAATGTCACCCAATCTGATTTGTGAAGGGCAGGGCCTTTTCTTAGGACTCTCCACCAGGCCAGCGGGATCTTCTCAATTATGGCGTCCAAGGCCACCTCCGGTCGGTGACAGTAGTGTAGTTTCTCTCTTAGCTTATCCGGGGTGATCCAATTTCTTTGCTCCTTGTCCCAAATATCGTATATTCTGGTCACTCCCCTTCTAACCCAGCCGCGCCACGGGGAATCCATGCAGTGGAGAGTTTGCCCTTTTGGGTTTGTTATCCATCTATTCCCAAACAGCGGTTGTCGTGCCACCTCCTCCCATCTGTCTGGTGGAGTTCAGTCCGGCAGGGGCAGGCTTCTCCATGTTTATAGAAGGTCTGGCCAGAACGGGTCGTTATGCAGGTCTGCCTTAGCTGCGTATTTAGATGGAACGGGGGGGGGATGACGGTGCTGGTGCTGCGCGCCTCCCCTCGGGATGGGCCATCCCCTATTTTCAAGCCACATCAGCGGGTCACTCCCCTCCACTGTTTGTGGGGCTAAGCGGGAGATCTGTTCCAGTGCTAGTCCCTTCTACGGGGTGTCTTGACTAAAGAGCAAACGTTTGAGCCACTATAAGGCCATCGCCTTGGTTTGCAACGCACGACCGATTATGCCCAAACCCCCATTTGCTTTAGGTTGAATAATAGATTGCCTAGCCACTATGTTGATTGTGTTTGGCTCCTCGTGGTTACCCCTCCACAGGAAGGCGGCTATATGTCGCTGCAAGGGGCGCAGGCCGTTCTTATCCAAGGCCCAGATAGCTGATTTGTACCACAAGGAGGCGAGAATCACGTTATTTATTATTAAAGAGCGCCCTATCGCATGGAACTTGAATATGGATGCTTGCAACAATTTTGTATTTTACTATTTTGAGATAATATCTAGGAAAAACCATTGAATTCAATTTATTTATTATTTTTTTTTTTTTTAAACATATGACTCTTATATTTCTCAAGAGCAATCAAGGTCGGGGACCTCAGAATTCCACCCGGTGTTATCCTGGCAGCATCAGCCAGTTTAGCTTACAGTCAATAGACTGAGGATCATACCTTGCATACTTCCAAAGACAATGAATCGCAGCTCGACTGAAACAAGTACTAAAAAAGGTTACTACCTACCTAGGTGAATCACTTTGTTGAAGTTTATTCTAAACTCTAACTCTTACCTTCTAGAGAAACTATCCGCTCTACTAACTAACTAATTAAACTAATTAAACATATCCCTCAGTTAATACATAGGCCTACATCTCACGGCCTGACTCCGGCCTGCTCCGACCGAGCGGAACCCAAGGTTCCTTCTACAGTCCTAGGCACTCTACTTCCTACCCTACCCTTTGCGGTCTACTGCGGCCGCCGCCCGGAACCGAGTATCGTGGTTCATAATCACAAAGCCACCTGGCCAAGAAAGCAACCAACAAGCCAACAAAATTATTTAAACTACACAGATGTTGCATGGTTTCAAAAAAACAGTTGCATCTGTCTGAGGATTATTTGACAAACATGCCCCTCCTCCTCAGGGACCGCTTGATGTGACTGAAGCCACAGAAGAGAGGCCACTTTTTGTGACGGTAGCCTGGGCAGTTGTGACCATACCCCCTGAAGTTCTTTCTCTCGCGGAGGATCCATGTGCGGACATGTTCCTTCCCACTTGTCTACCATATACTGACTGATAGACTGGTCTATGTCGTGCTGTTTATACCCTATTGCTTCATCGCCCTTCTCCAGACCCCACAACTCCTCGTTCCCCACTTTCCATCCTCATGTTGCTTGATCAATGCGCAGATCTTCGATTGCTGCTCAATTGCCTCTTACTCTCCATCCGGCTTCGACTCCAGTTCAATCTGAGGCGGACACTCAGCGCTGATGGGTCTAAAGTTCAAGAGGCCATACACAGTGCTCTCTCTGATCTTCGTGAGCTCGGGCATACCCGGAGTTGATCTTTTAAATACTGCAACCTTACACTTACCCGGTACCGTTTCATCCCAGTGTTCCAATCTGAGGAATTCCTCTTCTGGTCCTGACTGGTCATCGACCTACCCTCGAAACCAACTGCCAATGTCTGGGACCCAGTTTCCATCCAGCAACTCGCTCCAGCTGTGTGGAATGGCGTCTATCAACTGCCGCCTCTTCTCTTGCTGGTTCCCTAGCATTCCCAGCGACTCTTTCAATTTCTCCTCCGACTTCCATTGCCCTGTAGTCTGATCTCACAGGTCCTCCACCCTTGATACACCCCTCTGAATCCACTTCATACCAAAGGAACCAGGTCTGGTGCTTGCACTGAACATTTCCCCGTCTACTCCCCGAATCCTTGGGTTTTCAAAGAGATGTTGTTGGAGAACCTCTGCCCTATTCGCTGGTTGTGCTGTCCTGTTGGGCTTACACTTTTGCCACGCCGACAGAATGTCCTTCCAAAACTTCGACTTTAGTCTTTTGCAGAGGAACGATTGGATCATGATAGCCACCCACACGTCTTCTGGTCGCGACAACCCCCATTGTTCGCATAGTAATTCCTCCGCCAACACGCACCAGTCAGGCTGTTGCTCTGCAGTAGCCACTTTTAAAATCCACTTGGACAGCAGTTTCAGGTTCTGAGAGTCCGGGTCTAGGAGCGCCAAGCCCCCTTGTTTCTTTGGGGCACAGAGGGTGTCCCACGCCACCTTGGCAATGTAACCTTTTTCTTCTCCTGAGCGTGGTTTCCAAATGAGCCTTGTTGCAGAGACTCTCACACCTTTGATCAGTGGTTTGGCCAGCCTTCTCACTTTCGCCACGTACCACAGGATAGAGAATGCCGAAATTGTTATAGCTAGGACTCTCCCTATTAACGAGAGATGCGTGGTTGAGCCCCAACTGCTTATCCTTTTGACAACTCTTTCTTGGAGAATGGACGTCTGCGATTCTGTGCAGTCTCCCAAGGCTAGCTACACCCCCAAATACCTTTCCGCTTTGCCCTCCTGTACTCTCTTCATTCCCATTCGACCTCGAGGTTGTACTCTGCAGGCAAATAGAAAATTGACTTATTCCAATTCACCGCCGCTTCTGAGAGTTCTGCATATCGTGACAGGCAGCCTTTCAAGGCGTTCAGAGATACCTTCTCGTTGGCTGAGATGGCCAGCAGATCATCCGCCATAGCCTTAACTCTGCATTTTTTACCTTTGCGCAGTTTCAGACCCACCAGCAAAGGATGATATGTGATATCGTTAAGCAGCACCTCTAACTGTACCACGAACAAGAGCGGGGTCAGAGGGCACCCCTGCCTTAATGAACGAGTCAATTTGAACTCCTTACTGTGTCACCCATTGACCTGCACTGTCGCTGTAGAGCAAAGGTATAGCGCTTTCACACTGTTGCAGAAGTTGCCACCAAAGTTCATTCTCTTCAGTGTCGTGAGAACGAAGGCCCAATTCACTCGATCATAGGCTTTCTCCATGTGGAGCATAAGGACCGCCACGTCGACATTCATGCTCCCAATGATTTCCAAAGACTCGATAGCGGTGGCTAGATTGTCGCAGATGGATCTGCCTCTGACAAAGGCACCTTGGTCTAATCCCACCAGGCCTGGAAGGTGTACTGCAAGCCTGTTGGCCATGGTTTTGGACAACAACTTGTACGAAACATTGAGGAACGATATCGGCTGTCAATTCCTGATCTCGCTATGATCGCCTATCTTGTACAATAGTGTTATGATGCCCCGTGTCATCGTGGGGCCCAATCTTTCACCCTCCAACACCTCATTCTACAGCGCCACCAACTCCTCTACTAACACCTCCCACACTACTTTATAGAATTCCATCGCCAACCCGTCGTCTTCTGGTGATTTTCCTCTTGCTACCGTGGCCAAGGTGTGTGACAATTCTGCAACCGAGACAGGTTTGTCCAACTCCTCTCTGGTTTCTGGACTTAAAGCTACTTCCAAGGACTTCCATACTTCTGCATGAGCTGATAGGTCCATCTCTGGGGAGAGAAGGTTAACAACTCGTAATATTTTCAGGTCCTTTTTCAATTCCCCATAGTAAACTCATCCAAGCATTTCGAAGGGGGAACATGAAACCGCTTTCAGAAGCTTCAGCCACTTGCGATCATTTCAGAGGTTTGAGGTCTCTCCATCTGAAACTCCTGAAATGATATGAAGTGGCTGAAAATCTGAAAGCAGTTTTAGGTCCCTCCATCAAAGCATTTGAACGGGGGGACCTGAAACCTCTTTCAGAAGCTTCAGCCACTTCAAATCATTTCAGAGGTTTCAGGTCTCCTCACCCAAAACTCCTAAAATGATCTGAAGTCGTTGAAAATCTGAAAGTGGTTTGAGATGCCCCAATCCAAACATTTGGATGGGGGGACCTGAAACCACTTTCAGAAGCTTCAGCCACTTCAGATCATTTCAGAGGTTTCAGGTCTCTCCATTTGACACTCCTGAAATAATATGAAGCGGCTGAAGCTTCTGGAAGCAGTTTCATGTTCCCCCATCCAAGCATTTGGACGGGGGGACCTGAAACTGTTTTCAGAAACTTCAGCCACTTCATATCATTTCAGAGGTTTCAGGTCTCCCCACCTGAAACTCTTGAATGAAGAGAAGGTTATCATCTGAAACTCCTGAAAGGATCTGAAGTGGCTGAAAATCTGAAAGCAGTTTTAGGTCCCCCCATCCAAGCATTTGGACGGGGGGACCTGAAACCTCTTTCAGAAGCTTCAGCCACTTCAAATCATTTCAGAAGTTTCAGGTCTCCCCAGCTGAAACTCCTGAAATGATCTGGAGTCGCTGAAAATCTGAAAGCGGTTTCAGATGCCCCCATCCAAACATTTGGATGGGGGGACCTGAAACCACTTTCAGAAGCTTCAACCACTTCAGATCATTTCAGAGGTTTCAGGTCTCTCCATCCGAAATTCCTGAAACAATATGAAGTGGCTGAAGCTTCTGAAAGCGGTTTCATGTCCCCCCATTCAAGCATTTGGACGGGGGGACCTGAAACTGTTTTCAGAAGCGTCAGCCACTTCATATCATTTCAGAGGTTTCAGATGTCCCCACTTGAAACTCCTGAAATGATTTGAAGTGGCTGGAAATGTGTAAGCAGTTTAAGATGCCCCCATCCAACAATTTGGATAAGGGGACCTGAAACCACTTTCAGAAGCTTCAACCACTTCAAATCATTTCAGAGGTTTCAGGTTTCTACATCTGAAACTCCTGAAAGAGTATAAAGTGGTTGAAGTTTCAGAAAGCAGTTTCAGGTACCCCCATCCAAGCATTTGGACGGGGGGAACTGAAACCGTTTTGAGAAGCTTCAACCACTTCATATCATTTAAGAGGTTTCAGGTCTCCCCACCTGAAACCTCCCTGAAACCTCTGAAATGATCTGAAGTGACTGCAAATCTTAAAACGGTTTCAGATGCCCCATCCAACCATTTCGATAGGGGGACCTGAAACCACTTTCAGAAACTTCAGCCACTTCAGATCATTTCAGAGGTTTCAGGTCTCTCTATCTGAAACTCCTGAAATGATCTGAAGTGGCTGAAAATCTGAAAGCAGTATTAGGTTCACTCATCCAAACATTTGGACGGGGGAACCTGAAACCGCTTTCAGAAGCTTCAGACACTTCATATCATTTCAGAGGTTTCAGGTCTCCCCACCCAAAACTCCTGAAATGACTTGAAGTGGCTGAAAATTTGAAAACGGTTTCAGAACCACTTCAGGACATTTAAGAGGTTTCAGGTCTCCCCGCCTGAAACTCCTGAAATAACATGAAGTGGATGAAGATTTTGAAAGCGGTTTCAGGTCCCCCTACCCAAATATTTGGATGGGGGGACTGGAAACCACTTTTAGAAGCTTCAGCTACTTCAGGTCATTTAAGAGGTTTCAGGTTTCCCCACCCGAACTTCTGAAATGACTTGAAGTGGCTAAATCTGAAAACGGTTTTAGATGCCTCAATCCAAAAATTTGGATGGGAGGATCTGAAACCGCTTTCAGAAGCTTCAGCCACTTCAGATCATTTCAGAGGTTTCAGGTTTCCCTTCCGAAACTCCTTAAATGACCTGAAGTGGTACACAACAACGTTGACGGTTGAACCAAAACAAAAACAGGCGAAAAAAAAATGAAAAAAAAACATAAAATCTGACTTTCAAACGACCTGAATTTCCTGAAATGACCTGAAATGTCTTCATGCCATTTCAGCGATTTCATACCTCTACTAATAGACTTCAGAATCTTTCATTCTGAAATTTTAGTAGGTCGTTAACCACTTGTGTCTCTGGGTCTGCGAAGCTTGAGCGAGAGGTCAGGATATCCTGAAAGTAGGCTAGCGCATATTCACACAGTTCGTCGTTCGTTGTTGCTGGTGGCATCGAGGCGAAGTGTGGGTGCGACAACTCTTTCATCTGGACTGTTTTTCTTCTTGGTAGCAGTCTCTGGAACGTCTCTTTGCATAAGCGATCGCCTGTAACAATTTTCTTCTCCGCAAAAATCTGCTCCCAGCGATTGTGTTTTTCGCATTGTAGTCGTTCTCAGTTCTGTAGCCTGCAAGCTCTCTCTTCCGCCCACACCACCTCCGAGATCGGGTGCGTTGTCATTTGTTTTTCCGCCGCCTCCACTTTTCTTCAATAGTCTGTTTCTTCCTTGTTTCTGAGGAATGCCGCAATCACCGAGAAGACCTCCATCTTGTTCGAAATGATCATTATCCCTTCATCAATCCATTCTGCTCTCGTGTCAAAGAACTCCTTTGCTTCATCTCATCCCCTTCAAAAGGACTTTACCCAGTCTATCACTCCCTCGTCTTTCAAGAGAGAAGTGTTGAGTCTGAAGCATCCGGGGCCGCTCCCACTTGCTATCCCCACGCTAATTGTCATCGTAACCGGCTTATGGTCAGACATCCCAGCGTTAGTTTCGCGGACCATATGCACGTTGGCAGCCACCGATTCTGACACAAAGAAGAAGTACAATCTCCTCTTGACCCCGGCCGACTGGGGAGTCCTCCCAAACCACGTAAACCCATGCAGAAGCGGATTAATATCTCTGTATATATCGTGCAAACCCCACTTCTCCTTCCATAACAGCAGCGTCCTCCTATCTCTTTGAATCCCCTCTTCTTTCTCTGAGTTCAGGCCCGGTGTACAGATCAAGTTCCAATCGCCGCCAATAATTAAGTACTCCATCTTTGGCAACTTCCTCGACAGCATTTCAATAAACTTAATTATGTCCAGAGGGTCGTTTGGGGCATATACCGTCGCAAAAACCCATTCCTCACCTTCCATTACTACTTTTACCCAGCACCAACGGCCCCATAGATCACAGTCAGTGTCCAACAGAGCACATTCTAATTGGTCATGGATTAGGATTGCCACCCCACCCCGGCTTCCCTGAGCCGGAGACCACAATTGTGGTCCTCTCCACCAATCCTTCAACTCGCTTAACTTCTTTGCTGATAGCTTTGTGTCCTGCACAAAGGCCACGTCCACCTTCTCCTTATGTAGCCATTCCTTCAACCTCCTCCCTTTATGTTTACCTCCCGAGTCCCCCAAGCCCTGGACATTCTAGGTGACAACTTTAACTTTGCCCATTGACTTGCTGCTGGGGGCCCGCTGCTTGGATGTGCCCTGGAATCGTAAGTGCCTCTGGCCATCGGCTGCTCAACACTTCAGCAAAATAAGTTGAACAGCGATTTCTTATTTTCTGCAGTTGAGAATTCAGCTGAAGCAGCAGCCTTGCTGTCATGCCTGGATCAATAGAGATCCGCTCCAGTTCACCGTTCGGATCTGCCAATAACAGACATAGCGGGATGCCCACCAGCCCGACATTACCAATATTATTCCAATTCTCGGGATAAATCCTTGCATCAACAAGAGGAATCGAGTATCTGGCCTTGCCCCCTCCAGGCAAATCAGCCACCAGGCGAACTGGAGCATCGTCCGGAAAGAGCCGAAACTGGAACCGCTCGGCAAACAGATGTCTCACCTTCATCATAACAAACATTGCAGATGGGATTTCCACGATGTGGCTCGTTGGCATGGACAACGTGTCCTCCGCTGATCTGAGTTCAAGAACGAAGACTTCGTGACCTTGGAGAGTAGATACCAGTGGTAAGATCAAGTGATCTATCATTTGCTGGTGCTCACTCGATCTGCTAAACGCACCGTCATGGATGTCTCGTGGCGATTCTTCCTCAATATCCTCTCCTACCATTCCTACGTCCTTTGCTTGGTCCTGTCTCTCTTGTCTCTCCTGCTCGTTTCCTCCCGCGCCTCCCGTGTAGTTGATCAGTTCCTTCCCGTCCGATCGTCAAATGCCATCACCCCGCAATTTCCTGTCTTGTGTCGGTAGCCTTACCTGTCTCTCTTCTTGCCAGACATCATTTGTTTCTCTGACTTGTACCACCACCAAATCCCTTGTTTTTTCTGATGCGTGGGCTTAATTAGGAGTGTGCATGTTCTGCTGAGAAGGTGTATGTTGACCCATCAGGTCTGTCGACAAAATACCAGCTGCCGCCAGAATCGACGATTGCCAGGCTTGATCACCCATCGTGCTCCAGATTCCAAGGCAGCAGTGCAGGTTCGGATTACCCATACCGTAAGCTTGATGGTACGTTGGAGTTGAACTCTGTCTGTACGGAACGAATCCAGTTCCTAGCACTCTTTCGTGAAAGCTTGCTGCTGCCTGTTCGCTTCCCTGTAACGCTTGCAGTTGGGCTCCCACGTTCGGGGCTAGATATGAAGCTTGCCCGTGTACCTGTTGTGGCTAAATTCTCACTCCCTGCGACCTTTCGGATGAGCCTTGACGATGTGGTTGCGGTATTCTTGAGGCAGCTCGGATTGACGATTCCGCTACTGTTTGATGCGGAATTTCAACTGGGGGGTCCTTTGCAGCTTCCCGGATCCCCCCCAACGCATCGGGGGCGAGTTGTTGTCTGTTGCGCTGCGAGAAATTATCTGTCGTGTCTACTTCTGCCCCCTGTCCGTCCCGTTGTTGGACCAGTTTAGGACAACCATCGGTGGCCGTGTCATTCCACCACTTGCATCTATCGCACCAAGGGGCGTGTTTGCAGACCAGCTCCACGTTGATGTCCTCTCCATCATCCAATCACAGCGGCAACATAGGAATGAAACCTCCCTCCACTTCGGGCGCCAATTCGAATTTCATGTTCATTAGCTTGGGCCGCGTCGGGTCCGGCTGAGGGGGGATCGCGTTGATACATTGTTTGATTGCATCTGCAATCGGGAACATCCCCCTCTGAGGCCACGAAGTGCCATAACCCAAAACTTGGAGGCATCTTCCATTCGTCTTCTCTCCTCCAGCTCACGCCGAGTCATCCAAGGTTTGAAAAGCATCTTGTAAGTCGTTCCTCGGATGATGATGTTGTCTTCCCCTTTGTTGATCATCCACTGCGCAATCTCTCTTGTCATAGCTCCGTAAGACATAACGTCAGGACCTTTTGAGTGCACCCTTCCTCTCTTTATTGTGCGCGCAAACATTCGGGATTTGATCCAACCATTTTCGTATGCTCTTATTAGATCTTCACGCACTTTCGCCGGTAAAGAACGAGCCTCCCCTTGAAATATCACAGTGACTGTACGTTCTTTCAACCACCTAGTGGTGAGTTCTCCTACTTGTTTATCAATGACGAAGATACGGACTCCATTCTCATAGACAAATTTGCCTTGCTTCAACCTCTCCGGGAAGATCCCCTCCTCGTAGCACTTGGCTATTAGGAAAAGTACGCGATCTTCCTCTGAAATCGGAATTTCTCCTAGTCCTGGGGGGGAGCAATCCTCCCTCCTTCCTTCACGCTCATCACCTCCTCCTTCCGACGCCATCGTGCCTTTGTACCGCTCGAGACTCGCCACTGCTCGTCACCGCTTACTGATGCGATACTTACGTGTTCGCCCCTCCCCGACTCCGCTTACTTTCGTACTTCAGTGTTTCCAATATTCGTCTTAAGCGCCCACTTTCGTCACGATCCTATTTGGTGTTGTCCCACTTCCTGCGTCTATACTCGCGTTATTGAAGAAAGCTTACTGCTGAAGGGCAGACGCCATAGGCGTACGCCAGTACACGTGAAACACGTAGATCACGACGAGAATAGAAAACACTCTCCTACGGGCCGGCTTGCCCTCGCCAATCTCCCTCCCAAAAGGCAAGATGCTCGGAAATCACCGAGCGAGACGACAGGGGGAAAACACCCGCGATGGCTATCATGGTGGTAGACCCGCGGGAAACCGGTTCGGCCACTACAGCCGAAGGCGCTAACTTAGAACGCATTCCACGTCAACCGCCGCGCTCCCCGGGCCTAGAGGCTTCGGGTAGCGCCACCGACAGCGCTGATCCGTGTCCACTCCGCTCACGCGAAATAGCGCTCCGGATTAGCGCTACGATTAGCGCTAGCGGAAGGCTCGCGGCCCCCTGTTTTTTACTTTTCACCCATTGAATTCAATTCAATTCATGAACTACTCACGATATATATATTGACGATATATATATATATAAATAATAAAATAAACAGACTAATATAGTGATTGCGTATCCTGGTGACAGGGTGGCTAGGATGTGGAGCGTGCTGTGCGACCTCCTTCCAAGAACAGAAGTTTGCCCTTGCTCGAGTCTGAAATGTTCCACGTGTATCTAGACTGCTTTGCAGACCCCAGATAAACGTACTAGAATGTCTTACAGTGGAGCAGGGCCCTTTCTTTGGTGTTTGACTTCTTCTTTCTTTTTCTTTTTTTTTTTTCACAACAGACACCCGCGTGTAACAGATGGCGTTAACAGCCCGGCACAGCAGCTGTTGCAGGAGGCTGGCATCGCTGGCTCCGATCTTATTCGTGGGGACCATCATACTTGTCGTATCGAATTAAACCACATGCTCCACCATTTGTCCAGTCCCCCATCAATTCCTCAAGCATTCCACAAGTACATCATAAAACAAATTATTATGGTCCGCCCTATGCACCGACAGAATCTCTACTTTCAGTTTTTTGTCTCCATAGCTACGTTCTTGTTCCCTCAGGGCCTTACGCCCGGACAGACCCGGCTACGTTCATGAAACAGATTAGTATGATCCGGCTACGTTCATGAAATTTCATGAAACAGATTAGTATGATCCGGCCGCAGCGGGCCGCTGCCGCCTGAGGAGCTTGTCCTTCCTTCCTGGCACGGCCGTGACATTGTCTTTATAGCAGTCCCCGTGGTCCCCGCACCCTGGGCGACTGGGTCCTGCAGCAGGCATTCTTTTTATCACTCCACGGAGTCCACGCTCCCATTGCTGGCACCTTTCTGCCGCCCCTGGCTTCCATCGAACTGCCATCTAACGGAATTCTGTCATCGCATCTTGGTAGAGCTGAGAAGCGGCAATTCCTTGCTATTATACTGTCCACGCGGTGCCTGTCCTGTCCCACTCCCCGGTATCAAGCGGGATTGCCGAAGCCCAATCCTGAAGCCCAGTGGCAGGATTCCTTCATATTCATCTACAGATAACAGGCTGCCTCCCATGACCGTCGGGGCTGGCTGGCGGTACTGCCCTTCATTTCTATTCGTAACATGGCTGGGTGGGGAGGGGGAGGGAGGGGGAGGAGTGACCGGAGGTAGGGGGGGTGGTTGGCCTTCTGGGAAGGGTGGGCAGCAGGGAAAGACAGTGGGGGGCGAGATGCGGAGGGGAGTCCCGGCGGGTGAGGGGGGGTGGAGCTGGTGGGACGCGCTGTGGCACTACCTTACAGCCCAGCACCTCCCCTGGAGCCCGTCTCATATTACTGGGGGAACATACTCCACAGTCCCGAAAATGGGAAGCCTTTGCACCGAACCTCTTTTCTTACATGAGACTTACGATGCTGATGCTGGCCTGGAGAATGCGGTGCTCCCATGAAAGGGACAAGTGCTTCTTTGGCTTTCTCCAAGTGCGAGAAGTGGCGATTACAACAATAACCAACCGTACCCAGGCAGCCTGGAAGCAGTTTAAAAAAGATCTCACACTTGCGAAAGACCACAATGAGAGACAACAATCCAAAGATATATTTCAATCAGCGTGGCTAGATAAAAACAGGAAGCTGGCCACACTGGACGATCATGAGAAGTTGGTATGGTATAGGTGGGTGGCGGACCAACCGACATGGGTGAGACTCCCTCGTTCTCATTTCAAGGTCCCGTACCAAGAACAAAACTTCGTTCTGGTCCCCCCCCTCCCCTCCCCCCTATAGATCGGATCAGTGCCTCTCCCCTACCCCCGTGAATCCTCCCAAACAGCCCCTCGTTCTGCCTTTTCTCTCTCCCTCATACCAGAGTACTGCCCTCCTACCTATTCTGCCCACGTTGGCCCCTCCTCCCCGGTGAGTCAAACCCCGTTTGGTCAAATTGGGATGATCGGAGTTAACAGCAACAGCGAGCGAACATCCGGAAACCGAAGGGCAGAAGATAGGACTGCTTGTGTTGTAGGGCAAGGTGGGAAGGAAGGAATTGGGGGGGTTAAGTTCGACTGCGGGGGGACGGCAGGGACCAGTGCAATAGAAGTGCACAGGGAAACGGTGGATAGAGCGGGCGGTCAACAGATTGGGAGAGGACGGATAGCGAGGTCAAAGAGACCTGTGTCTATGGGACCCGGAAAGGGGGGGTCGTAGACCAGAGGGCTTAATAGATACTGCTAAAAGGGCACACTGGCTGCAGGGAATTGCAGAGGATTGTGTAGGAACTGGGAACCGGCTGTGGGGAATTGCAGATGAGTTTCGTAGGAACAAATGGATATGGCGGTCTGCCCCTACAACAGTGCAGCAGGCCCCGTGCACATCTACTTTTCCTATGTTGTATAAAATGTAAGAAGGGACGCTGGACATGCTTTCCAGCAGGTGCAGCTCCCCACTAATAGATGGAGCCATCCAAAGCTGGGTCTGCTAATGGGGGATGCTCCTATCACCTCCATTAGCATGATCCACAACAGAGCGATGTTCTAAAGAAAAAAAGAAAAAAAGAAAAAAAAAAAGGGAGGGGGAGTGGCAGGGGGCGGGGCGCCGGGCTTAGTGTCGGGTGAGGCTCTGGAGGTAGTTGGTGAGGCTGGCCCTCTGGGAGGGGTGTACAGGTGGGCAAGCGATTGGGAGGCGAGATGGGAGGGGAAGGTGACGTTTGACGACGACTTCTCCAGGAAGAAAATGAATTCTCTGACAAACTCTGTCAGCTTTTTTTTTCTCCCATTTCCCCTAAGGGAATGACAAAAAGATGTCGTATGATGAGCTGGTTGGTGATCTAGGAGCGAGATCCCACTACCGATGTATGTGGGTTAGTGTTTAAGGTGTGTGACCGTCAGGCATCGTGGATTTGGCAGGAAATCAGCGGTAGCCTGTTTTTGTGACTTAAGCCCGAGAAAAGGATGTTTTCTTTTGCTCTCCCATTGGTAGGTTTCTCTTTTGTTTTTGGTGTTGGGGCCATGTCGCTGTCCCAAATGTGCGTGAAATCACAACCAAGTTTGTTGGTTTGTGAAATCACGCATGTTTCATTCACGGCAAAGGCAAAGACGAATGGCTTCATCGCTGGAAATTGATTGGGGTTTGGGAGGTGTTTGGGAGGGTTCGATCCCCTCACCTACAGCAAATGGTGTATGGAGTTACTCTTGCCCTCCTTTGCCAAAGAGAATTTCCGTCAGAACCACCAAACAGCGTGCACTGTGACCTATTTTAAAGAAGCCTCAGACTATTGTCAATGAATATGGTCCGTGTGCACACTCACGTGCAGTCGTCCTGACTGCCACAGCCATGGTCAGTGAATCACACCCTGACATCTGACACCCCGCCTGCAGCAGACACCATCTGTGAGAAGAGCACTTTCTTTTCTTTTTTAGCAGTTTTTTCTTCATTTCTGTGGTTCATGAAATGTTTTTTTGCGTTTATTTTCCCTATTTCACGCTGCCACCCACCTGTCCTCCACCCGTCCCACACCCATCACACTCATCCACATACATGGCTAGTGGGATCTCGCTCCAGGGGCCTCGTTGCACTAGCATCGAGTAAATCGGTGTGGCGTTCTTTTCTCATTTAAAAACGCATAAAACAATGTTTTTTTATCATTTACACGAATGCAAAGAAAAGGACCCAAAAAACGAAAAATTACGGGGCCTGACATCGACATCATGACAGAGCTTCAGTGCATCCACACTTCCACCAACCCGGTACATCTGCATGCGACCTTCCCGGCGGCCTGTTCGCAGTCTTCCACAGAAATCTCAATATTCTCAATTTTACCACATAAAAAAAGAAAACAACATCGATGCAAAAACGCCCCCCCCCTCGGACCTCCCTGAGGGCCTCGTTAGACCCTCCTTGAAAATCCTCAGGAATGTCCGAAGTTATGGTTACACCGCGTCCTAAAAAACAAAAATCCTTGAAAAAATGTGAAATTGCTCCCAAGAGATTTCCTTGGGTCCCTCGGAATCCCCAGCCATTGCGTCCTTGGATTCAAGGGGTCCTCGAGAGGTTCCTTGGGCTCAAGGATCCGCGATAGACGGGCCGTCGTCGAGCGTGCGTCGTGACGGGAAGTTTCTGTTTTTGCTGGTGCACATGACGTCCGTGGTCCATCGGGCGGACAATATTGGGTTGCTACCGGCGGGAGGTCACCAACGGCCTTCTGGTGTTACCGTTCGCGCGTACACGGCCGGGGGTCCCGCTTCGGGTGCAACAGACGTCGGAGCGGCGGGGTTCTCCTTCTGCACTTCGTCAGGTGTCGTGTCCAACGGTCGAATATTTCGAAATGTGTTTTATGTGCGGGGTGTGATGTTGTCGCCGGCCGCCCCGTTTGTTGCCATTCGTGTGCGCGCGTGAGGGTTGTTCGTTCGGGTGGTCATCTACACGTGGTGCGTTTCATGGCAGACATCTTCCGGCGGCTACCGCTCCTGTTACTAGCATCTCTTCTGCTGCTTCTTCTCATCTTTTTGCGCGCCTTCGTCGTGACGCGGCCTCGTGGGCGTAGACAGAGACGACGAGTGGATAGGAAGACGACGATGGACAGGCGGGACAGCTCCGTCGGACAGCAGAGACGTGTGGTGGATTTCTCCATTCCTGATCGGCCCCGGTCCGGCCATCGACCCGCCACATATGACCCGTCCTTGTACAGTCATCTTCCACCGCACGAACAGCCGCTACCGTCGGATCTGGAGGACGCCTGGGTTGAGGACCTGTCGCACACACTTCCTCTGTGGAGTGGATGTACGCAGGAGTGGACGAGCAGGCAGTGCCAGCAGAGGGAAGCAGGGACCACGCGCGAGTCGTTCACCGCATTGCTGGAGGAGGGTGTCGACAACGCCGCCACGGAGCTTGTGGACTTGGATTTCAGATTGTGCAGCGGGAGTGGTGCAAGTGGTCCGATCCACGGCGCAGGGGTGGTGGGATCGCCAACGTTGGGAGGAGGATCGTCCCGTGTCGGTGGGCCGACGAATGGGTGTCCTCCACCGGTCCCGAGTTCCATGGGCGCCGGGCCACTTGGCGAGTCGTCAAGGGCAGTGACACCCATCCGCCCGTCGGTGTCTTCGCCTACAATGCGGCAGAGGGTGACCGCAAGTGCTGCAATCAATGATGGGACTCCACCGGAAGACATCGGGAGGCAGGCGTGGGAGATCTGCCGCCTACAGATGCGGCGTGCTGCCACGGAGAACATAACCACCGGTGTGTCCAGGCTTCGTGTGGGGAGCGACGTGGATGCGGACGACAGGCGTCGGGCGAGTGGGGACCAGTCTCCGGATCCCCGTTACGAAGAGGACGCGGAAGACGGTGAGGGGCTGGAGATCCGACCCGTGGCTGCGCGTGGTGGACGGAGGGGAGGACGCGGACGTCAGCAGAGGGGCGAGTCTCGTTGTGGTCGAGGATCGAGGACTCCTGTGGGCGACAAGGGTGGCAAGCACCCAGCTTGGAGTGTGGAGGAGATGCTGAAGGTCGCTCGAGCGAAGCGGGATCAGCAAGCTCATTTCGAGGGAATGCCACACAACTACGGCTGCATGCGCAACAGGGAGTGGAAGTTGCTGGACCTGCAGAAGCGGCTGGCGGAGGTCGGAGTGGACAGGACAACGAACGACATAGGGAAGAAGTGGGACGTCTTCCAGCAGTACAAGAAGGTGCAGCGTTACCAGAACATTTCCGGTGGGAAGAACTTCTTCACATTAATTCCTGCAATGATGATCATCTGCGAGTGTGTTAATTCGACCTAGCCCAGCAATTGAACGGTGTGTCCCGTTGGAATGTGACGATGCGTTCCCTCAAATCTCACTTTCTCCTGTTTGGTGTGAATGTCCTTTTCTTCGTGCTGATTGGGTGACTGTTTGGAACGGTCGTGGGTTTCCAATGGGATGATACGTATGATCTACGCACCTCAGGACGGACAGCTTTGTCGGCAAGCCGATGAACTGATCCAATGATCGGTTGATCGGTTGCCCGCCAGACTCGTCCAAGCTAGGGTGTGATGCTCCGCGAGGACGGGCATTCCTGGTGGACTGGGTTTCAGATTGTTGATGAAAGCGCACTGTGAACTGCGCAGAAAAAAAAAAAAAAAACGCATTCACGCTTCCAGCCGTCCTGAGGAGACAAAAGATTAATGGAAGGCGCCCACATCGCCCCTAACATACAAACCGCAACACGAAGGGAAAAAAAAAAAGAAAAAAAAAAAAAAAAAACAATGAAACGAAAAAAATTGAAAGAGGAAAAAAAGGCATTTCGATTGCAATCACATACACGAAATCACAGCATCTTCACACAGCACCGATAGACGCACACACGCAGCCGGAACTCCACTCCAAAGTACACATTTGAAAAAAGGAGAACAAAAACGAGTCACCTCCGGACTGATTACCCCGCCGACAGACACCGTCTTCTTCGAAAACGAAATCGCGCAGCTGCGCGCACTCACTCACAACAAACCGCATCACCGGGCGTCAAAAACCTACTACAAAATGTTTAACAAAAAAAAAAAAAAGGAAAAAAATTGCGGATGAACAGCGTATCCGACGGGGTGGATGATCCAACCCCAACTCCACTCGCCGACGCACACCATTAGCATCGACCTCCCACAGCAAGTTGTCGTCGAACTTCATGCCAGCGTCAAGGAGGATGTTGTGCAGAATGCACACGGCCTGGAACTGTTGTGGGAGAGTGTCCATATTCGTCTTGTGTGTGCGGAGGAACAGCCTCCACATCCCTTTCAATCTCTCGAAAGCTCTCTCCACTGCTCCCTTGGAGACCTTTTGCTTGTTGTCGAACCTCTCCTCGTCGGGGATTTGATCGGTCCCCCTCAGAGGTGGCAACTGGAATATTTTTGAATACCTGTATCTTACCTACCCATACCCTCTTTGAGAACTAACCACCCATACCCACTGTATAGATGGCCTACCGGACCTTTACACATCCTTACATGCTTAAAAAAAAAAAAAAGTGTACCCGTATCTGCCCTACCTGAACCCCTTTAGACTGTAACTGCCCATAACTGCCCATGGACTTTCTGTTTCAAAACTACCCATGGCCACCTGCACCCAAACCTTTTATGAACCACCTGTACCGTACCCAACCAATTTTTTTTTCACCCCTACCCACCCGTACCCACCCACAATTGTATGCACACACCCATAATCATCCACACCTGTGACCCACCCTCCCCTAACCACCCCTAACTGTCCTCAACCGTCCCTAATTGCCCCTAAATGTCCCCAACCGCTCCTAACCATCCGCATTTGTGACCCACCC
>BFEA01000479.1:1044534-1061131 GCA_003427395.1 Chara braunii
GGGCAAAGTCGAGATCGGGGGAGGATGGGGAGAAAAGACTTGGTATCACGAACACGGGATTTCGTCGGGATTGTAAGGGTGTGGAAAGAGAGAGAGAGGTTCGGAGGGGAACAGGAAGAGGAAGATTGGTTCTTTCGTTCCTCCTACATTTCTTGCTGCCACCATGCTTTCGCCCGCTCATTCCTTCCTTATGCTCGGTTCACAACTACCTCCGTTTTCCAACTCCGCCGCGCGCACAGCCGCGGCGGGTCCCCTTGTTAAAATAATAATCATAAAATAAAATTCGGGCTCGGTCAATTTTGGGCCACGTTCAGGCTCGATATCGAGCGTTCGGGTTCTCGGTCACCAAGCCCGAACGCAATGCTACGCAGATAAAAACTTTATTTCCTTACTTGTTACGGATCTTACAAAACAGCACTCGTCTAATACAAAAAGTCCTTGAACCCCTTCTTTCCTTCCGATCCTGGGAAATAGGAGCTCGTTAGACACTCCTCAAGCACGTAAATCCCCCAAGGAAAATTTTGTTCCACCTATCCTCGGTGATGAAAACGAAAACAAAAGGTGAAAACATTTCCTTGTGGAATCCTCGGGGTGTCCTCAGGCTGCAGCCATTTGGTGGCATTCCCCAAGGAACCTCTCGAGGCCCCTTGGAGTTCAAGGATCCGCAATAATCGGAGCGGCGAGGGCACCCGTCGTCGGCATACCTGGCAGGAAATTTTCATCAGCTGGTCCATTGGAGTTCCTACCGGGCAGCGCACAAACATCTTGGGTCTTCGATGTTCAACTTTGAAGAACCTTACGCCAACGATAACCGTTGGTGGCCGGCCAGCCCCCGCGGACATCGTCGATCAGTGTTCTCCCTCACAGTGCGTGCCGCCAAACAGAAAGGGGTCGAACAATCGGTAAATTTGAATACTTCAGCCGACCCCCCTTGCTCCGATTGGCCACTGTTCCACGTGTGCTTCCTCTATCGTTGATGGTCGACCTCTATCGAAGGCCTCCAGCAGAGAAGACGAGGGATCGACACCGACTGCAGTCGACATCGACGTCGGCAGCGCATCCCACGGGCGTTCGTCCGCACTGGATGCAATCGCCATTGTCCGAAAGACACGTGGCGACATACGCAGCTTCTCCCATAAGTACTACGTCGACTCATCATCACATTGCCTGAGAAACTTTCACGCCCCCCCCGTCGTCTTTTTCATCCACCACCTCGACGTCGCTTGTGGAAGAACACTGCAACCCATGGCGCAACGAACCTGAATTTCAGCCTTGGTGATGGCCACCGTGTCCAGCCCTTCGACCAAGCCTTGACGAAGGGTCTTCCTCCTCCGCACATAGATCTGCGCTCTCATTCTGCCCAATACCATCTCCTACTGACAACGAAAGAGCACGGGCGTCACGGTCGTCTTCTCGATCGTCGTCAGCTTCGCACGTTCGTCGCCGCTGCCGCCCTCCATCGGCACACGTGTTGCAATGCTCATGAACCACAAAGATACAACAGCCTACAAACTCACCACAACCACAGTAACCTGAGCGCCAAATCCCAAACGACGTTGCCCTCGTGTGCTCAACTCAACACATAAGTGCGGCGTATGCAGAGGCGATGGCGATGGACCTTCGCGGGGCGCTCACGAATTCGTGACAATGTACGAGGACTCCACTGTGCCGCTGCAAATGCCCATTTCCACCGTTGCAGATATGGACGCCACATGCCCCGCGTTGTCCAACACCCAATTTGAAATTTGATTTTCAAACGGGGAGGTCCATTGCTTTTCAATGGTTTTTCTTTTTCTGGTCCAGCACCTTTCAAAATTTCCTGCCTTCGGCAGCTGGACCACACCATAGCAAGACAGACATCACCCAACCCGCTGACTATAATATTATGAAAATGGCTGCCTACAGCCGAAAGGAATCATCCTTGGGAGACCACCCCAAGGAAACTTCCTTCTGGCCCGAGGACGCCCCAAGGAGTGTCTAACCAGCCCCATATTATACTTCCTTATTACAAGTCTTAGAAAACGGCACTCGACTAATACAAAAAGTCCTTGAACCCCTTNGGGGAGGGGGATGCGGGGGAGGGAAATCATTCGAAAACGAATGCATAGATGTGGGGGGGAAACAGGTACAGTATTCACTGAAAAGAAGGATACAGCTATGTTATGAGATCAACCTTCTCAGTGTTCTCACATCCTTTCAAACGGCAATGGGCCCCAACATAGGTGAAGATTCAGAAAGGCTGTCACACATTAGTTAGGATTGAAAAAAAAAAGACAAAAAAAAAAAGGATGCTACAACTGCCTATCCTGACGCACCTCGCCACGGACTTGGTGTAGAAGGTATGCCATTCGAGCAGGCAGCTCTACTTTTGCATGTCCAAGCCACGCGCCCTCAAATCAGCTGCAAAGTAAAATAAAACTGTTTGCACTGTTTCCGTGGTCCCACAATCTCGAAGAAACCACAGAAACCTACCCAATTGAAATTTTCGCACCCTGACCTCCAACGTAGTACATACGGTTTTTTTTTTTTTTTTCCGAGTTGAATTGTGATGTCCCTGGCTCTTTTTTTTCTGTTTTTTCTTTTTTTTTTCGTTCTTTTTTTTTTTTTTTGACGTCCCTACCTTATAATAGGCTAATCTTATACAAAAACGAGTTATAATTGCGTTATGGGGCACGATACACTCTGCAATTGCACTTAGCGCACCCTAACTGGCCAGAAAGCTCGGTTGCCCGAACTGCTATTCGAAACTGTATCTTGGCTCTTTTTTTTGCGACTCCCACGCAGTTTCCCCTTTCTTTTTTATCTAACAATCTGTTGTACTCTTCACGATACTCACAAAATTAACCTTGTTTCTTCTCTTGCCTTCGCTTCATTCGCCCTTAAAATCCCAATTTCACGATTTTCTTTCGTCCATTGATATTCACAAATCTCGTGCCCACAGTCTGACATATCACAATCTTTACACTCTGACAAAACGAGACTCTCACGTTTTGTGTAGTGCAACTGAAGAAGCCCTTGCCATTACGTAAGCTCATAGCATACCCTTTATAAAAATTCACTCCATAACTAGGCTACCAGAGTGGTATGTCGAGCACATGCAACGACAAATGGATGTACACAAGAATTAACAACACAAAACTCAGAAGAGAAGACATAGAGAAGGGAGAGATGAAGTCAACGGGGAAGAAGAAGAAGACAACCAGTAGAGAGAGCGACGATGTCCCAAACACGACTAGTTTATAAAAGTAGTCGTGAAGCACATAACATGTGCGTATGACCCTACCAGAGTGGCCCAGGGTCACTTGTCCGGCCAGGCCAAATATCTATATATCTATATATATCTATATATAGTCACAAATTTGTCACAGCCCCTCATTTGTTGTCCTCTTCTCCCTCCCTCTCTGCCTACGGTTTACCGTCGGCAGTTCTATTTTACGATATATAGTCACAAACAGAACTGCCCGGTAAACTGTAGGCAGAGAGAGAGAAGAGGACAACAAACGAGGGGCTGTGACAATATATATATATATATTTTCAATTTTATTTTTTATTCTAATAAATTTGGTGAAGAATTTCGATGTCACCCTGAGGCAAAAGTTGTTCCGTGTATTTTTCCGCATAACACAGTTTTTTTTCGGATTTATGATTTATTTTTTTTTTTTTGCTGGGACCTTCCCTAGTCCTTGCACGGGGTGGCCACCTGGGACCCGGGCGGCCCGGCTGATAGCCTAGCTCCACAACGCTTTCCCCTTAGGATGAATGTTCTGCTCAAGTTTCCATAAAACTTTGGTTACACAATTTAGTGCCACAAATTCGAATATATAACACACAGCGAACAGTGAATGATAACGTAAACACAAAATGGTATCGTTCGAGTTTGAGCAGATTGTATCTTATAAACGAAGAGGCCTGAACCAGAGCGTTCGATCTTTCGAGAAGGCCTGAACCAGAGCGTTCTATATAAAAAGATCCATGTCACATATTTTACACTCAGACAAAGTAAGAGTGCAGATGTCACATATATTTTATTAAGACTGCAGTTTTTTGTAGTGCAATAAAAGGAGCTTGTCGAAACCTAAAAGCTAAAACCCATAAAATTATGAAAACCGATGTCACATCTATTTCCCCTTAGTATAGACATTCTGTTCAAGTTTCCAAAAAACTTTGGTTTCAGAACTTGGTGCCAAAAATTTCGACAGCCCAATCCACGGGCACGTTGTCGTCTGCGCATCCAGGTGCAGATCATGCTGTTAATAATCTGCAAGCCCAGGTGCATTCCACACAAGATTCTTTTCCACAATCGCAAACCCAGGCGGTCCGCCAGAAATAGGCACAACACCCACCATCCACCAGCACAAAAGCAACCTGGGCCGCCCTCCTAGGTTCTGGATGTTCTCACATCGATTTCATTGTCAGCGCAAGTCCTGAATATGGTTTTATTCCGCGCAAGATTCCTTCCCACAATCCCAAACCCTGGCGGTCCGCCAGGAATAGGCACGACACCCCCTATGCACTAACGCGTAAGCACGTAAGCAACCTGGGACACCCTCCTAGGTTAAAAATTCTCACATTGATTTCAAGTCAGCGCGACTCCTGAATATGGTTGGTATAACGACAACCCACCACACCCAGTCACAGGTCCCCCACCGCCCCTAAATCCGTTGCAAGTCGAGAGTTAAAGTGAACATGGTTAACGCACTGGCAGTCCAGATTCGCAGAACGTAGGATCGACACGTATCAACAAAACCTGGTGCTGGGGATCACGGCGTAATTTGCACTACCGTCTTGAGGGACCCCTCCATGATCTCCAGGGAGGAAGCGTCGGGGGGGGAGCCCTAAATTCAGAATCTTTAACCACCAGTACTCCCTAGAGTCGTGCCCGTTAACGCTTACGCGATTTAAGGAAACGTACGGGCCACTACAGGAGCGCCCAAATTCATCCGACTAGAAACGTTTTACTCTATTTTTTTTTCCCGCCGCCGATAGCTGGGCCAAGTACCGATGGTTAATTTACCATCTGTTTTATTCCGGGGGCGACTGTGGTTCAGCCCTTTAGCTGGCAGCGGGAATCACACAGCTATCCTGCAAATCTGATAGTCTGCTATCTGTGATGTCTGCTGCTGCCAGATCGCCCCAGAGACCTGGCTCATAACCACTAGGGGCATTTCTGCAAGTCCAACACACACAGAAAGAGGGGGACATTTCTTCAAGTCGGCAGCAGACAGAAAGATCTACTCCACATCATTCAAAAACTTCACAATTTATCTCACACCGAAAGAAAAGGTGGCAGTAGCAGGAGCACAGGTAGAGGGAGTGGGACCAGCCCCCCTATGAACCATGAGCATCAGACACATCAGCACTGCAGAAATCAGACATCATCACTCCCATCCCCGGACACTGTATGGCCACTGCTTACACAATCAAGCGTATCAGCTGCAGAAGACAACAAGATGATACGGAGATTGAAATCTTTTCTTTTTTTCGTTTGTTTTTCCGAAAAAGCGAGAGAGAGAGAGAGAGAGAGAACTGAAAAAAGATTGAAAATTGTCATAAGCTGGAGTCGGCGCCGATCGATAAACGCCATGCGAAAGACGATACAAAACTGAAAAAGACATGTAAAATATACATACTGGCAAGAGGAAGGGGACCAAATACCATATCGCATGCCCCTCACCAAATAGAAGCAGAAACAGATGCCAGAGGTACGTACCAGCCCGTATGCATGGACGAATACGTGGGTGTGCAAGTATGAGCTCCTGTACACACCCTTTGTCCACCCCGGGTGACGAAGTACTACCACATACGCCCTTTTCTCCTAACAAAACTTCACTACCAGCTCCCCTGCCTCCTCCATCCCAAACATACTGGTTCAACCACCAGTACTTGGCCTTGCTGTTCCTTTTTGATAAGCCCAGGCTATTCCTTTTTCTTTTTTTGTTCTTTTTGAAAAGGGTACCCAACGCGAAAGCCCAGGCTATCCCTTTTTCACTCAGCCTCCGGTACAAAATGGCATGCGGCGCCAGCCAAGAGAAGCCTGCCAGTGCAGCGCCAGCCAAGAGAAGCCTGCCAGTGCACTACTCGGTTCCATGCGGCGCCAGCCAAGAGAAGCCTGCCAGTGCACTACTCGGTTCTGGCACTGGAGAAAAGTGCCTCGGACATACAGGAGGGAAAGTTAAAGATTTTATGGTTTGCACGCGTCATCAGCCGGGTATAGCTTGCTCTACCGTTAGCTCTTTTCACATTTGGGTTTTTTACCCTTTGTTTTTACGCATCCAGTGCTCATCATCAGCTAAGTAGAATCTAGAGTATACGCTTCCTCTACTCTTCATATCTCATAATAAAGGCACTTGGCGACGACACATGTACCCAACCTGGCTTTCAAATGATTTACAGCCTTCACTCAGACCAGAAACAGCGCAACAAGCAAAGGCATCATTAATTCCACCTCCCAAACATCCCTCTTTTTCTGAAACCCCACATCCAAGCAGGCAGGTTTGGTGTCGTCGCTTCGTCGGAATCCGTTCAGACGAACCGCCAAAGGAAACAAGACGAAAACCGCAATCCAAAATCAGTAGGGGAATTCAATCTCCGTTCCGGATACGGACCCTAAGGGGGCCATACTGAGTGTCCTTCGCCTGTTTTGGTCCTGGAAAACATTTCGCTTACACAGTACCATGTTAACCAATGCATTCATTCTCCCGGCAAGCTGGCAGGGTAGTCGCAGTTTGAGGTTCTGACCATGAGTACATCCAGCTATCGGTTGCGGGCCCTTTTCAGAGTCTGCCCGCCGCCTATTCGATTTATCTACGCACAGCGCTGGGCCTCCAAAAATTTTGTAGGCAACGAGTTTTCTTTTCACCAAGGCTGGGGCCGTGTACTGGCGGTTTAATAAACCGCCACCGCCTCTGCAGGTTTGGTGACAAACCACCCCGTAAAAAAAAAAAAAAAAAAAAAAATCTCGCCCTGGACGCAGAAGCACAGCCTTGCCGATGAAACTGGTAATCTCATTTGCCGTCTCAGACGAGGAAGAATCTCTGAACTGCAGTTCAAAAGTTTATATTGAATTGAGCAGATCGAATTAACGAAACCGAGTCCATCGGGACATCCATTAAAATCGGAACAATACAGAGAAAGAAAAGATGAGCATGGCCCCTGCGCAAGGATGACACGCATAACTCAAGAAATGGTCCAAATTAAAAAAAAATTAAAAAAATCCGCAATCAATAATCCGCCGGAAACCTCTTTTTTATTTTCCCCATAGTAAGTTAGCAACTAACAACTGTTTTTTTTTTTTTTTTTTGTGTGTGTGTGTAGAATCCTAAAAAAAAACATCCTATATATTGGGCGGTACGTTGTCAGCCTTACTTGGTGTCTCTGCTGCAGTGCACGGACTGAGACCTTCCATGGAAGGAGGGGGGCAGGGGGGGGGAAAGAGGGGGGRGGGGGGGGGGGRGAGGCATTGGCAAGTGCACACTTCCGGGTTACCAAAAGAATGCGAAATGGTACCAGCAGCTGGACGTTGTCGATGTGCCGACGTCGTCAAGTGCACTTTGAGGCATTGTTTTTTTGTGGTGAAAATTGCCTGACAGGCTGTGACACTCAGTTTGTGTTTTGTTTGGGGAAGTGTCCTCACTGTACAACATTCCTGTGACCGATTCGCCAAGATTCGATGTTGGATCTACTGCTACCCAATCGCAAAAACACCCCACCCTCCATCTTCCTGAGCCCACCAATAAGACACCAGAGACATCTGACGGCTGTCGATGTTCCTTTACGCATGCAGGGAGTCGCCGAAGGAAAAAAAACAGTCAACAGCAGAGACATCTGATGGCTCGATGTCTATTGAACTCAATAAGACACCAACTACTACCACCAAGCTGCTTCATCATTACTTTTTCAGTTTCAACGCAGTGTGAAGCGTCCTCCAACCCAGAGGAGGAAGCCTTTTGTGTGGGGGTGCTGGAGACTCGAAGAATGAGACCCGAGAATAACAGTCGTACAAAGATTATTTTTTCGTCATCCCGGAACACACTGCAGTGACTCCTTAAACCACCAATACTTGGGCTGCGTACATCGGTTGCCGGCCCTTGTCATACACCCGCCACGATTTTCAGGACCTTCGAGGCCGATGACAATTTTCATCAACGCCCCGCGCCGTTTCATTTTGGGCACGGATGGCATCCCCAGGGTCGGAGAAAAGTGCATTGGAGGTACTGGTGGGTCTAACACCAACTGCCAAACCCCTCCTCCGACGGACTTTCCAGTTCCGCCCCTCCATGTATTCCCGCTACCGGTTAATGAATGTTGACGTGACCCGCATCTCCCAAACCCACGAGACAGACAGGGCTGTGATAAACCACCCCCGCCCCCTGGGCCTAGCATATCCCCACATCCGAGTATCCATGGCCTCTGCAGTGCCAGCGATCAGCAGCACAAAGGGAGCACAACAAACCATTTCCCACTTTAAAATCTCCAGGCTGGGCACATAAAGCCAAATCTGTCCAGCCGTATTGCGGAATCTTTTGAACCAGGCCCACAAGCCATGCTAACTGTCATGGCAGGCTCCACTCCCAACCAATAGACGGAGCCTCTCCCCAGGTCCTAGTGGTGTCTGCTCTTATCAGCATCACTGACACTGGCAGGGGCGTCAAAAAAAAAAAAAAAAAAAAAAAGGAAAGGCAACCCAGACGACGTGCATCAGGTAATGTATGAACAGTCAGTGCAGAGCTCATCTTAAGGCACCAAACCGCAACCGCACACAAGTTCCGACTCACAAACCTATCCCCTCCATCTCCTTTTCCCCTCTCCCGATCTGAATCTCAGGGGTCGGGGGTCGATTAACACTACTAGTCCGCCGCCCCCCCCCCCCACACACACACATGAACACGACAACCCTCGCCATGTGTTCCGTCCCTCGATGATGACGAGCAGGGGTTTGCTCAAGCCAAATTGGGAACTGAGAACGCACTGCAACACAGACTTTATAGTTAGTAGATTTCATTGTACGACGTAGAGACAACCCCCGCCTTGGGGAAGTCTTGATTTAATATTGGATATTTGGACTTCACGTTTTCGAAATCGTGGTTGTACATGCCACAGTCTTCTAATAATGTAGCAGCCTCTGCTATGATGCAACGAATTATTGAGTGCGCCCAGGTCACAGATCTCGATTCCAGGCCAGCTGCAACTCTGCCACACCATCTCAATCCTGCCCCTGGCCAAGGCTGTGAGCTATACACGTGTGTGGTATGCATTACATTTATGTTGAGTTTATTTGCTTGGGCAGTAATACCATTTGTTTTTTTTTTTCTTTTTTCTTTTTTGTAACCTTTTGCTTATGGTATGGTACTGTCAGATTTAAATCAATGCTGTCTATATATGGTAAACCAGCCAGAAGACCACACAACACAGACTTCACGATTTGTGGGACAAGGCTGTGTGTGATGTCTCCGCAAAACAATAACAAACTACGAGAGAAACAACGACAGTAGAGACTTCGTGGGACAAGGAGTGAGCGCACAGCGAAAGAAAATGACAAACCACTAAAAAGGGAAGCAATCACCTCCCCGCCCGACCGGGCTGTAGCTCAGTTGGTGAAGCACATAAGTTGCACTCAGGAGGTCGTGGGTTCGATACCCAATGTCGTCCTTTCGATTCCCGCAACCTCCTGGGGGATGCTTCGGGTTCATCAGCGGAGATTGTTCGCTTGCGCTAGCTCAATTGGTGGAGCACATAAGTGGCACTCAGAAGGTTGTGGGTTCGGCTCAATTGGTGGAGCACATAAGTGGCACTCAGGAGGTTGTGGGTTCGATACCCAACGTCATCCTTTCGATCCCCGCAACCTCCTGGGGGATGCTTCGGGTTCATCAGCGGAGATTGTTCGCTTGAGCTACCTCAGTTGGTGGAGCACATAAGTGGGACTCAGGAGGTTGTGGGTTCAATACCGAACGTCATCCTTTCGATCCCCGCAACCTCCTGGGGGATGCTTTTCGGGCTCATCAGCCGAGATCGTTGGCTTGGGCTAGCTCAGTTGGTGGAGCACACAAGTGGCACTCAGGAAGTTGTTGGTTCGATACCCAACGTCATCCTCTCCTGGAGGATGCTTCGGGTTCACCAGCGGAGATTGTTGGCTTGGCCGTCCTGGCTGGTTGTGGAAGCGATTCTTTCCACCCCGCACCAGGTGTTCGGAGCTGGGGTACTGCTCCCCGCACAGAGCAGAGATAGGTAGATGCAGGCCCATAACCTTAAGGATAGGTTAGTCCTCGTTTGTAATTTAAGGTGGCCTTCGACCCTAGCCTTAGATCCTTGCTGTAGATTCTTAAACCACCAGTGCACGGCCCCAGCCTTGCAGTCCGAAACTTGTCGCCACAAAGAGAACGAGGCCACGCCCGCCGTTGATAAATTAGGTCGGGGGTCGCGGTTTTGTTTCGTGCCTCCAGAATTTGAGCTGTCAAGCCCGCGGCCCAGGTGCCCATGTACTGGTGCGTAAGTTTTAGATCCGGGTTCCCCTTGATGTGCGAATAGACTCTTGTACCCCTTGCTTGTCTGGGATAGAGTAGCTGCTCTTCCTGAATAGGTCTGACCCATTATCTCCCTTGTAGGGCTTGTGGTTAGGACACAGATATCGGTAGCTAGTGCGAGGTAAAAAGAGAGAAGAAAACAGACTACGTAAACAACATACAACTGCCCCCCATATGAGGAGAAAACAGCTGTATTCTTTTCTTCAAAAACAAAAAGAAAAAGAAAAAGGAAGCAGTCGTCTCCACAACCTCCATCCAGCACCAATCGCCAAAACCGCACCCCAAAACCAGGCAATATACGAAGCGAAGCGCTTTGGGGGTAACGAACGAAATGACGGATGAGGATAAAACTACAAGAAAGAAAGGAAGAAAGAACATAGCAAAGAACCCAGTGATACAACAAGTTCCAGGCTTCCGAGACTCCGGAGAATCTACATCCAGGCCTACAGTGAACATGTGGTGCCCTTCTCCATGGTATAGACTAAGCTTTGCTACCGTCTTACCCCGAACATAACGCAGCCTTAAAATGAATGTATACAAGGTATATTTCCGGCCAGAGACAGCCAAAATAAGGGTGCGTTGTGTTGGGGAGAAGACAAGTTTTGCACAAATACCGGCCCATGATCCACGTGTGATGCCTTTCTCAACGGTATATAGACTCAACTGGCCGGTCTTGAACAAATACGGGCCTCTGATGCTGCGTTTGACCTCGACAGATAGTCCCCACCCCCTGCGGCGCCCCCCCCCCGCGATGAGCCCAAACAGAAGAGAGTAGAATCTCTTCAGTCTGCATCCCATCTGAAACGGTATTCTCAATCAGGATAAAGCCACTAACTGCCTTTTCAACTGCGTCCCTCCACATTCTGATTTCTTGCCCTCAACCACCGGGGAGCACTGAGCACTCCCCCTCCATCAGTAGACTGCAAGGCGGCTTACAAATTCTCTCTCTCTCTCTCTCTCTCTCTCTCTCTGTGTGTGTGTGTGTGTGTGTGTGTGTGTCAACCACTGAGAGCACTGAGCACTCCTCCCATAGCTGGGAGTAACACAAATAAAACTCTCTCTCTCTCTCTCTCTCTCTCTCTCTCTCTCTCTCTCTCTCTCTCTCTCTCTCTCCCCCCCTCTGTGGAGGCGGATGCCTTATCTGGGGCGCTTACACAGTAATGTTAAAGGCAAATCTGACTATATGCTGAAACCTCCGCCGAGTCTCCAATAATGAATGCGTCGGTGCAGACAATCAGCAGAGAACGAAGTCTAAGACCATAAAGCCTCAACGACTGCACGCCAGACATCCCATATATATATTGTCACAAAAATATCATATATATATATCGTCAAATAGAATATATATATATATATCGTCAAATAGAACTGCCGACGGTAAACCGTAGGCAGAGAGGGAGAAGAGGACAACAAACGAGGGGCTGTGACAGGCTGTTTCCTCGGAGTTTCACCGACTCATCAGGAGGCTGAACCCTCAACAGTCTGTAGAATCCCCTCACTGATTACACTGCAATCCAAAGTAGACTATCACTCACCCACACCAGATGGAAAACTCTACAGACTGTCGGTTCACACCCCATCACAAGCCAGCACCGGGCAGTTCTATTTGACGATATATACTACGACTTCGCTAGCTTCCTGCTACGGTTTTCTCCGGTCGATGATGATACAGTCTGAACTTCCAGGTGACTGGAAGCTCAAGCGTTTCTCTCTCTCTCTCTCTCACACACACACACACACGCACACACACACACGCACACACACACACACACACACACACACAAAAGAAAAAGCCCATATGCATGCATGTTGCCACAGTTCTTTTTAATGGTGCTTTAGTTTTTTTTAACTCCTCCGCCTGACTCCAGTTCCTTTGACCTGTACTTGCCATTTCTATTTTGCCATCTCTCTCTCTCTCTCTCTCTCACACACACACACACACACACACACACAGAGGAGAGTTTGACAAAACAGCTGTAGGCCCTCCTGTCCAACGGTCCATCCTCTTGTAAGAAAAGCAGGCAATTATATTTTCAGGCCTCTGCTCTTCCAGTTCTGTTGTTTTTTGCTCTTGGCACATTAGAGGGGTTTTTCTTTCACTTATCTTCATCACGTCCCTCTTCTTTATTGCATGCATATAAGAGCAGAGTCCTGCCAAATTTGGAAAGCGCCTGCCATTAATAAGCATCGTAACAACAATCCCAATCATACCCTACCACCCCGACCAGGTGGCCGACGAGTGTTATACACACATTATTGTTGGTAAAATAAAAAGATACTAATGTCAGGGACTACCCCAACACAAGGCAAATAAAAAATCATCACCTATCTAACCTGGTACACTACGCTCAGAAAGCCGGAGCAAGGAGTCCCCTCCGCATGCATATCTGCATGCATCCAAACGTCGTCGTTCCTTGTAGATTGCTGTCGTCTGCATCATGGGGACCACACGACAACGATGGTTCACAGCAAAGAGAAGGACCTTTCAACCAAGCCTGGTGGCAAACAGAAAACCTGCAGCAGAGGAGACCGGACGAGCCCGAAGTGTAAAAGAACGTACCAGAGACGTAGCAACAACACCAGGTCGAACAGGTGCTACCCAGAAAGGCAGGCGCCCACAAAATATATACGATAAGATGCACAACGCAACGCAACTAAACAATAGGGAGGACACCTCCGAGAGGGAAGACGGCAGCACCAAGAAACCTACAAAACGACAAGATAGATTCACAATCATCACTCAATTGCAAATGAACGGATCAGATTGCAAATGAAGAAGACAAGAGAAGTGTCAGCCGCGTTGCGATAAGGCAAAGGCTTCCATTTAGAGTCCCTCGCCGCCATCCGACGATGGGGAGGAGAATTTTGGAGTGCTTCAACAGGGTGAAAAAAGCTTGAAAAGTCGACGACGAAGCACAGACAAAAAAAAGTCGACGACGAAGCACAGACACATGAAACGGACAAATGAAACCGACAACAGAGTGGAAAGATTAAGGAAAGAGCAGAATTCGCAAAGGACGGAAGGATCAAAGAGAAGGCCCAAGAAGGGCCAATGAAGCAAAGGCCGAGCTTAGTGCGAAATGCAGAAGAAGAGGAAAAATGAGACATTGGGTGGAGCGAAGAGAAGGAAGGGAAAACTAAATAAATTACTATAGTCTTCGGGCATACCGACATTGCCCGTTTAATCAGCAGCGGCACCTGATCCTAATCACGTCCAGATTCGGTCAAAACAGTTCCAAATGGCGGCATGCCCTTGGAGAAAGGGCACGCACGCATCAACGAATGGAGAGCGGGGGGGTAGGACGAAGGAATGGCATGGCAGAGGGGTAGTGAATTCCATTCAAGGATAGAAGAAACAATATGGCTCAGTTACAGAAGGGCAAGCAAGAGGAACAGAAAAAAAGCGAGATAAAAGAAAAAAGGTCAGTTTCTACGACAAAGGAGCATAAGAGCATGATGTGAGGACGACGGACAGCACAGGGGAGGCTTACTCAACGGTCGCCTGTGAGAGGCCATCCCACGTTTCCTACACAAGCACGTTCACAAGTCATTGTCCGTTCCTGCGCGCACGCCTTCGATGGCCTCTTTGTTCACAAAAATGCACCCCTCCCTCCCCTCCTACGCGCACCCACCCGCTGCCTTTGGTGGCCCCTTTGTTCAACAAAAATGCACCGAAAAGAGCAAAACACTAGAGAAAACGTGCACTACTCTACGGTCAGAGAGATAGAGCAAAAAGAGCACAGATAAAGCAGAGGAGTGGTTACGTCACGCACCCACCTTTCCGCCAGTCAAACGTCGTTCAGAGCCCTCCGCCATCATTTCAGAACAAGAGAAAGAAAAGAGTACGGATGTCGCTGGCACCACTCACAAATCATCGCACACTGCAACAGCCACCCACGCTCCCCCTCCGCTCTCCTCTCCTCTTCAAATCTCTTCTCAATCTCCTCTCGAAACCTGCAGCCACCCCCATTGCAATTCCGTGCATTCGCTCTATATATACCATTACACTCTCCACTGCCCTTAATCTACCGCCCAACTTATCACCTCCCCAGCACGACGACGCTCCCCTGCACACACAAACCTCTCTCTCCTCCCTATGTAGCACTCCACCATCGTTCTGCCATTCGCTCGCCGATGGAATCTGTACACGTGCCTGCCAACGTCACAAAAGATCAAATGATGCACAGATATCCCCCAAAAGAGTACAACGCGATTTTGTTAATTACATAACCGCACAGACGCATCTCGCCGAATTGCCAGAGAACTCCCTCCACATTGATTTGTACATTTCTCGTCTCCAGCAAACACTCGCCATCATGCGCTGCACCCGATCATTCCACGTAATCTAGCGGCTGTATCGCTTCTGACGTTATTGCTACTGTTGCTGCTGTTGCTGCTGTTGCTTCCATCGACATCATCCAGCATATCGACAACGTTATTTCTACAATACTCGTCTAACGCGTGACAACAGCAGCAGAACCTGGCTGGCTCGACCGAACGCCCCCCAAGCTACCATCCACTCCACCTCATGCGATATACAAAAGACACGCGAGCGAGCAACACTCCGTTCGCACAGGAACAAAAAGAGAATCCCCTCTCTCGTTCCTCCCTTTCCAGACTCCGATACTCGAAACCTCAAGCGAAAAAAAAACGAGTCTGATAATCGAAACCTTACGCGAAAAAACACACAAGTCAACCTCGTTTCTCGACGAGAAGGATTACGCACATTTTCACAGAGCCTGGAACTCTACTCCCCCCGGCTCCTCCCTCACCGAAGGCTCACCGAAGGCAAGAGAAAAACACCACTGGCCACTCCGTCCCAGCATTGGAAGAATCAAACACCAACCTCTTCTCTTCTTACCCCCTCCTCCTCTCATTCATCTTCTCCTGTTCTTCTCGTAAGAACTTCCCTCTCCCGCCTCTTCGACGAAGCCAACGATTGTCATATCACAGTGAAACTCGTCACTACGTTTCTTCTATCAAAACCTTCCTTCCTGGCCTCCGTCCCCGACTCTACCGCATCTTCCACCAATCAAACGGTCGACAGCACAGCAGGTTACTCTTCGCTGCTTCGCTGCTTGTCAAAGATTTTCCTTCCCCCTCCCGCCTCTTCGACCAAGGCAACGATTGACATCACTCACAGCAGACAGACCCATTACTACTCCAACGAACTCTGACCTATTCTCAAATAACCGCCGGTCCCATCATTCCGTCTTTGACACGTGGACGTCTATAGAGCAAGCAAATCCGAACAGCAAGCTAAAAGGATAAGAAGAGAGGATCAACGACTCTAGCATATCGGTCGGTAGCCAAGGTGCCCAGTCCGTTGGCAGCGAAGCGGGGAAAGTTTACGGCGCCAAGGAGTCGCAGTCTGCTTCGGAGGAACAGATCGCAAGAGAGAGAGAGAGAGAGAGAACACGTGTTCAAATCCCACAGCACCCACCACTCTCCACTCTTCCAAACGACAAGGAGAGAAAGCATCATGATGATTCATTCGCGCGACGAGCACCATGCATCAACGACGTAGGGAGAAGAGAAAACATTAAGCGTGCCCGTGCAATGCCCTATAATGTACTCCTATTGCAAATTTTATTTACTGGTAAAAAATACGTAAAAATAGGGTACGGGGTCGCACGCATCTTCCCATAAGGATGTGCGTGACTCGTGACGACAACAATAAACAAGCAACTCCGCACTTTTCCTCAACAT
The DNA here is from genome assembly GCA_003427395.1 of Chara braunii. NCBI lineage: Eukaryota > Viridiplantae > Streptophyta > Charophyceae > Charales > Characeae > Chara > Chara braunii. The sequence continues at coordinate 1,060,764 of BFEA01000479.1, forward strand.
CATCGCTTTGCGAATCATTAACCCATCAGACCCCTTCAACCTCCCTCCTTGCACCTCTCTCCACATTTTCCTATGACACTATCCATCTCTTTTTTCCTCCTACTCCGCACTCCATAATCCAGGAGAGAGGGCCATACATACCAAATCTCACAACCTTTATTCTCCTCAATGGCTCGCCGTTGATTGCGCCGTAGATTGCGCCGTTCATTAGCCAGCTTTTACCTCTTCCACCAACGAGCAAAGCAGCATTACCTCTCTCTCTCTCTCTCTCTCTCTCTCTCTCTCTCTCTCTCTGTGTGTGTGTGTGTGCGTGTGTATGTGTATAAGAGACAGCCTCTGCAGGTTTGGTGACAAACCACCCCGTAAAA
>BFEA01000479.1:1074871-1084925 GCA_003427395.1 Chara braunii
GGCCGAACGCATCCCTAGGGGGTTCCATACGTTCGGGCGTTCGGGCTCGGGTGTTCGACCCGTCCCGAACGCCGGTTACCCTGTATATATATATTTCAGCTTTCATGATGAGAAAAAAAACACATATGAAATATTTTTCGTTGGGGTTCACAAATGTCATGTTTATAATGAAAACGTAACCATATCAACTGAAGAAGAAGAAGACATGAGTTTTAATGTCATGGCACTATTAACCCCATCACCTCATGAATTAGTCTTTACACGGACGAGACGAAGTCAATCCTTATACTTATATGCCACTAAAACGAACTCAATCCTTCACACTCAGATTTAACCCACGTTTATATGATTTTATTTTTTATTACAACAGAAAAATTTCCCAAAATTAAATAATCATTCTAGAGCAAAAGTACATTCTAAATTTCAAATTTTCATTCCATCTTTAAAAATGTCATTCAAATTTTAAAATTTTCCATCTTACTTGAAAACTTTCATTTCAAGAATAGGGTATCCCTTCTTATTTGAACTTCATGTTAGAGATGGAATGAAAGTCTGGATGAGTTCATGAAGTATTTTAATTGGACTGTCATTCTAAGTAAGGATTTTCAGTCATAAATAGGTTAATCCAATCTAAGTTATACGATATTTATTGTAGTAGAATGAAAGTTTAATTAAAACATTTCATAAACTCGTTCATACTTTCATTCCATTTTGAACAAATAGATGTAGTTGGAAGGGAAAGCTCATATTTAGACGCGAACTTATCAAATTAAACTGAAAATTTTAGAATTGTACAAACATTGGAATGCTAATCAATAAATATGAAGGATTTTTTTTTTATGGAATGTTTTTTCAAATTTCATTTCTCATGGAAATTTTTATGTTGTAGTTGTGTAGCGCACCGAACATGTTCGGAGCTTTTCCGAACGCAACGCCTTCTGAACGTGTTCGGCCGAACATGTGAAAAAAAAAAAAACAATTTTTTTTTTTTTTTTTAACTCGAGTTTGGTTACGAATTTGAGCATACCTCTCAGGAAAACGTTGTCTGTATTATTATTATACATAACATATATTGTTTTTATATTTTAATGAGAAGTATGTTTTTATATATATTTTTTATGTTTTCGTTCAGAGAGTTTTGACGCTCGTTCATGTTCGGTCCGGAACACCGAACCCGAACACGATGCTATACAAATTATTAGTTTGGTTATATTTTTTTTTGGTATCAATGTTTTAATTGGGCTCCGACTAGCGGGACCCTACTAGTAGTGAAAACTGAATAAGTTTCGCCACACACCAAACACTACTCGTGTAGGATCGAAGGTAAATTACCTCAAATTTAGTTAGTGATTCTAAGCCAGCTTAGACGCGACCTTGGTTCACTTTCACTTAGGATGGATCCATGTAAGATTCGTTATATGAGAGTCTTTATTATAAATTTTACAGAATAAAACGCTAGTTTAGTTGGTAAGGTATAGAATTGGGAGGCAACAGACCCGAATTTCACTACAAGGTGGTGCTGAGTCTAGTTCTCCGGTGGAGACACCTCCTAAGTCGGCCAGAGGAGGTACGTCTAGGCAACCTGTGTTTGTGGCTGCATCCCCATTTGAACCAGAGAGGAAAACGAGGGGCAGACCAAAGAAAAAGGAGGTGCAGTCATTGATCACGGATCCTTGGGCAGGTGCCCGTTGTTCAGCCGACTTCAATTGTAAGGTCAACTACAAAGTGGTGATCGTCAAATACCTGGGAAAGAAGGTGTGTGCCAGGCTAAAAATGATGTGTAGGAAGGAAGGGATCGAATGGAGAGCAAGGAAGGATGAGGCTGTCGAGGAACTTGCGGAGCTTCGTGGGATGCAGAGCGTGTTCGAGGTTGTGTCCGGGCTAGGGGGAAGGATGCCACGTGTTTCTGAGCCCGAGATTAGGGCCCTGATTGTGACTGACCCTGAGGAATGGGGAGGGGGGGTTGAGTAGAGAAGATGCTTGGGTATTCTTGAGTGAAATTAGCAGGATTAGGAACAATCTAGGAGCGAATCGGAAGTTTAGGGGCGTGACAGTGATTTTGGATAAGTTAGCATGACTTCTTTTGCCGTTTTTAATCTTGAATGAATGTGTCCCGCATGCTGATAAGTTCCGGAGCCTTCTTGTCGAAGCATTTGACCGTGATCCGAATGGATGGCTGGATATAGGATCCTGCGTTTATGTGCTTATTAGCCCTGTTTGCCGGAAGTTCTATATCGGGAAAATTGAAAGAAAGTTATAGGCTCGATGGAAGGAGCATGTGGGGAATTCAGAACAAGAAGGTAGTAGTAATAAACTGTACAAATGGCTTCGTAAATTTGGTTGGAAGACGTATGTTGCTCCACCTTTGGTACTCGCCAAGAAAGATGAACTACTGAGAGTGGAGGGAGTGTGCATTAAGCGGTGGACGCCGAGCCTTAACAGCACTGAGAAACGGAGGGCTGGGAAGCGAGGCAGGAGGGAAGGGAAGAGGAAAAGGGGTAAACAGAAGGGTAAACAGAAGGGTAAACGAGCAGTAGGAATTGTCAAGTTTAATGCATGGGGAAGGGAGTTTTGTGACCTGGATTACGTATTAAGTGAATGACCGAAAGTCTTTTCTTCGTGCAAGGGTAGCATATGGGTCACGAAATGGTCTGTGATTAAAAGGAAGTTCGGCGATTCGGTGCTACGTTTGAATGGAATAGTGCGTTTCCTCAAAGACTGTAAGAAAAATTTACAAGAGGGTGGAAAGTTTGGGGTGGTTCGGATTGTGCAAGGTAAGTCGGGACTGGTTAGTGATAAAAGACTCCTGATTAGGCTTTTGTCGGTTCCGTGGTCCGTCAAAAATTTGTTTAAACGTAACTTGGAGGACTTGGTTCGCCTGTTTCAGACTGCACGGACCTTTTAAAAAAAGTCGACAAGGAGTAAGGTCAAGGGAATCTTGGACGGGGTCATCAAGAAGAAGTACGGGGTAAGGATTAAGAGAAGAGTTATAGTGGGAGTAACCTTTGATAATAACATTTCCAAGAGAAAAGTACGGGATCTCGTGAAGGATAGGATTAGAGAACAGTATCCAGAATGTGTGAGCAGGATCATTTGCGGACGCCTGAGGACGGTATGGAAACGGAATCGTACCGTCGGACAGGCGCTGCAGAACCACAGATCCGCTGCGCGGGATGTGGTAGGTGTCTGCCCTTGCGCAGACTCGGACCTTCCTAAATTGGAAGGACATGTGACCTGCAAAGTCAGCTCTGTTGCTGAAGTTCTGGTTACTCTAATTAACGCCTAGAATCTATTTAAAAGGGTAGGGCTGGGATTAGTTAAGGGAGTTACTAGGGAGATAAATGATTGCTTTCTGTTGTATGGGTTGACTCGATGGGTTACGCCCAAGGAAGTTGAGGGCGTGTTGATTGACTCACGGAAGGGGTGGGAGGACTAGTCGGTCAGTGACTGTGTGGAGCTTTGGAAGAAGATGCTGGTTAACTATGTGCGTGTACCTCTGGATAAGAACCCTGCTGAAACACTGTTTTTGTGTGTTCAAAGAGATATGCGGAAGGGATGAGAGATCTCTTTTGGGGAAAAGAGAGTTTCGAAGCCGTGATGGAGGAAGAACGTGAAACCTTGGAACTGTGTAAGAAGGAGTATGACAAGCAAGGGTTAAGGAAATTGGGGAAATGGGAAGGGAAAGGGGCGCTGGGTAATGCCTACGTTGTGCCAAAAAATAAGGATTTTAAGAAATTCCAGCCGATTACACCGTCGTTCTCTGAACCCTCGAACCAGGCAAGTAGTAGGGTTGCTAGAGCATTGAATGCGATGCTGCTGCTCCTTGCACCATCAAGCCACTTTAATCTGAGATCAGTGAGGGATCTGAAAGGGAGGGTGGATAAAATATCGAAGTGGGCACAAACCAGGGGGAGGAAGGGATGCATGAGGGGTTTGGCGTTCGACATAAAGGAAATGTTCAATGAACTCCCTCATGCCTCTATTCTTCAGTCGGTCGTCTTGTTAGAAAGGGCTATAAAGAGGAAGGGAAGGGAAGGGGTCTTTGTGAAAAGGAGAGGGAAAGGGGTTTCCTTTGCAAATCAAAGAGGCGAGGACTGACTGTTTGTGAGTACGGAACAGGTCGTTCAGTTCGTCGAATATGAACTACAGCACACGTTCCTGATAGCTGCAGGTCGGGTGCTAAGACAAGTCAGGGGGGTGCCTATGGGCAAATCTACTAGCCCTCCTTTGGCCAGCTTGCTGTGTATTTTTAATGAGGTTCATTTTCTTGAGTCATTGAGAAATGACAGGAACCTGGTCCAAGGAATTCGGCTGGTCGACGATCTTTCAATTTTCATATAGGAAGGGGATACCAAGAAAGGGGCTCTAAGGGCGGACGCGATAGTAGGGAAGCTGGAGAAGATTTACGATAGTAATTTAGAACTTATTAGGACAGATAAAGAGGAAGGAACCTGGGTTTTCCTGGAATGTGAGCTAAAGGTGTGCAAGAACCCGAGTCGTATTCAGATCAGGCACAGGGGGAAAAATGAGAAAAAATATTTGGTCGGAGAACTTCTCGTACCGGTCTATGCAAGGGTTTGGGTCCTTTTCGGATCTGAAAAAAAAGAAAGCGGTTGTGATCAGTGCGCTTGCCAGGATTCGAGCCTGCACCTCGACTGTGGAATTAGTGGAACTCCCCCTGCTAACGCTTCAGCGGGAACTTAGGCTACTCGAGTACCCGACCCCCTTTTTTACTGAAGTACTGAATAAGTTCGCTGACAGGAAGGCTCCCGAATGGGAAAGGTACTGGGACAAGGGTGGGGATAGGGTAGCTGGACAAAAGAATTAAGAATAGACTAGAATAAGGGTGACGACAATCGTATATAATGATTGACCGTCACCGATTTACCAAGGAGGTGCCTTACCCCCTGACGAAGCCGGTCTGGCGCCGACAGAAACTCGTTGGGGAATGCCAGAGCGTCGGCAACATCGAGGGCGTGGGTGGGGTGGTGAGATTAGATCTATCTGACGGATATGGTGGAGGTTGACAATGCTGTTCTTAATTCTTTCATTCTATCGCGATTTGGCCCTCTTGGGCTTTGGCCAAATAATTGCTCTGTATCACATGTGTGAAGTTCATGTGTGTTATATCGTGTGTTTTTCTTGGCTGAGGCGAGTTCATCTCGCTCACCTTTCCTCTTCACTACAGTCAGTATCGGTGGAGCAATGACACAAATATGGAGAAATCGAGCAATAATAAGTTTTGTGAAACTACCTCCGGTTTATTCCTTTTAATTACCATTTGATCCCAATAATATTTATGGGGTCGTACCCTTAGAGGTTTTGTTGGACTAGGAAGGTGCTTTCATACAGAGGGAACCAAAATGGTACGGACTCCGACGGTTTTCATAAGTGAGGTAATGTTCTAATGTATTTTATTGTGACCATTTGTAATACTATAAGAGATCGTTTCATAAGAAAACCCGAGTGTTTTTTCTTAGGTACTATCAGACTGTTGGGCCAAATGATGATGCTGGCACTAGTCGGATCGAACAAAAAACGAAGAAAAAATTGACATTAAAAAGAGAGGGAATATGAATATGAAAGAGAAGGGAAGCGAACACATTGTGGTGGAGAATGTATATTTGATTCGAAGAAAGATGCTTAGCGAAGGTTTCGCATACTACTATTTGAATGAAGAAGTTGAATTTGGGGTTAAAATACTGGTTTGGTCATGACGAGCCACATAAATTTCCCATGATAATAAACCTGGTTTGACGACGAGACTAATTGTTACTTTTTTTGATGTGTTCGCTTCGTCGACAAAATTTCTAAAGAGAAGGCAAAGTAGAAGAAAAGTCAAAGAAGAAAGTGTTGGATCTAACGAAGGCATTAGAAGAAGAAAATGACAGTGGTGAAAGAAAAGGAATCAGATGGGAAAAAGTGAGGAGTGGAAAAAACCGTTGTTATCTTCATTTGCTTAAATCACCTCTCTACATTCCTTTAGATAGTTGGAGGACCAGAAGACCGGTTTTCTGAACAGACATGCGGCCTACTGGTAGGTCAGTGCGGAGTCTGGCCTTGGGACAAGACTGAAAAAAATGAAAATATACTGAAATGACGAATTGTTTGACGGATGAAATGATATTTTTTTATTTTTTCGGATATTGTTTATAAAATTACAACAACCTAATCTATAAACGCTTGAGTTTTTAGAATTTTATGTGAATTGCTTTTAGCAAAAAAATCATCAAAGTTGTCGTACGTTTTATATTAGCAAAAATATAAATATGTCGAATCGACACGGTGCTTCTTTCACGGGCAAAATGATTTTTTATATATATATTTTTTTGAAAAAATCACAAACTAATCTACGGACCCTTAAAGCTTTAAAATTGTTTGTGAATTTTACAGATAAAAACAAATCGTTAAAGTCGACGCTTTGAAATTGTGGGACCAGGTCCAGCGATTGGCAATGCTCGCCACTCTTCCGGAAAAAAACGTCCGAACTCATAGGGAGGACACTATCAAAGAGATATGTACAGCGGTGGTTTAATACAACTGTTTTCGTTGTCCCTGCAGTCGTCTTTGTTAATTAATCAAGGTCATTCTAGTTACCTCTCAATGCACGTGTTTGTGCCTTCCTTGTACCAACTCTTATTCACGTTAATTGCTTCGATGTTTGATTGTGTTTATCAACTTTTTTAACGAATGTGATCGTATGGTGAAGGTGAGGCTCACCTGATTACAAAAAGAATCGCACCATAAAAATATTTAGAAAAAAACTTTATTGTTAAAATTATTATTTCATCTTAAACAATACTCTTACAATTTCAAAATTTTATATCTTTAAAGTTTTATTTAAAGATGGAATAGAAGTTCTGATGAATTCATGAGTTGTTTCAATCACACTATCATTACATTTTAAGGAGTCTCTAAGAAAATAATTTAAATTGCAAAAATAAAATGTTATTACAAGCATGGTAACCGGCGTTCGGGACCGGCCGAACGCCCGAATCCGAACGCCGGAACGTACAAGACCCCTTGAGGATGCATTCAGCCGTTCGGACCGAACGAGGGCAAAAAAAATAAATAAATAAATAAAAAAACAAATATTAAAAACAAAACAACAAAATTTGCCTAAGCATTACAACAAAATTCCTTACCAAATTTGAAATAAAAATAAAATAAAAAAATAAAACTAACAATAAAAAAATAATTGAAAAGAGAATTAAAATTAGTGAGTAAGCTAGCACATTTTCGACACCGCCCTCTTTGGCGATTTTTCAACTTTTTAAAGCATAGCCAAATTCCCTGAAATTTACTGGTGTGTACTTCAAATAATACAAAACGCATTTTAATTTTTTTAAAAAATAATAAGATTGTTTGTGTCCCACAATAAAATAAAAACAAAAAATAAAAAGGGAAAAAATACAAAATAGTGAGTGAAGGAGCACGTTTTGACACCGCCATCTTTGCCGATTTGTAATTTTGTTTTGGCTTATCGAAATGATTTCAAACTTTATAGGTATGTATCTCGCATAATAGAAAACGCGCAAAAAAACAATTTAGAAAAAAAAAAGTTTTAGGCACTGAAATAATTTTTGGCGGGGGTCGAACGTCTTCGACTTCGGACTCCGAACGAGACCATGAATGCCCGTACGTACAGAGGTCGGCTTGGGAACTTTCGTACGTACGAGTTGGTGACCATGATTACAAGTAAATTTTAATTAAGATATTTTAACATATAATTACAATTGAAAGAAAAAACTTGATAGTTAAACCGCAATTTGTATAATAAAAAAACGAGTTTTTTTTTTCCAGCTTGAAGTAACGTATATTTGTTTATGAAATGAAATGTTCTTTTATCTTTTTTTTTATTATATATATTTTATTTTATTCTTAATAATAAGGGTGGTGTTTTTCATCCCTTTGATGAAAGTACGTTAAATCATGCTTGTCGTTTTTTATGATTATTGTCGAGTCTTAAATATGGTTGTCCTTGTTCTATTGTGTGGTCGTACCACTAGTTCTACGCAGTTATGCTTATTTGTCAACTTTGTAAAGTTCGCTGCCTCTCACAAATTTAATTCAATCTGCTTTGGTGGTTTTGTTGGCCCGTAAGTACGATTGTTGTTTTTCATTTTTAGCATAAAAAATACCTAAGCTACCAGTTGGTCCGCTCGGGTGACCCTATTTTTTAGGGCCGCCCGACCGTGAAAGGACTACGGAAAATCCTAAAAAAAAAAAAAAAAAAAACTAACCTACCAAAGTGGCCCGGATCCACTCGCCCGACCACGCCAAAAAAATATAAAAACAAAAAACATAATTGTCATTTTAAATTTGGCAAAGAATCTCGATGTGACCTTGAGGCTAACGTTGTGCAGTTTATTTTTTTGCATAACATAATTTTTTTCTCGATCTTGTAGATTTTTTTTTTTTTTTTTTTTGGCTTGGACCTTCCCTGGTTATTGCACGGTTGGTAGCCTAGAAAAAAACTCAAAAATCAAATAAAAAACTATGTTATGCAAAAAAATAAATTGAACAACTTTTACTTCAGGATCACATCAAAATTATTTACTAAATTTAACATCAAATTTTTAATTTAAAAATATTTTTATTTTGTTGATATTTTTAATATCTTTTTCACTAAGTCGGGCAAGTGAACCAAGAACATTCTGATAGCCGAAAAATAATAAAAATAAATAAATAAATAAATAAATAATATTTAGTTCTTAAAAACCATTTATTTTTACAACTTTGTAATCAAAGTAGTAATTTTTTTTAAAAAGTTTAAATTTTTTAATTTAATTGATAAATTTAAATTAAAAAATAAAATTTTCCTTCCATCAATATTGATTTATTCTAAATATAATGAAAGTTTATGAAGTATTTGACTTTTGAATAAGTTTTAAATAAGTTTATGAGGTATTTGACTTTTGTTATACCGAAAGGAATATCTTCTAATTTAAATTGGATTGATCAATTTTTGACTAAAACACCTTACAACAGAATAATTGTTTAACAAGAATATTTCGTGAACTCATTCAGACTTTCATTTCATCTTTAACATACAGTTCAAACTATAAGCCACACCCCATTATTAGAAGGAAAATTTTCAATAAAATAAAAATTTTAAAAGTAAAATGATGTTTTTAAAGACGAAATTATATTTTTATTTTGAAATGATTTCTTTATTAAAATATAAAATTCAAGAAACAAATTATATTGCTAATCATCCTCGTATTCGTACTTCCTATGTTATGACAAGCGTGTTTATCTTTTGAAGTGTTACAATTTATTTTCCTTTTTGGTTTCTCCTCCGCAATCGAAAATTATAGGTATGATTTATGGCGTATAGCTGTTTTATATATTTTTATATATATCTATACAGGGTCACCAGCCCGTATGGACGGAGGTCCCCAGGCAGACCTCCGTACATACGGGCGTTCAGGGTCTCGTACGGGGTCCAAACCCGACAGCGTTCGACCCCCGCCAAAAATTATTTCAGGGCCTAAAAATAATTTTTGCTTTCTGATTTTTGTTTTGTGAGTTCTCTATGACCTCAGGTATATTCCCGATAAATTTTTAAGTCATTTAGCTCAGCCAAATAAGAATTAAAAATCACCAAAGATGACGGTGTCAAAACGTGCTCGCCCACGTTGTTTTTCACTTTTTACTTTTTGTTTTTACTTTACTTTGGGGTCTAAACAATTCTATTATTTTTTTAAACTTTTTAAGTGGGTTTTGCATTATGTAAAGTAAACATTTGTAAATTTTTAGGGCATTTAGATATACCAAAAAAGAATTTAAAATAGCCAAAGATGGCGGTGTCGAAAACGTGCTCGTGCACTCAGTATTTTTTTTTTTTTTTTTTAATTATTATTAGTATTTTTTTTTCATATTTTATTTTTATTTCAAATTTGGTAAGGAGTTTGGATGCTACGCTTAGGCAAATCTTGCTTAATTTATTTTTCTTCATAAAATATCTTTTTTCCTAGGCTACCAGCCGGGCCGCCCGAGTCCCGGGTGGCCAGCCCCTGCAAGGATCAGATAAGGTCCCAGCAAAAAAAAA
>BFEA01000479.1:1107227-1135620 GCA_003427395.1 Chara braunii
AGAGAGAGAGAGAGAGAGAGAGAGAGAGAGAGAGAGAGAGAGAGAGAGAGAGAGAGAGAGAGAGAGAGAGAGAGAGAGAGGGAAGAAGAAAGGGGCACGCGGTGAATCTTGGGTATACGTGGTATCTGTGCGTTGGGGAAATGAGGTTGTGAGTGGAGCGGGAGACGTACCTGGTGCTGGAACCACACGGCATTGACCGCTATCTGCTCATACTTCGAGAGAGCTATTGTCGTCAGTTTTAATATCGTAGTATAGGCTTAGATAGGATCTGCGAACTGTAGTTTGGGTGCCAAGCGCCAGATAGGACAGTGACATAAGTTCTGTGTCGATGATGAAGAGACTATTCCAACATCGTCGATTTTGAGTTTTTGCTGCACTCTTCTTTGGTGGGACTCGTAATGCAAAGATGCTTTTGATACGAGGACGCGATTATTTGGTCATTTACTTATGATGCCATTGAATTCTAAAGTTTGTTATTGTTATTCGTTCTTTACGTTAATGCTATTATTATTATTAATATTATTATTATCATTATTATTTATTATTATTATTATTTTATTATTATTATTGTTTTTTATTGTTTACAAATGAACTTGTCATTGTTCCCATTTGTTGTACATGGAAAGCAGGCGGCATTATAGAATAGGCTAGAATGACGCCATCGTCTGTAGATTGAGCTTCGACCCAGCTAGGAATCGATATTGGTTCTGTGTTGATGATGTTGGGACTATTCCAACGTCGTCACTTATGAGCCTTAGCTGTATTCTTATTTGGTGGGACTCGTAATACAATACTGCTTTTTGGTTCGAGGTCATAACTATCCGACCACATATGTATGATGCTGTTGATTTCCAAAGTTTGCTATTTGCTCGTACTTCGGGAGAACTTGTAGTCGTCATCTGCAACATAGTAGGGTAGGTCAGATGGGATTTGTGATCTGTAGACTGAGGGCCAACCAGATAGAATGTTGACATTGGTTCTGCGTTGATGGTGTTGGGACTATGCAAACATCGTTAACTATGAACTTTGCGGTATTCTTATTTGGTGGGACTCACAAAACAATTCTGTTTTGATTCGAGGTCGCGTCTATCCGATCACACGTGTACGATGCTGTTGATTTTCTGGAATTCGTTATTGCTCATTTTCTAGGCTAGATAAGATCTGCCATCTGTAATCTGAGCGACGAGCTCAGATAGGATATCGACATTGATTATGTATTGATGATGATGAGCTCTGAGCTTTTCTTGTCTGACGGGACTCACAAAACGATTCTGCTCTTGGTTTGCGGTTATGTCAATCTGGTCACCTGTGTATAATGTTGTTGATGTCTGAAGTCCGCTATTGTCCATCCTCTGAACGCTGCTGTCGTCGTCTTCAGAGTCATAGTATAGGTTAAATGAGATCTGCCATCTGTAGTTTGGCGCCGAGCGCCGGATAGGATGGCGACACTGGTTCTGTGTTCATGATGATGAGACTATACCAGCATTGTCAATTTCGAGCTTTGCTGTGTTTTTAATTGGTGGGACTCGTGATGCAATTTTGTTTTTGGTTCGAGGTCACGACTGTCTGGTCACAGGTGTATAATATTGATGGTTTCTGAAGTTCGTTTTTTGTGATCAAATTCGTTTTCTTTTCACTTTACATACATGCGAATAGGCTTCTCACCAAACTGGCGACGATTGCCCAAACACCAAACTCAGGGATGTAGCCGCGAAGAACACCGTTCGATTACAAGCTCACTTCGGATGGCTATGGCGCACAACGCCCAACAACTCCCTGTTCACACACATAGGATCACCCTGGGTACCCCATGCACAACACTCTGCATACTTGTACAGACACACGCACACGACCCTACCACTTCCTATGGCTACACTCTTCTTCCTTGCCCACTGCACTCTCCGGTCATCTACAGACCACCGTTACGCAATCTGCTGTAGCAGCGCTTCCGCATGGCTTCCGCAACGACGAATGAATGAATTGGCGCTGCGTCTTGATTTAAACTTCTGTTTGGTATTGGCCTGCATTCCCATCGGCCCTGAGTGCCCACTGTCCCATACGGTACTTGCTTGACTGGACCTGGATAGCCTGGGATTGTACTGCTGATTGCAAGGGGATGTACCACTGACTCAGTGCAGACGCACTGCTACCTACCAAGGAGAACCTACGCCCCTTGCCATCCGAGAGAAACAGGCAAACAGAAAAGACCGAGTACAGACAGACAGACAGACAGATACACAGATAGACAGACAGACAGACAGACAGACAGACAGACAGACAGACAAATGTGACCCAGACACACATTGACACTCAAATGCACAGACATGCGCACAGTCACACAGACACTGTGACAGTCACATAGTGACCCTTTGACACACAATCATACAGACACTGTGACAGTCAAACACGATAATACAGAGTGTGGTATATGCAGCGACGCACACTGTGACGCACGCACAACAGAGACACACAGTGCACAACCACACACAGACTGTGACATACAGAAAACACTGTGACAATCACATAGGTACGGTGACACACAGTGTGCAAATCAAATACACAATCACACACAGACTATGTTACACAGTGACACAAAAGAAAGAGAGACGTACATACGGTAAGGGAGACAAAGAGAGAGAGAGGAGAGAGATAAGCACCGGTCGTATGTGAGAGGCCAATGAATGTGTTGACATCATGAACATTAGAATCGAAGTTAGCCTGTTGTGTGAACACAACTGTAGGTAGGATAGTGGAGTAGAGTAGGCTGGGGCATTGAGCGCCGGACAAAGAAAAGTGACTATGGATACTGAGTTGGCGTAGGTCTGAGGGCGTAAGCATATTGACTCATTGCTTCATTTGTATTGCTCCGTTTGGCTGGATTCTCGGTGCTATGGTGGTCGTTGCTTTTATATGACTACTCAGACACCTGTGTGATCTCACAGCTTGGTTTTCTGTATATCGTCGACGCTCGTATTTCTTGCTATTATTACTGGTATTATTATTATTATTATTAGTAGTAGTAGTAGTAGTAGTAGTAGTAGTAGTAGTAGTAGTAGTACTGTTGGTGTTGTTTATTTCGGTAGCTTGTGACCCCAGCCAGCCTCTTGCCGCCCTAAGTAAAGGCTGGCCTGAATATCCGCTAAAAGCGTTGGCCCGAACATCTCCCAATAAGTGCCTCAGAAAGTTGCTGCACACTAGTTGGTCAAAGTACAGACCGGGCCGCATCCTGGGTGAAAGCCGTTGCATCAGATAGTTGAGACCGGGACAAGGATTGTTGTGCTCTGGGCACATTTAGCCATGGGGGTGGCACACTGAAAAGTGCCTGCGGACCATTAGGAACACGACATTGGCACCACATCCACGCACAAGCACGATGAGGGGTGAGCCGCAGACCGGACAGCAGGGCACTAGATGGCCATAATTAGGCATGCTAGGTAGCGAGCATGAGTCCACATAGTTGCAAACACGCACGGACAACGGGTTGCCTATGACTATGAAGAAGCATGCGGGGCAGGTAGCTTGCGTATGTGAATAGTTGGGGCATCCAAGGTCCTAGTCGGGTGGAAGTGTGCTGTGAATGTGCACAAACAAACTATTGGGATACAACGATCAAGGGAGAAATCCCGTTGAATATTGTATATAATGGCTATGTTTAAAGGAAAGCTGAATCCAACTGTATTCCTGATCAAGTTCATATCTCCGGGGTTGTGAATGTTTTTGCGTCGAATATTTATTATTTATATTAGTATTATTATTATCATTATTATTTTATTTGACATTGCATGATAAGGTGGGAGTCAGAAGAGGGAAGGGTGTGAGGGAGTGGGGAGGGGATGATCGTCGTTAAGTGTGACGACTTCTACCTCCTTCATCCTCCTCCACCTTTCCTATGACTAACCCCTTCGCACACTAATCTTTTAGCAAGCGAACATGAAAATGACGCTCCCAGTCGCCCACTGAAATAAAAATTTAAATGCAAGCGATTCCTATTCCGTATTTGGTCAGTACAGACGCATTCCAAGGACAGGGCGATTGCGGGAGGTCTGCCGGAGTTCAGGAGGAACTCTGGAGGCAGGGAGCAGTGAGGTGTGCACACTTCTGCCTAAACCCTAAACCCTAAACCTAAACCCTAAATCTACCTTCGGGCAATAACCTGTGCTTTATTTGAGTCAGGATCTTCAGGGTCAAACTCAGGCAGAGAGAAAAGGGGAAAGTGTCTGTATAAAGTAGAGCAAAGTTTGAACAACAGAAAAATTCCCATGAGAAGTGGAAGTTGAAAAAACATTCCATAAAAAAAAAAATCCTTCATATTTATAAATTATAATTCCAATGTTCGTCCAATTCTAAAATTTTCAATTTTATTTGACAAGTTCCAGTCTAAATATGACATTTCCCTTCCAACGAAATCTATTTGTTCAAGATGGAATGAACGTTTGGACGAGTTTATGAACATTTTTATTTGAACTTTTATTCTATTACAACAAATATCTTCTAATTTGGATTGGATTAACCTATTTATGATTGAAAATCCTTACTTACAATGACAGTCCAATTAAAATATTTCATAAACTTATTCAGACTTTCATTCCATCTCTAACATGCAGTTTAAACAAGAAAGGATACCCCATTCTTGGAAGGAAAATTTTCAAGTAAGACGAAAAATTTTAAAATTGGAATGACATTTTTTAAGATGGAATGAAAATTTAAAATTTAGAATGTAATTTTATTCTAGAATGATTATTTAATTCAGGAAAATTTTTATGTTGAAGAAAGGTTGATTGTGTGAAATGGATCTGATTAAGTATGACTAACTGTTGCTGATAAAATAGCAAGAACGAGAAGTTCCGAGCAACTATCTCGCTATGTGAATGTTTCTTTTCAGGATGTTGCAGCAAAGGGATTGACTCCGTGCAGTCTTCGCTTGCTTAATAAACCTCCTGACCAGTGTTAAGGAATGGGGTTCACAGTGGATTGAAGACTTGTGCATGCTGTGGTTGAATACTGTGAGGTTGAATTGCATCAATTAACTCTTGTCCTATATTTGACCTGTGCCTACAAATTCTCAAAAATCCAAAGCTAACATAGTCGGGGATCAGGCGGACGAGTTTAAGATATAGGGTTCAAGTCTCGTATGTTATCCCCGCTTAGTCTTAAAGGCTTCTGAATGATCCAGGGCGAAGTGGCGTCAGAAGCAACAATAATGTTTCTAACAAGGTGATAAGAGTAGCAAGACTCCGAGCAGCCTGCCTTATCTCGATGATGTTTCTAACGAGGTGATAAGAGTAGCAAGGCTCCAAGCGGCCTGCCTTATCACAATGATATTTCTAACAAGGTGATAAGAGTAGCAAGGTTCTGAGGAGCCTGCCATATAAATGATTTTTTATAACGAGGTGATAACAGTAGCAAGACTCCGAGCCGCCTACCTTATCACGATGATGTTTCTAACGAAGTGATAAGAGTAGCAAGGCTTCGAGCAGCCTGCCTTATCACGATGATGTTTCTAACGAGGTGATAAGAGTAGCAAGGCTCCGAGCGACCTGCTTTATCACAATGATGTTTCTAACAAGGTGATAAGAGTAGCAAGGCTCCGAGCAGCCTGCCGTATCATGATGATGTTTCTAACAAGGTCATAAGAGTAGCAAGGCTCCGAGCAGCCTGCCTTATCACAATGATGTCTCTAACAAGGTGATAAGAGTACCAAGGCTCCAAACAACCTGCCTTATCACGATGATGTTTCTAACGAGGTGATAAGAGTAGCAAGGCTCCGAGTAGCCTGCCTTATAACGATGATGTTTCTAACAAGGTGACAAGAGTAGCAAGGCTCCGAGCAGCCTGCCTTATCACGGGGTTGTCACTAACAAGATGTGATAAGAGTAGCAAGGCTCCGAGCAACCTGCCTTATCGCAACAATAACTCGGACGATGTGATAAGAGTAGCAAGGCTCCTAGCAGCCTGCCTTATCACAATGATGTCGCTAACGATGTGATAAGAGTAGCGAGACTCCGAGCATCCTGCCTTATCACAATAACGACACAGACATGTGTAATGAGAGTAACAAAGTTCCGAAAAACCTGCCTTATTACCGACCAGCGATGCTTCAATACGAAACAGCAGGAAGGAGAGGCAACGCACCAAAATGCCTGCCCTATTACCCAATCGCATGGATGAAGGAGTTGGTAATAAGAGGAGTGAGGCTCCGAGAAGCCCGCCTTATTACCATCTGACCTTGATCTAATGCAGGACAGTGAATAGGGAAAGCAAGGCCCTCGAGGTTTGCCCTATCACGAACAGGCGTCAATAAAAGATAGGTAGATCCCGAGCGGTTTACCCTATTACTGCTAACCTTCTCCATAAAGTTGGACCAATCGATTACTAACAGACCACTTTTGATCCTATTGAGGAAGAGATAGTGAGATTTTGGCCATGCGAGACTTGTCACTCTATCTTGGAACTGCTGATTTGACTTCTATCATGAGACTTCTCCTTCAGATAGATTGACGATATTGCTTGTGCTTGTCAAGAAAGAACCAAGAATGAGACTTCGGGTAAGAGAGACTTATTTAGGACCACTGGGTTGTATAAGCTGGGTACGAACTCTAGTCATTACCCAAGCCAATGGGGGCAACAACCTGGCGGTTAGATCAGGGTAGAGCCTAGACAGTGGGTCACCGATGAGCGTCGATCTCCAGATCACAAGTCTAGGAAGGATCTTCTAGACCCCAGCATAGGAAAAAGGATGTTAAGTTTCTCTCGGATTGTGCTGTGCCTACAGGTTTCATCACTCTTGGCGAGAACTACGGAAGAGAAACCGTAAGGAACTGCAATTCTGTTATCATTGGATAACAGGTCAGTAGAACTCCGACTCAACTTTCACATGGCTTGATACCTACACCTAAGACAAAACCTGAAAAGGAAAACAAACGGATTTTCCCCTGTATCTTAGCCTGAATTGTCCAAATCATCTCTCGAAGGTCTTTGAAAATGTGATGGGTCGGGTAATAGGAGTCAGGAGTAGGAAGGAATGTTGTTTTCAAGGTTTTGGGGAGTGAGAGACTTGCGATGAATGGGTTAAAGGTTGACGCTTGTAGCGCATTCTGTGTTTTGCATTTGTATGCGTGTATGTGGTTTCTTGCATCTGCACAGGTGTTGGGCAGTGAACTGTCTTTCCGGACTTTAAGGTCACCTGAGATATTTGGACACAGGGCACCACGAATGCGAAAGTGAGGTCCACCGCTCATTTGCTCTCCTCATATACATATGTACTTATATATGTCAATGAACAAGTCCATACTCTGGTCTAAGCTTAGGAAGGTTATCGTATAGGATTCTGTTGAGATCTTGAGAGAGAGAGAGATTACAAAAGGGTTTGGACTTTGACTTTTGTCGTATGGTCAACGAAGGAACATAGATTCGTTATCATATTTAGCTAAGCGTGGAAGACTGTCCGGAAAAGTCGACCTTATAAGATAGTCGGTCCGAGGGAGCTAGCACCTCGGGGCACGATATACGGGTCAGTCTTAAGCGTTCTACCGAGCGTATGCCTATGCTACGACGATCGAGAAAAATGCCCTCGGCTGGCCTACCTCTGCGATTGCATATAAAAGCCTTCGCACGTAGGTCAGTAGCTCAGCAGGGATACACCCACCTAAGGGATGGTGACAGCTCCCGCAGGTGTAGGTGAGGTGTACCTTGTGGGATCTCTAACCTGTCGTAGGGATTCGCGAGAGGTATAACACGCGTGCACCCGATCTCTAACCTGTCGTAGGGATTCGCGAGAGGTATAGCACGCGTGCACTCGATCTCTAACCTGTCGTAGGGATTCGCTAAGGTGACAAAAAACTCCTGTGTGATACGACCGTGAGATCCACCACAAGAATTACTTTGCGTCTGAGTTTGAGACCGCCACGCGCGACAACGCGTCAAAGCCCAAAAGTTTTATGCTCGAATGGGTACATCACTGTTGCTGTCGCATTGGCTAGTTTGGGAGTGAACCGGACTGTGTATGAGACCAGATACATTGGTTTAATGAAGAAATATCCCCTTTCTCGATTGTCGCCCTCGGAGCCTCTTCGTTTTTTCCCTTTCCTCCCTCGTACAAGACAACCACATTTCTCCCGTTTAATTTGAAAGAAAGCCTCTCGCCCTACTGTAACCTCGATCCAAAATTTGAGGGATTTGGTAGCACCTTCGGCCAGGTACATTGGATCAAAGGTTAAGAATCTAGGTCCACACACTCTCCTTCTTTCTCACACTAAGGCTTCCCTTCTTTCATTCATTCACTCCTTCCTTCCTCACTCAATATCTCTCCGTCACTTCACTCTTCTCATGGATGCATTTACTACCTCCATCCCCCCCCTGAATCGGGGGCTCGACTAGTAACGTCGCTTTTGGGCCGATTCCCAGTCCCCTTATAGTGGAAAGAATAATGCGTTACAGTCGACGGAAAAATAATGGGGAGGCCTCCAACACAAACACTTAGATGACGAATACTAATCCTCTCTGGAGCTCTCCCCCCAACGTTTCATAGCAAATTAACTTTTATCCGTTATTCTTAGAGTCATGCGCACGACAATCAACTGTCTAGGGGGTGACCATCTTTTTCAATCACCCTTGCGCCAGTTAAACTGGATAGTCCTCACACCCAAGAACAACGGTCATTTCAAACTCTCCTACTTGCGTCTTGACTCGCACGTTTCGACTCAAAATTTTGTTATCAGAGCATTCTCCTTACTTTTTTTTTTTTTTTTTTTTTTTTTTTTTATTCTCAGTCACCCCCTCTCTCACAAAAGGGTTGTTTTTGATCTGTAAACAGGATTTTTTTTGCTTTTTGTTTTTCTGGTTTTTTTTTTTTTTTTTTTTTTTTTTTTTTTGTATGCCCAGTCACCGCCTCTCTCACAAAAGGGAGCGTGTCGATCTGTAAACAGGATTTTGCCTGCCCGTCTCAGAGTACACCTGAAGGGATAAATGTTAATAGAGCCATTACTGCAGCGTCCTCCACTTGGCCGCTTAGAATCATATCCACAAAGGGTCTCAAAGAGCCCCCTTCAGCCGCTGTCAGCCACGTTAGTGACAAGTTCTGATCAGCACACCGTGCGCATTTGACACCCTTGAGAGATGTCATTCGTCACTGCCAGTGTGTACACGACGCTCATAATTCCCGTCTATCCTTTCATCTTCACGCTCTCCTGATTGACCTCCAGGCCCCCTGCCTGGTTGAAATATGCGTTCCTTCGAAATCCTACCCTTAGCGCATCCTCTCTTCCTTGCTCAGCATCCGCATGGAATCTCTCCCAATTGTCACCTCCTCAGTAAAGGTTTAAACTTCCTCTCCTCAGGCAACGCACGAGCAGTGACAATGACGCTGCGAACGCCTGACACGCATCTCCCGAGTTTCCTTCCTCGACAGAGTCCGAATCCCGACTGTCTGAATGCCCTTTGAGTTCCCAGCTTCATACTTCGGTCCATCCGAACTCAGTCGGAATGCTAAAGCGGACGAGGTACGCTTGGCGAGCTGCTGGATTCTCCCCCTCTCGAATACCCCAACTTTTTCTATATTCTGTCCGAACTATGGGTGCCACGAGCTCTACCTTGCACGAGTCCGCCCCTCCCCAGGACCTCCACGGTGCCCACGGTTTCCGATTAGACCCTGCTCCAGCCTTGTTATGACAATACAGAACCAAGTGCATATTAGATTCAGCCCAGTGCCATGTGGTCCTTGTGGTCCTATACCGCAGGGATGGAATAAGGACTCGCGAAGAAAAGGATCATTAACGGAGGTGCAGTAGACCTCTTTCGATGACTGCAACAGCGCTAGGCCAGAGTGAAAGCCGTAACAATTTGCATAGTTGTGGTGTCGATGCCCGAAATAGCAAGCTGTGACAGCCTCACACCAGACCGCATTACCGTACCAAGGAGCAACCACTTCAGTCAGTTTCGGCGTAATACCGATGCCATAACCGCTGCCCCATTGCCGAACCACCAAACATGCCCCAAAATAAAAGAACCGGCTGTCGTATGTTGCTCTAGTGTCGTGCCACTGCCAGATAAGTGAGCCACAACTATTCCGAAGCAAATCTGAGCACCGTACTAGGAATAGGCCGAACTGCCCAATACCGTCCCTATTCCAAACCAGTGTCGAGACCAAATTGGTAGTCTTGCGTGGCAGCAACCCACACCATATCAACCATGGCGCCGTAATCAGAAAACCGGTTCAACTGATCCACCTACCAACATCCGTGGAACTTCAAGAAGACATGGTCCAGCTCATCCAAGAGTACCAGGATAGTAACGAGGGTAATAATCAGGGAAAATCAGGAATATCGAGAAAATCCAGTGGGAGGTTTAAAATAACAAAAATCCGATTAAATCAATGAAAGAGAATAAATGGATAACTTTGACAAGAATTCATCAAGAACATAATTTTATAAATTTTAATTAAATAATAAAATAATTGCCCGTTCCCTTTCCTTTTGTTATTTGAAATTATTTTACTCATTTTTAATTTTGTTATCAAATTTGATAAAAATTGGGGGTTCGTTTCCCCACCATTTGGTCAACGTAAAAAAGACCATGCGAAGGCTTGCAAGCATACCTTCAACGACCGGCTGGATGATTCAAAGGCAACCTCAGGGAAGATGAAAAAGTCAAGCTCAAGGCTGGGTAGAGGCGATTGTTCAATTTGTTAAATTCAAGGGTTAGTTCCCGCGGTCAACGCAGGGGATTTTAGGAACTCTCTGGAGACCCATAATTTTTCCCGATCGTTATAATGAGAGTATCTGACGAATCCCATCCAGGGCTCCACCTAAGGTCCAATTTTCTGTATTTCGGGTGACCGATTGGTCTACAGCCGCCCGACAATAAGCTTGGACCTCTTCTCGACGTCCTTGTCGAGATCTTGCCGTGTTGGTCAAAGGAAACGTACAAGTTTCAAGGTGACCGCCCGTTTGTGTCACCCATGTCGACGCTTAAGCGTCTTGTGTTTAGGTTTCCCGAAAACCTTGAGACTGAGAAGACGCTTTTTGTTCTTCCTAAATCTGTGTTGCTTGGGTATAGGCAAACGAACGTCTTTCTCCTTCTTTCCTCTTCGTGATGGAAACGGTCCCAATGTACGGCCCTATTTGACCCGGACTTTTTGTTGTGGTCTCCTGAGTACGAAAAGCCACTTCTTCTTCTTCCTTAGCGTCAAACCCTTCACTTTTCGGGTCTCTACTCTTTTCCTTTTATCTGAACTCTCTCCTATCTCTAATCGTCTCGATGGTGATTCATCTGTTAACTTTGCCGTCCCCTTTCCCTTGGGATCAGATAGCGAAGGAGTAGGGGTCAGAGGTCTCCTTGGTCTAAATAACTTTAGCCTAGCCCCAGCCACATGATCTCTCCACCTAGATCCATCCAGTTCAACTATCATATATGTTCCCCAGTCGAGCGCCTTGACTATGAGGTAGGGCCCCATCCATCTATTCGCCAGTTTTCTTGACCATGTCCTTTCCAAAGCCGCGTCGTAGAGAAACGCCATATCGCTCACACTAATCTTGTCCTTTTTAATCTCGACGTTCTTATCCCATCTTTCCTTTCCTTTCTCTCTTTCTACAACTAGTCGATCAGCCGCTGTCATAAGATTGTCCTATAACCCGTAAGCTATCTGTTTCGTTCTCGCAACTAGGAGCTCCTCTCGCGACATGTTGTCCGCCCAGTCGACAGTAGTCCAACTGTCCACATGAAACTCTATGGGTAAAGGGTAATGCCTTCCAAACCATAAGGTATAGGGAGGGTATCTCGTGCTAGCCCGGACTGTGACATTGTCCGCTCATATCGTGTATCGAAAGTATCGGGGCCAATCACTATCTTTCCCTCTACACCACTTGGATAGAGACGCTATCAAGGACTGATGACCTCTTTCTACCGGCGAGTTGGATTGAGGGTGATAGGCAGTGGCTATCGATACCCTCGCTGCTGCCTTTTTGAACAAATTTGAACTTTGTCCTCAAGGAACTTTGCACCTCTATCCATCACAATCCTACTAACACAGCCATATCTAGACAGATATTCTAGGACAAAGTTCTTGACTTCTTAAACCGACTTTGTTCTAATAGGCTTACTGTCCACAACCCTTGTGAAATCATCCCTAATATTCACCACATAGTTCATATTCCTTACGCCTTTCGGTATCTTCACTAAGTCGATATGCACCTTCTCGCCTGGTCTAGTAGGATAGGAAGAGTGAAGAGGCTACTTGTATCTCACGAGAGCTCTCTTCTGGCACTCCTCACAGGTCATGTAGTAGCTCTCCACAACCTTGTACTGTCCTTCCCACTAGTATAACCTACGCACCTTCTCATACGTTCCTTTTACTCCTCTTTGTCCACTAACTACGCCGTCATGGAGTTCCGCTACTATAAACTGTTTTTCTTCAGGATCACAGACTACTCGTAGAGGCATACCTGATCCCGTGCGCCTGCGAAACAGATGCTCTGATCTAAGGCAAAATTGTGCGGTCAGTCTCTTGATCTCAGGATCTAGATTCTCTTCACCTGATAGATGCAATCCAATCTTCCTATACTTCCTTTCGTAAAGGTTAACTAGAAATCGATCTGCTCGTCTCGGTTCAGTCATGGTCCGCGCTGCTGCCACTATCGGTCGCTCAGTGTCAATCGGAATTCGTGAAAGCCCATCGGCGACTGCGTTCTTAGTGTCTAAGATCCTCTCTAATATATAGTCATAGAGTCGAATCCTAATCAACCATCACCCAATAATGGGATCTGTCAGACTAAAATCCTTTTGTAAAACCGAGGCAAAAGCTGTGGGATCTACTCGTAAAATAAACCGCCTTCCATATATATAGTGTCTGAATGCGTCCAAGCACAGCATGACAGCTAACACTTCCTTCTTAAACTGACTGTAATTTCGTTCCACGACATTAAGCGTTAGACTCTCGAATCTCATTCGTCTCTCCTTTCCTCCAACATCCTTCTAGGAAAGCAGGCCTCCGACTGAACACGGTCCAACATCCATTAATACTATAAAGAGTCTGTTCGTCTCATCTTCGAAGAACGGTACTCCTCGGATACGTCCTCCTTCTTTGAATTCATCCTTGAATGCAAGCATGACCGCTTCCTGTGATAATTTCCAGTAAAATTGTTCGGTCCTATGAAGAAGAACTTTCAGCGGTTCCGCCTTCTCCGCGTATGATTGACTAAAGATTCGTCAGTACCCTACAACTCCAAAAAATTGACAAACCTCTGTCACTCTATGCAGCGGCGACAACCAGTTCAAGAGTTTGTCCATCTTTGCTGGATCTTCCCGATGTCCTCGTTCGTCATAGATAAACCTTAGAATCTTAATCGAAGAAACTGCCCACAGACTCTTTGTTCAGCTGACCGTCAGATTGGCGTCATCTAGCTGCTCTAGAACCGCATAAATGTCTGTCAAGTGTTGCTCTACAAACCTCCTGACGCCAGAAGCGACCTCCGTCTCATCTTTCTCGACCGGTCTTTCAATCGGTAAATCATATAGAAAGACTTCCACCATGTCAGGAATGAAGTCTTTCAGGACCACTACCATAAATCTTTGGAATACTGTGATTTTGTTTGTCCAACCCATAGGTACCACCATCATCTGGACTAATCCGAACGGTGTGTGCATGGCAGTGAGGTGCCTGTCTCTAGGGTCCAAAGGTATCTCGTCGTAACTTGAAAACAAATCACAGACATAATAGATCGATCAGCCTGCCGCTCCCGCCGCTCCCGCCGCTAGTAGATCCACGTGGGGAATGAATCCTCCATCGAGGATGATGACAACATTCATTTTTCGGAGATTTTGAATCCACCAGATCTTTCCGTTCCGTTTCCGTAGGAAAAACCATCTATTTGCATAAGCGCTATCTGATGGCTCATCTTTTCCTTTAAAAACATGATCACCTCTTCTTTCTCTTTTTGCACGTACTTTCATCCCTCATCATTCCACGGCGTATTTGAAATTGTATAAATCCTCGCAGGTTTGGCGTACTTATGGTCGATTCTGCCTCTTTCCGTATTGTTAAACGCTATCGTTTTGTCGCAGGTTTTGAGAACTTCTAACACGCGCTCTCTCTCCTGCTCAGTCAAATTCTCGTCTCTGATGTCTGTCTCCGCTATCCTTTCCCTTGTTAAGCGCTTCGTCTTTTTCTTTTTCCTCTTTTTTATCTCTCTCGCAATCTCTTCTTCAGATATCCCTTCTAGCGCCGATCGCTCTCGGGCGACTGCCGCCGACTTTACTTTCTCTGCTACTCATTTGTGTTTTTTTTACCGTCCTCCGTAGGGGGCTGTGCCCTTAAGAAAAACCCAGAAATCATCGCGTCGAATTCTTCGTCCTCGCTCTTTGTATAAGATTTTCCATCAACAATCATGCGATCCCCTAAGTCTTCCACTTCGATTATACCTCCTTGTTCCTCCGTAAGTAGGGGTCCGTATCTCTTTTCACTGAACCTCAGCGTGCGGCTAGCGAAAGAAGACGACTTGCGCGCTCCAGGTACACTTGCAGCCGCCAGAGCAACTCTTCCTCGGATTTTGGGGGTCTACAGTCTCTATCATA
Source organism: Chara braunii (assembly GCA_003427395.1). Classification (NCBI taxonomy): domain Eukaryota; kingdom Viridiplantae; phylum Streptophyta; class Charophyceae; order Charales; family Characeae; genus Chara; species Chara braunii. Next base: position 1,121,793 of record BFEA01000479.1, read on the forward strand.
ATCTTGCCACCGTCGGGACGCTTTATAAAGAGTTTCTGGCTCCCATCCGGTCGCTCTATCGTGACTCCGTGAACATGGCTCAGCCACGTTCGTCCTAGCAGAAGCTTAGAGCTACAATCCTTGACAACAAAAATCGGGATCATTGTGCGTAATCCTTCGACCTTAATGGTTGCCTTATGAAAGACTTCAGAAATCTTCTGCTTTTTTCCATCAGCCGTCTCTGTCTCAAAGAGGAAAGACCTATCCAGGTTTAATCCCAGCGGTACTACGAGTTCCTCGTCTATAATGACAACTTCACTACCATTATCAATCACTCCCTAAAGAACTATCCCGTCGTTAAGAATAGTTTCAACTGTCCCGCTTCCTAATCCTGACACGCCCTCTGTTCCATCCAGGTATATCGTCGCCGCACACTCTGCTTTCGCGCTCACTCTTGATTTTGCCACAGTAGGCACCTCTGGTTTATGAGTCATTTGTACGTCATCTGTAGAGGAATTGAAGTCTTCTGTGTAATCATCTGACGTTCATATCAAGCAGGCCTCGATGCGGGAAAGTACTCGAGTATGGAGCACTGCATAGGTTGCCTAAGAGCGCGCCTAAGAGGCTCCACCGTGTCAATATCGTCTAAGGAGTTCCTTATTGTGAACTTTTTCATCCCGCGCTTTCACGGCGAAAGTATGACCTTGTCTCCTTCGATCCTTTGACCATCCTTTTCCGCCATCACATAGTCGGTATCAGTCTTCTTAGATGAAGACCCCCTTGCGGACTTGGTCGCCGCAACCTATATAGGAGTACTAGGCGACTCGTCATCTGAGGACAAGATCATCCGCACGCTCTGACTCTTTGCCACCTCTTTTCCCTTACTTGGTCGTGCATGCCGGACCTCGACGTTCTCTTTTATCGAAGGGAACATCGATACGTCGCCCAGATCGTCTGCCCACTTGACGTACTTGCGGTCATAAAGTACAACAAACCCCTCATCTATTACTCACCTGAGATCTAGACAATCCCTCTTCACATGATCATCCGACCTGCAATAGATACAAGAGTTCCTAGGGGTAGGTGGTCTGTCCTCTACACCCCTAGCAACTAATCCCCTCGTATCTCGCACGTCCCGATTTGAAGGATCAGGCGATTTAGGATAACCCGACGATTTTGGGTAGCCTGGTGAACTAGGATATCCTCCCTGCTCATAGCGTCCATGGGAGTCTTCCCCTCGATCAGCTCCACGTTCCGTTCTCTCGTAATTGCCACCGCAACCATCCCGGCGGTCCCCATCCGAACCTCACCGGTTGCCAGAATCATCCCGATCCCTCCGATTGAACTTGTCCGGGCTCCGGTATCCGTCCGCGTTCCAATCATATCTGGGCGGATACTGCTTCAGTCTTCCCCTGCTAAAAGCGTCGGCTTTGCGGTACATGTCTTCACGACGATCTCCATCGATCTCATCATCTTTACGCTGTCAGGTGTCGTCATCTCTCTCTCTCGCACGACAATCTGTAAGTGTGCAGGGGTTTCTATCTTCCACACTCCGCCATGGGTCAGTGTTACCGTCGATCCGCCCAAGCCTAGTCATTCAACTTGAAATCGTGACACATCTTTATGTCATACTTACGGTAGAGAGAGAAGTCCCGACGTCGCATCCCTCTCCAGACTAAATCCTTATAATCGTACGCTTCGACTTTCATCGCCAACTTAAGAACCGCCGCAAAATCTAACTTGTCATGAGGTAGTTCTCTCAGTACTCCTTTCTGTTGTCCTCTTGGTAATCAGTCGAGGAAGATCGTGCATCGCTCGACCTCCGACAACTTCCCTTTGGCAATTAGAGCGTCAAATATCTTCTGGAATCGCTTCGCAAACGCTTGGACACTCTCGTCCTCACCCTAGGTCATCAACTCCATATCTCGGATTGAATACCCGACGTCTTCTAGCTTGAACAGTTCATAGAGGCTAGCTTTGTAAGCTGTCCACCTCCTGTCCTTTGGTCGTGCCTTTTTGATCACCTGGCTCAAACTCGGGTTTGAGTTAAACAAGAAGTTGTCTATAATCTCATCCTCCGACCATTGACTGCAGTATGCGTGCAACTTCCACTTCTCGAGATACTCGGTGATACCGTATCCTTTGAAAATGAGCGGCCTGATATCTAACTCTGAGGGTTGGTGCGAGATGATGTACCGATCTCTCCTCTCGTAGGGGAGAGTATATGACTTGCCTGTCTGTAGATCGTAGATCGGTCTGGCTGGTCTGCTCCTCTTCCGAGGCCTTTCTCTGTCCCTCCAAGCCTGCTTCCGGACGTACTGGTCTCTCCAGTTATCCCTGCCTCTATCCCCCCTGGCGTCTCTCCGCTCGTATGTAGGCGAGCGTCGAGTGTTCATCTCTCGCTGGAAGCTAGGAGGCTCTGTCCTGTTCTCCATCCGTATCACTGATGCCACCCTATCTGGCTATGCGACAACCGGACAACCCATCACCTCGGCTCCCCATCGGCGGGTTGCTCTACACATCTCAGTGGAGCATTCTGCCGGATACGCTCCTTGAGGTCTCGCAGAGCACGGTTCAGTAAGAAACTCAAAATATAATTAGTAAATACTTGATTTCTAAATTTTTAAGCCATTCTTTGATTTTAAAGGAATTTTAAGAATTTTAATTAAAAAAAATCCCAATAAATAAGGAGTAAGCACTACTTCACCCCCAATACCTAAGGTGAGTAGACCCAAGTTCAAAAGGAAGTTCAAGGCAAGACCAAACTTCTTTTTGTCTTTTGCAGAGATTTATTTTTAAATTACTCACAATTATTTGCCAAAAATAAGGTTTCATGACATAAAATTCTCGTTCCTTGTTTCGGTTCTTTGGAATGGGAAAACAATCCTCGTCCAAAAATAAATATACCCAGCCAACCTTCTTTATCCCTTTTCAACAATTTTTCTTGTATTTTTTAAATATTAATAAGGAAAAATCAGAATTAGTTTGAATAACTCCTTTTCTTATTTTATTTCTATTAAAGGTTGAATTATATCTAAGCCTGCCAACTTTTAAGACTTATGGTTTACAGAAAATTATTTTAAGAAATTTTTAAGATTTCGGTAGCACTTCGCCTCCCCCCGTTGGGATGGGGTTTGGGACGAGTCGCTCGAATAAGGATGTCAGAAGGAAAAATCAAGTAAAATAATTGAAAAACAGAAGATTGACTTTTAATAAATTTTTAGATATTTGATTTTAATTTTTATCAATTTTATTAACAAGAACTCAATTTAAATGAGAATTTTTAAAAATTTTCGGCAGCACTTCGGCAGCACTTTGTCTTCCCCTCCATTGGGATGGGGTTCGGGACGAGTCCCTTGAATCACTGCTGAAAGAAAAACGAAGTAAAATAGATGAAAAAAAAAATTAAAAAAAAATTAGTTTTTAGATATTTATCTTGATTTTTATTAATTTTATTAGCAAAAAGTCAGATTAATTCCCTTATCTTCTGCGCGTTTACCCCACGCGAAAGAAGCCCGAGTCTCTTCGGTTGTTGTCACCCGAAGGATGAAAGGGTTAAACCAATTTTTAATTTTTAATTTAATCTTATTTATTTACTCTTGTTTTAGGGTTTCCCTTAATTAGGTTTTTCCCCAATTAGGGTTTAGGGTTTTGCGTGTAACCGCACACGCATTGTAAATCCCCGGATTACCGTAAAAAAAATTAGTTGGGCTCCTCCTGGTTCAAAGTAAAAAGCTTTCGGATTATATTTTTTTATTTTTGTCTCTTTTATTTAATTAAAAAATATATATATAAATTTCCCATACATTTCTTTTACTTTGTTTCTGTTGGGGGCCGCCGTTTGTACAAACAAAGCCCGTGCATCTCAAAACGTCAGGAATAATAAACATGACAACTTTGCCTCAGCGGGCGACCCCAAATTCCGCTTTAAATTTCTGTTATAAAAATTAAAAAAAAGATTTTTAGAATAAATAATAAAAAAATATGGAAAATAGATTATCTCGAACTCTACCCGTTAGATTTTTGTGAAAAAGGTACTAAAATGTTTGCCTTGATGCAAGGACACGCGAAAAGGTCCGGATCATGAGATAATTAAAAAATATTGATCAATAAAATAACCAAAAATATAAACTAATTAAAAAAAACTAATTAATCAAGTACGTTAGCTTCTAGCTTATAATTCTGCGCAGCCCCGTTCGATTGGGGAAGGCCGAGGCCTTGGGGGTGCAGTCCCCTTCCCAGCAACGGTGCCAAGGTTGTGAGGAAACCCGAGGAGGGGTCGCCTACTGTTCGTTGAAGCCAAGGGCAACGGCGCCAGTCACTCGCCGTGCCCGCTTCCGAGATCCTCAGCGACCAACAGGGTGTTTTGGTTTCACCTACCTGTCATTCATCATCAATCCGTGTCATGGTTTTACCCCCCCTCTTTTTTGTTTAAATGAAGCGTAGGAAGAAAAAGGAACACAACCCTTCAAACACAGAATCAACGCCCAACTAGATTAGCCACTTTCACCGAGAAATCTTGGACATGCAGAAAAAAACAAAGGAGCAAGTTAGTTATAATGCATATCTCGGTTAAGACCAATCACACCGGAATGAGCAAAGCAATTTTCCCATACACAAAAGGAAAGTGAAGTTTGACCAGTCCTGTGTGCAAGCAGCACAGATCATAAGTTAGGTCCAATCACCCCTCCGATAATAGATAGAGAGTAGGCAAAAAACATATAATGACCTGTTGGAGAAGGTTCATGAAGGGGAGGTCTGGGACCCACAATGAATATGTCCGCCCCTACCCTTTGTATTTCCCTCGAGAAGTGAATCAACAGACAAACCTAGCAGGAGATCGTACCCGAGTTCGCTTGCCAGATGAGCTGATCTGGGATTAAACCGAGCCTTGGTAAGTGTTCAGCGGTTTGCTCTTTGGGCTTTTCACTTTTCAATTTTATTGCGACAGAAACCTCCGGTCGGGTCTAGCTCGATAGAGGACTTGAGACCAATGGCTTAATAATATCGTTACCTTTGTCAATCTCTTCTGCCCGTTGATCCTGCTTGGGGAATGTAACACAAAAACTCTTTTCCTCCGATGTCTCGTCCCTCACCCTCTTCTCTCTCTCTCATACACGCGCGAAACCACGCCCTTGACCGCGATTCAAAGGTCGTTTTTGCTGCGTGCTGAAACACGTTCGGTCACAAACTCCCTGTTCACACGTATGTACCCGACCTTGGTCCTGGGCCAAGTCCCGAGTTTGGGGAATGATGCGCCTAGGAACTCACACACTCCCATGCGTTTGTGGGTTAGCCCTTCGCAGGTTAGCCTGTGCGCCCGTTCCCTTCGTGCGCAAGCCAGGCGTCCCCTTGACATGAGCCCCCTTGGCTTATAAACTTTGCTCCCCTTTTGTCGACGGACTCCAGCAGCTCAGTCCCACCGAGATCGGGAGCTGTGTCGAAAGACTTGAAGTGCCCCAGTACTGTAGGAGAGGCTGGCCCTAGACACGAGTCTGTTTTGGCCCCGAAAGGACCTGAGTAGATCAATTAGGCTCGACTGTCGGAAAGAACTGAGGTCCGGTACTGTCCAACTTCCGAGCCTAGTTTTAGAGCCCAGACCCATACTTCGCTCCTTTACCATTATCGGACCCGACCATTGGAGGACCCAAAATTTTGTCATTGTCCTCATTTCTTCTCGCATAACTATTGAGGAGTAAAATTTTAATCTTTCCTCAATATTATTCCCGCTTCTGTCCTTGAAGGTGGCAACTTCATCGTAAGCTCGTAGATTCCCTTTCCTTGACCGTTCGTGAATAAATTTACCACCTGTAACTTCGTCGTAGTGATTTTCAGTGCTTCGATCATACACTAATTTCCCCTCCGTTGTCGACGTTCCCCTTCTCCAAACTCGCACCACAATGGTCGGAATACTCTTTGTCTTGCACGTCAGCTCAAGGTCTTACGCACATTCTCCCTTCTTTCTCTCGCCGTTCGCTCGACGCCTCTGGTTATTTTTCTTTTATTGTAATTTTCAAATTTTTCTCTCCGATTATTGACAAGTTATCCATCTGCATAAATTCCTTCTGCTGAGTTTGTCGAACCCGTTCTCTCAACTGTTCGACTTCGAGTTCTTCACATTCAACCTTGTCGCTGTTAAATCTCGAGTTAAAATGTGCTCGGTTCGACTTTCACGGCTGAACTTAAATCTCACCATGTATTTTTCTCAAGGAAGTAAAGGGCGGTGTAAGTCTTAAGCCGCCCGACAACAACCCCTCCCCCATTCTCGATGTCCCTAGCGAGCCACCGAAGTTGAGATCGTCTGATTATTGAGAGAAAAAAAATTAATCGGCCGATACCTAATCCCTACCCGATCAGCCCCAAGAAATGCATTCCTATTATAATTCCCTTCCCTCCTTTTGTTTTTCCTACCTCTCTTCCGACCATCGTTTCGTTTTTTTTTTCCGCTTTTTGTTCCTCACTTGCTCTCTTGCCACTTGTGGAAGTTGAATCTACTTTCACTTTTACGCTTAGTCGACTGAATCTGTTTGATAAATGCTAAAGTACCCCCTTCTTTCAATATCAGGCTTTTGAACTCCCGAGGATTACCTCCCCCGGTCACGAGCGTTCTTGTCCTCCTTCCCTTCCTTCTCCAGCCAATCAACGAGGCTACCCAGGGAGTAAGGAAAAGGTTTGCAAAAACTCCGCCGGGTGGATCCCTATCGCTACTCAAGAGCATTGTTCACTCATCACGTTATCATAGTGGTGAAATATAACGATATTATTAGTTAGGAAAATTAACAGGCCAAAGCTAAGGCTGCAGCAACAACACCGACAGTGGTAAGTACGAATATATATAGACACAAGGATTAGCAGCAAGAGGAAAATGAGAAACCAGTCTATAGTCCCGTCTCATGCCTCAACTACAAGTTGCAACCTTGTAACCCAATTTCCAGTCCTGACCGAATCCTTGCCCTCAGAATTTCTCACGTCAACAACGAACCCCTTCTCGGCGTGCTTCTGGAACTGTCAGCATCCTCGATGAACTTTACTTCCACTACGGCCCCTTCATCACTTTCTCGGTCCGATACAAGTCGATTCTTATATTCTTGACCTATTAAACGACTTCTAACTAATTCTCCTCCAACACCCATCACACTTCATTTACTTATCAATGCGCATTGATTCATTTTGAACTCCTCAATATCATTCATAACTATCGTATTTAGACTTGTTGTTACCTTAAGACAATTCTCATCATCGTTTTCAGATATATTGATGGCCTTAAATAATTAGGCAAGGTAATAGCCGACGTTTGGCTTGACGGTCTCAAACAGTTGAACAAACTCATAGTCGACGTCCGACTCAATGGTCTCAAACAGTGGAGCAAACTCATAACTGACGTCCGGTTTGACGGTCTCAAACAGTTGAGCGAACTCATAGCCGACGTCCGGCTCGACGATCTCAAACACTTGAGCAAGCTCATAGCCGACGTTCGACTTATACATAACTTCAAATGTTTGTGAAATTTCGGTGTTTACAACACCGCGAAGGAGGTATTTCTCATCTTGATCCTTTATCAACTTGTTTTGGGTATCTTTAATACCTTTAAAGTCTTCATATTCTTCATCTATCACGACCATCTTCATTGTCATGGTTCGATCTACCAATGTCTCTTTAATAACCCTCGTTTTTCACCCTTTGGCGAAACATCAATGTCGACGCTAGTGCCATCGGTCCTATCTTTACTCGATTCTCCACCTGTTTTCTTAGCACACACTAAAGTTGCATAGGAATCTTCCTCACTACTCTAAAACTGAATGCTTGAAAACCCAGTCGTCAGACTATCATTGGCATTCAGGTCCTCCTCAAACTGGACACTCGACACTCAAATTCTTCATGCTTTGTCTCTTGCACTATTCCCACTTTAAGGTCAATGTTCGTCCTCGTTAAAGGTGGCAAGATATGTCTTTCTCATCACTTGCCTATTTCATCGCGCTCCTTTTATTTACCTTGTTGGTTCTCTTATGACTCCTTCCTCGCTTATCTTGAGGTTTTATATGTGAAGAAACCTTCAACGTCTCTGCTCTCCTTCGAGACATGACATTCTCCACTTTCTTTGTCTTTTCTAGTTCAGCCGTTAAGGCGTTAATCTCTTTGAGAGACTTTCATTCTTCCTAATTGATCTCCTTCGTTCCTCCTCTTCTTCTTTACATCCCCAACGCCTATCTCGAAAGTTCTCTCCCTTACGGTCATAACCGTGGTTTCCTCTTTTTCATTCTCCACTATCTTTTCTTGCTTCACTTTTCTTAGACGACCGGAACTCTCTTCCATCAATTGCCGTCTTCCTATCATCATCACCGAATTGTTTTTCGAAATAACTTCTAGGTACTCCTCTCCTTAGTCTCTCCAATACATCACGTACATAAGATCTGACATCTACAGTCTTCCCCCGAACAAAACACACGTATCCACTATTCAACTTTCTCTGGAAAAGTCGATTTCTTGAAGTCACCCCCCAGAATTGAAATAAAACGTATTCGACTAGTACGTACGTATGTTCGATTCGAACACCCACGTGTTCTATTCGAATAGAACATACGGGTGTTCTGTGTGTGTGTGTGTGTGTGTGTGTGTGTGTGTGCGTGTGTGTGTGTGTGTGTGTGTGTGTGTGTGTGTGTGTGTGTGTGTGTGTGTGTGTGCGCGCGTGTGTGCCTTGCGTGAAGTTCTCGCGATAGCAGATTGTAGCCGCATGGCAGATCTTGGCGGATGATGGTGATGCTACCTTCATATTTATAAATTATCATTCCAATGTTCATCCATTTCTAAAGTTTCCAGTTTTATTTGATAAGTTTCCCTCTAAATATGAGTTTTTCATTCCAACTACATTTATTTGTTCAAGATGGAATGAAAGTCTGTACGAGTTTATGAAATGTTTTGATTAAATTTCCATTCCACTACAACCAGGGTTGCCGGCGTTCGGGAAGGGCCGAACGCCCGAACCCGAAAGCCCGAACGTACGGGACCCCTTCGGAAGGCGTTCGGCCGCTCGAGCCGAACGCGGACCCAAAAAAAAAAAAAAAAAAAAAAAAAAAAAAAAAAAAAAAAAAAAAAAAAAAAAAAAAAAAAAAAAAAAAAAAAAAAAAAAAAAAAAAAAAAAAAAAAAAAAAAAAAAAAAAAAAAAAAAAAAAAAAAAAACGTTTTCAAAACTTCCGAGAAACAAATATGTTATGAAGAAAAATAAACTAAACAACATTTGCTTGGGCACTGTATCCAAATTCTTTACCCAATTTGAATTAAAAATCAAATACAGAAAATCAACACTATGAGAAAAAAAAAAAAAAAAAAAGAATTAAAATGAGTGAGTGTGTCAGCACCTTTTCGACACCGCCCTCTTTGTCGATTTTTAATTATTGTTTGGCATTGACAAATGCCCTGAAAATTTACAGATATGTAGTTTATATAATCAATAACTCATTAAAATTTTCTTAAAAAATAATAAAATGTTTTAGGCCCTGAAATAAAGTGAAAACAAAAAGTTAAAAGTGAAAAAAAACAAAATAGTGAGTGGGCGAGCACGTTTTGACACCCCCATCTTTGACGATGTTTACTGTTTTTTGGGCTTAGCAGAATGGCTTCAAAATTTATAGGCGTGTAGGCTAAATCATGGAGAACTTAAGAAAAAACAATTAGAAAAAAAAAACTTATCTTTCGGCCCCGAAAATATTTTTGGCGGGGGCCGAACCTGGAGGTGTTCGGCCCCCGAACGGGACCCCGAACGCCCGAACGTTCGGGGGCCAGCCCGAGGGCCCCCAAACGTTCGGTCAGGTAACCCTGACTTCAACAAATATCTTCTAATTTAAATTGGATTAACCTATTTACAACTGAAAATCCTTTCTTAGAATTACAGTCCAATTAAAATATTTCATGAACTCATCCAGACTTTTATTCTATCTCTAGCATGCAGTCCATATAGGAAGGGAGACCCTATTCTTGGAATTAAAGTTTGCAAGTAACATGAAAAGTTTTAAAATTGGAACGAAAGTTTTAAAGATGGAATAAAAATTTGAAAGTTAGATTGTAACTTTACTATAGAATGATTATTTAATTCTGGGAAATTTTCCCATTGAAGACTGCATCAATGTCGGACAAGTCTGTTCGAATCTTGTGCATAGCTCGTATTGGGGCCGACTGTTCGAATCCTACGTACAGTCAGAGCCTCGCTCCACTACTCTCCACATGCACAATAAATTAAAAATGTGACTATGTCTAATTTCATTTTCAATGGTAAGATTCATTCACATTTTGCACATTTAGTGCGTGGTGGAAGGGGGCCCTTCTATCAGGCCCCGTGTGTGTGTGTGTGTGTGTGTGTGTGTGTGCTTTGCCCTAATGTAGACCGTTTCTCGATTCATGTGTGTCGTTCCAGTTTTAAGAGATACCCAAGAGTCATTGTCTGTTGAAAGGTGAGTGCACATACTTCATTTTTTGAGGGGGTCCGGTTCCCGAAGTTGGTGCCCAAAATTCGTAGCATAATGCACGTGCGTTGTATATGAATACAACGCACCCCGTGCATTTTATTCATATAAAACGCACGTGCGTTTTGTTAGGGGGAAGACTGTAGCTTTTAAGTCTGTAAAGCCAATGTCTTTGTCACACACACACACACACACACACACACACACACACACACACACACACACACACACACACACACGCACACACACGCACACACACACACACAAACGCACGCACACACACGCACACGCACACGCACACGCACACAGTTCCCAGAGGGGAGAAGGACCGTCTGATCAGACATTGAAAACTAGCTTCCCTTGCCCCCCGTGAAATTTGAATGAGACTGAATTGGTCCCCGCCCAAGCCATACCTTTGAAGTTGTACTAATGCTAACTAAGAAGGAGGAAATGGGTCTGCAAGGAATTTTGGAGATCTGAGAGTAGCCCTTGGTTGAGGTGAGAACTCAAGACTACCTGTGAGCGACTATTGGTGGGCTCAATCGTTTAGTCTCACAACGTGGCATGATCCACTGGAGAAGGTGAGTTCTGCTGTGGTCCGAGGATCTTCATCGTTCGACCTTTCATAGACATGGTGAAGTTTAGCCAGCATGAGGTCGTGTTGCGAGGATCTGAAGAAGGAGAGCCCATGAAGTGGGAGGTGAGGTTTTGAGGGGGAAGGGGTGTGCTGGATGGGGCATCATGCTGGTGTCGCTAGGGCGCAGTGAGGGGTTGCTTGGTTGGAAGTCTTTCTAAGTTCGTCTTGAAATTTTGTAGGCAATCTTATTCACTAGGCCTATGAAGGGTGTATACTCTTGATTGATCCCGTACTGTTGCTGTGATCAAATTTGTCATGATTGATATTCCAAATTTTGTTTTCTTCGAATTTCTTGTTTGATCTTTTTCATACTGATTTTCATAAATTTGATCCTAATATCAAGGTCCTGATTTGTAATCGTGGTTCAAACTAGTTCCAAACTTCGTTCTTAGGTTATCAGGATTTATTTTCAGGATTTCTTCTTGGTAGTATACTCGGTTTTGATTCTGTTTGTGGTTGTTATGTTGATTTTCCTAAATAAAGATCTGGGAATTATTTTCTGAATAAAATTCTTAATTTAAAATTAATAAATGAGAGCTTTGCTCTGATTCCAATAAAAGATTACCAAGTTTGATTTACAAAAGATTTCTCAAAGTGAGATTGGTCTCTCACTGTTTTTCAAAACTGATCCAATTCTTAATTCGTTGTGTTTCCCTATATTAGTAAGCTTAAGTTTGTGTTCTTATACCTTGAATTCGATATCTGATTCGATATTAGAGTTTATTTGTTTAAGGGATTTTCAAAAGTAGGTCATAATTGAGTCTCAGGTTGCAACACCGTTGGATTTGGGCTCATAGGTGCTGATTGAACTCGCTCCTTCAAGGTTGAGCCCCACCCTGCGAGGGTTATGCAAGGTGGGAGGTGTGATCCTCAAGAGGGTAGGGGCGGTTTGTGGGTTTGTTCTCTTTTGGGCCAGGCTGATTTGGGTTGGATTAGCTAAGGCGGTTGGGAGAGAGAACAAGGGGTCGATCCTGATTTCAGCAAGGTGAGAGGTTGTGAGGTGTTTCACTTGGAGGGGGTGGGATATGAGGGAATGGTGATCTTCGGCTCTACGGGGGCATACTCTATGAGGTATTGTATGCTGATGAGGGAGCAGGAGGGATTTAGAGGGATGCTCTGAACTCAGGCTGGAAGGTGAGGGGGCACCTTCCAGTTGAGGCAGTGAAAGGGCAGGAGGTCGTCTTTTTTGGGGGGGGAGTAAACCGCTCGGTTTCTTGTGAGCCTTTACCTCCAGCGGAGACGGAAATAGGCGCAGGAATTTTCATGGGGAGAGAAGAAGTTCTCTTCTGTCCTCTCTTCTTGTGGGATTAATATGCCTAATATGACTACTTGGTTCTTATAACTTTTTGATTTTTGAGATGCTTGTCTACGTTTTATGAGCCAGGTGTTTCGAGGAGGTGTGGTACCGAGGTTGGGGCCCTAAGGGCAATATTTATGGTGGGTGAGATTGCGTCCTGCTGGGGAGGAGGGATAGCTAGTGGGATTGGATTAGGGCATAGCCATGGCTGGGATGCTGGCTCAACTGTTATAAGTCTTGCCGGAGAGAGGTAAGAGGTTAGTGGGGTGAGTGCTGCACTTATTAGGGTGAGGGTGTTCACCTGATTTCTGCCATTTCTCCTCTTGTGAACTATGGGTGGAGGAGGTCGGCTCGTCGTGAGAGGAGGAATATGTTGAGGAAGGTGTGTGGTTGCGGCTGCTGTTCTCATCCCGCGAATTATGTGGTGGAGGAGGTCGGCTCGTCAGGGGATGAAGCAGAGTAGGGGGTTGAAGGGAAGAGGGAGGCTGGTCCGTTGATTGTCGCTCGCTCGTAAAATTCATTCAAACGTTTTTTTGGCGCACTAATTCTATTCTTCTTCTTCGAACTATGTGGTGGAGGAGGTCGGCTCGTCGAAGAAAGACGAATAGTTGAAGTCTATTTTTAACCATTGTGGGATTGCTTGTCTATTGGTTTAATCTTTTTCAAGAAAAAAAATCTCAAAAAAACAGATCTTAGGGTTGACCATACGCGGATGGCTGATTGGTGGTCTTAAGAATGTTTTTGGACTCTCGGGATTCCTAGCTACTCTTCTTAGGTGGCTTCGATGTTGTTATACTCAGTGACCTGCGGCTGTTCGATGCCAGAATGACGCTGGCCGTGCTGGGGTGTTGCCCTGTGACCTACTGATGCAGAAGCGTGAGGCCTGGTAGAGAGATTTGGGGATGCTTTAGGGTGGGCATTCCATGAAACAACTAAGGGTTGCTGCTGGGATGATGGTGGTAGGAGCTGGGGTGAGTTGTGTTGCCCTATAACCCAGCAGTATGTGGGGGTGTGAGCTATGAATCCCCCTCGGCGGCGGACAGGCGCGGCCAAGTCCGCGGCCGCGGCCGAGTCCGCGACCCCGCGGACGCGCGTCTTCGCGGATGCGTGGCGGCCGCTGGGGAAGGGGGTTTAGGAATCGGGAAGCGCCACGTGGCGGCGCAACCCCAGCCCCACCCCATCAGGCAAAAAAAAACGAAAAAAATCAATTTTTTGGTTGGGGGAGTAAGGGCGAAATCAAAGAAAATAGAAAAAAAAAATGCGTTTTTTTTTGTTTTTTTTTTCCCGTTGATTGATTGATTGATTGATTGATTGATTGATTGATTGATTGATTGATTGATTGATTGATTGATTGGTCGGGGTGGGGTCGCCCCGCCCCCCTTTGATTGATTGATTGATTGATTGATTGATTGATTGATTGATTGATTCGCGGGGGAGGGGTCACCCCACCCCCGCGAC